>JALGBA010001276.1:0-412137 GCA_023970755.1 Azemiops feae
ATAATTTCTTTAACATTTCTCTCACCAGTTTTATGTGATCAGTCATATTCGTGCTGTATATCAGGATGTCATCAAGATACACCAGAACCCCTTTGTACAAGTGATCATGTAGGACCTCATTAATCAACTGCATGAATACGGCTGGGGGCCCCTGTAGTCCAAATGGCATGACTTTGAACTGATAGCTCCCCATAGGACAGTTGAAGGCAGTTTTCCACTCGTCTCCCTCCTTTATTCTCACTCGGTAATATGCCTCTCTCAGGTCTAATTTAGTGAAGACACTCCCCTTAGCCAGATGGGTTAATAAGTCCTTTAGGAGGGGGAGGGGGTATTTGTTTTCCACACTCACAGCGTTGAGACCCTTATAGTCTACGCAGAGACGAAGAGACCCATCTTTTTTTTCTTTGAACAACACAGGGGCTCCCATGGTAGATTTGGCCCGTTCAATGAACCCCCTCGCTAGGTTTTTGTTTATGTATTGCTGCATCTCCTCCATTTCAGGGGGGACATAGCATACATTCTCGGTCGTGGGAGTTTGGCTCCTGGCACCAGTTCGATAGAGCAGTCATTGGGTCTGTGAGGGGGCAGGGCATCGCATTCTTTTTCACTAAATGCCTCAGCTAGGTCCCGGTATTCATTGGGGATGAGTGGTTCGTCTGGTGGCGGTGAGGCAGCCATGTGCGCTCGCTCATTGGGTGGCCTAAAGTGTCCCGCAACTTCAGTTGAATCAGTGGGAGGCTTAGGCCCTATAGGTAGTCTCACAGTTCTCATTCTTTCTCCCACCAGATAAATGGCTTCCATTTGTCCAACCAGGCTAATCCTAGGATCACAGCCTCAGTCATTTTTGGGGCCACCAGGAAGCGAATAAACTCCCAGTGCGCACCTATTTCTAGGCATAAGGGCTCAGTTAATTGTGTGACTAAAGTCCCTCCCATCAGGGAGCCATCAGCTTGCTCGAACCTCACAGGTTTGGAGAGCTGTTTTGCCCGTATGCCCATTTTCATGGCAAATGGTAGGCTAATAATGCATCGGGTGCATCCAGAATCGATTAGCACGTTTAAGTCTATTTGTGCCCCCGACTTAGGGATTATAAGCTTGGCGGGCAGTGAAAAAGACGGGACTTGTCGACTCACCATCGGGTCGTTCTCTCCTTCGTCGTCGCTGTCAAAGGAGGGTAGAGTAGGGGCGGGTTCACTCGGAGTCCCGGCGTCCTCCTGCGTGGGAGGTGTGATCTGGGCAACAGGTTCTTGTGTGACCCGGTTGGATTTTTCTCTCGTTAGCCGCTGAGCAGGTTTCCTTCTCACCGCTGGTTCCGGTCTGCTCTGTAGTCGGGGGTAGGGGACTGGACAGTTTGCTGCTCGATGTCCCTCCTGTCCGCACTGGAAACACTTAATTGACGGGCCTGCAGGTGGCTTGGGTCTCTCAGTCATCGCAGTAGTTGGAGGGTTTCGTGGGGGTGATTGTTGTTCGGGTTGCTCTGGCTGCTGTTCGGATTCAGGTGGGGGAGGCTTCTTATATCGGGCGAGCTGAACGTCTAGCTTCACCGCTGCCTGGTACCATTCTTGCAGCTGATCAGGTACTGCTCGATAGAAGCAGGCCTGAGAGAGGTGATCGTCTAATCCCTCAATGAAGTGATGGATTAGGGATTGCTCTGGCCACCCCTCTATTTGACCTGCTATCTTGCGGAACTCTCGCACGTACTCCAGGGCAGGCCTGCTGGCTTGTTTTATTTTGTGGATTTGTTCTCTTGCCTTGAGGCCAAGAGATGGGTCCTCAAATCTTTCTCTCAGCCCTAGGAGGAAGAGGTGGGGGTCCTCCAATTCCGGGGCTTGCTCATTGTATAAATTGTTCAGCCATTCGGATGCTTCTCCCTCTAGGCTGGACCAATCACATAGACCATGGCCCCTGGGTCCGGGTAGAGATAGGCCCAGCAATTCAAGTGAGAGCGTACTTGGTTGAGGAAAAAAATCAGCTTCTCTGGGTCCCCATCGAAGGTTGCTCTGAAAGATGGTGCAATTATAGGCTGTTGGGGCCCCCACTGTGGCTGTTGCTGCTGACCCCATCCTGGCTGCTGATTTCCTGGCTCCTGCACCACCCCAAGCTGTTGCAAGGCCTCTATTAGCTGTGGCAAGCTCAGAGGATTTATAGGCTGTTGGGGCCCCCACTGTGGCTGTTGCTGCTGGCCCCATCCTGGCTGCTGATTTATGCCCAGGGGTTGCACGGGGGGCTGGGGCCAATCTCCTTGCTGTGGTCGTTTCTCCCACCAGCTGCTGATCTCCTGGCTCCTGCATCACCCCAAGCTGTTGCAAGGCCTCTATTAGCTGTGGTAAGCTCAGAGGTTGGCTACCCTCTGCCTGCTGGGAATGCCACACTCCCCATTGTTGCAGAGGCCTCAGACTGGAATTCCCTCTCTCTTCAGGGCTGGAGTCCCTGACAGGGGAAGACAGGGTCTTGAAGGCTTTCTGATCAACAATGGAGGGGCTGTAGGCTTCTCTCTGCAGGAGTGGATTTTTGCTTCTCACCTCTGGGTTTTGAACTCTTTCCAGTGACTCACCCAAAGCTTGAGTGGCAGGCGATCCGTTATCTCTCTGCCATTCTGCTTTTGAAGTCTTTGAAAGTGGCAAAAATGTTTCGAAGACTCCGGAAACTCCGTTCGGCTTCTCCCAGTCTGAAGACCAAATCAGCTCTCCTAATTGCTTTGGCCTTGCTCCCAACTGGGAGATCTGCCAGAGTTCCTTCTCCCCCGGCTTGCTGGCTGTTGCTCCCCCCCCTGGGGAAGCTGTTGCTGCCGGGCAATCTTTCTTCTTTCATAATGAGATCTTCCCCAAATCTTCATCAGCTTATCCCTTTTGTTTAGGAACAGCGACTTGGGCCCGGGACCCCTAAATGGTTTGAAAAGTTGTTAGATCTTGGCATGTTGTCAAGGTTCTGACTAATGGAGCACTTCAAAGAACTTCCAGGCATTGTTTATTCTGAAAAGTCTTTAATCATGGACACAATGTCGGCACATCATGGATGGATGCCAAGATCTGAATTTCCTTTTCTTTGCACATTACATTTCAAGCTATTCCCCTCCCCTATTTTGCAGTCATAATTCACATTCTCCAATTAGCCTGAAGGGCAAAGGTTCACTTCCGTTCCTTATCCCGCGCTTTCCTATCTTTCTCCTCCCCCCCCACCATCAACTGAAATTAACTCTAAAAATACCAGACAGTTCTGCATATCTTGTCAAAGCAATAATATCCTATATTAGCAGCGTTGACACGTAGTCCATTCCCCATAGTTAAAGTTATTAACTCAGTGATGATTGAACTGAAATTGACAAGGTGATTGGGGGAAATGCATCCTGTATTCCATTTGCTAAAGCCATACAAAGAATCCACGCTGAGACCAGTCGGGACGGCAGCACCCGCCCCGATAGTAGTGGAAGGGGAAACGCACTATGAAGTAAAGTGAATCCTCGACTCCAGAATCCACAAAGGGAAATTGCAGTATTTGATTCAATGGGAGTGTTACCCCATGTCAGAATCTAGATGGGTGAAAGCGCAGCATATGAATGCAGATCGCTTGGTGAAGCGATTCCATGCAAAGTACTCCTGGAAGCCAGGACTGGTGTGAGGGAAGGATTAGCAGACATTAATGTGTATTTTGTTTTCTAGGTTCCCTTTCCTTCCTAGGGGAGTGGCCTGTCAAGCTATGAACCCTACTGCCTTTAGAATTGCTGCGTGCTTCTAGCTTACCAACAGAGTGGGGAGGGAGACAGGGAGAGCTTTGGATTCACAGGTGTTCTTATCATTGTGAGAAAGCCAGAGCTGTGGAAAAGTTGTTTTGTGAACTAAACTTTCTTCTCATAACAATTACTGGGAGATGTATTGGACAATGTGACTTGAACTTGTCAGAGAGGAGAGGAGGAGATTCATTCTTTTAATTACTTGTTTCCTGCTTTTTCTTCAGAGCAAGTTTTCACTTTGAACCTGCCATAATGATTCTGCTCAATAAAAGTCACATTAGAATAATTAATGACTCTGGTGTTTTTCTTAGTTGGGCTTTTCAGCTGGAGGTTGACAGCCATTGCCCATTGTGAATTTATTTTAAATGAGAAAATTAGAATTGCTTCTTCCTTCCTGAGCAAAGAGGAAATGGGCTTGAGTTTCTGAGTAAGGCCCAAGCAAACTGCAAACTACATATTCCAGGATATCAACTGGATGTGGTGGTGAGGAAATGGCAGAGAAGGCATTAATAGAGAGTGGATTTTAAAAAAAAATCCAAACTTAAGAAAAAAAGATAAACCATTGTTGAAAGAAAAATCTTCATCAGGGTCCAGACCAAGCCAGGAATAAAGAAAATGGAGATTGCTTTAGAAAGAAGGTTGTAGTTAATTGAAGAGCAGAACCATAAGACATGAGGCTCTGGAGCAGCTGACCACATGTTGCTGGGAGTGGTGGGTTTTTATACCTTCTTGGGCTTTTGTGTTTGGAGTTGTTCCTGTTTGAGGCTTCGTATTTCCTGTATCATGTACTTTGACCTGAGTCTGAGTGTGCCCTTTTGATATTCTGATGGTGGTGGGTTAATCCTATTATGTCCCAAAGGTCATATCCTGCTTCCCTGGGGCTGTGGTTGATGACTATGTCCTGTGTTGGATTTTTTTTGGATGAGGAGTTGTTGGTAGTTGTTCTAATTCTATCACTCTGCTGTTGTTAGCTATCAGTTTTGCTGCAAGGGATTTCAAAATATCTTGTCTTGAATGGGTTTCTGCCTGATGGGATTTGCTCATAAATGGGGCTGAATGGGATTATCAAATTTGTATTTCTAAAAGGTGGTTTCCTGAGTTTCTACTGGGGCTATTAAGAAAAACTGGGCCTGCTTCTCTGCCTTTAAGATCCTTTGGGGAAATATAATATTCTGCCTTTTAATATTCCCAAAATATTTCTTTCTCTGGGGGGGGGGTGCTGTCCCCCCCCAACCCCCCCTTTGTGCCATGTAAGTGTGGGTGACACACTTTTACTGGCACAAGATTAAAAATTGATCTGGTCAGGCAGACTTGATAAACAAGTTTTTAAACTGTTAATGCAAAAAAAAAAAAGGGAGGGGAGAAAAGACACTAATACAGGCAGCAGAAAAAGATCCCTGCATTGGCTCCCAAAAAGGGGAGCCTTTCAACCATGAAGGTCTAAAGGTCAGGGCAAAAGTTCTGTTAGGTGGAAAAGAAATTTATAGTGTCCAATATTCTGTGCCAATTGTTTTCAAATGTTGGATGTCACTTTGTGCTTCCAGTCAGGTTTGCACATTCCCCCAAATTCTTCACAGCCATGTTTTTCCTCAGTACATAACCACTGGCTTCCCATTTTCAAAGGTTGTTTACTGCCTTAGCTCTTAATTTAGTGCATCCAGGGTTTGTGTTGTCCAATTAAGGTTAGCCAGTGTGCAAGTCAGGCTATTAAATTGCACACAGTGAGCCCTAGGATTCCCACTCTGAGTCCATCGGTGCAACATATTCACGGCTTGGGTTTGGAGATCTCTTTCCTGCTACCTTCTCATTCAGAGCATATGAATTGCAAATCACCTGAGGAGGTTCCCTCCCCCTTGGAATTTGCAGGAAGGTGTGTATGCAAAGGCCTTAGTGCCACAGAGCAAGAACCAGCCTGGACAACTTTACATGGAGGTAGGTGAAGGGGATAGCTTCAGTGTGATTCTGAATGGGGTGTGTGTGTCTGAATGTGTGCATGCAGCTACTTCTACAAGACAAGCAATACAAACATCCCGGACAAATTTTCTTCCCACCAGACAGAAGTCCAAGGTGTTCAGTACTTGCTGTGCCAACCATTCCCAAATGCCATCCCTCCATGAATCCATGTGAGTACTTATTACAGTACAAATGTGGCAAGAAAGAAAACCTTACAATGAGTTTCTGCCCTCCCCTCATAGTTTTCCCAGTTGTCTTCTGAGGCTTCACGTGGAGGCCAATGGTTCCAGGACTCTTTCCTTCCTCTGCAGCTTTTACAGGCATCTGGGTGATGGTAGGACCTGGGAAGATCTGTTCCACTCTGGTTGCATGGTGACTTTCTAGTGGATGGCTGGATTAAAATCCAATTCCAAGGCTCAAATGAATGGAAGCAGCATCTGGGTCAGTGTGCTCTACTTTCAAAGGTTGCTGAGTCACTGTGCAGGGCTGAAAGACATGAAAACAAGGTCCCCTCCTCCCTTTGTGGGTGATTCTCCCAGAAGAGACATTGCTGGTCAGACAAAGCATGGGGAACAGAGGATAAGAAATGGAGAAGTGAAATGGCGGGGGGGGGGGGGTAGCTTGCAGGCAGAATTTGAAAAGGCATTAATACTGGGGATACCATAGATTAGGACAAAAGAGAGGCTGAATTCTGGTAAGAGAACAACAAAAAATGAAAGGTCTCACTTCTAAAACTGAACATTTGCAACATGTTAAAGAGGATTTAAGCACTTGCAGCTTGAGAATGCTGAAAGCTCCAAATAATTTTATAAGCCTAGTTTTTTTGTGTGTACAATTAGTGAGGGCATGGAAAATCTACCTTTAACATTTAATTTAAAATAGACCACATTAGAGATTGAAAATAAATGCTTATGTGTTCCAGGATTAGTTTCATAGTAGTTTCACTGATTTGTGATAGGATAACAAAAGTAACTTAAGAAGAAGAAGATTATTTTCCTACACAAGCAAACTTGAGTTCAAGAGGCTCTTGAGGGTAGACACACCTCATGTTTCAGGAGAAAGATAGACAGATAAAACCCATTTACAACACATACAGAAAATGCACAAATAAAAGAAGCAAATAAACAAAATTTTCCTTCTAAATGAGCTTAAAACATTCCCTCCTAACAAAGGAAGGAAAAAGGGAACTCAATTCTCTTCATCCTGCTTTGCTGGCCAGGCAAACAGAATGAGCATATTTTCCTTTTGGTGACTTATTTTAACCTTTTTTTTCCTTTTCCTAGCAGAATTTTTTTCCCCTCTAGGGATTAGGGACATTTAACAGTTAACTTTTACCTAATACACAAAGACTTTGACACACACACAAACACAAAGACAAGGAAAGAGGAAAGGAAATGGAAACAGAACTCTTAGTTTTACACATCCTGGTCATTCCCACCATAAATCTTAGTTAGCTCAAATTAGGGAAAACACAAATCTTAAACATATCACGTGGTTGCATGGGAAGAGAAAGAGAGAAAATCACTATTCCTATATTTTATTTTCCTTTTCCTTTTAAGTACCTTTATTTAGCCAAATTGGTTTCCCAGCAAAGCCCTGAGCAAAGCCCATTCCTTACATATCTTCCTTGCTCGCCTTTTTGTCATTCTGGCTAGGACGGGCACTCGCCTCTCATCCCATGCCTCAAGCAAGTGTTCAAGGGGGGATCCAGACCTGACCCTCGAACTACTGCCTCCCATGTTTCCCTTCAGATGTGGAGTTCAAATGGCTTAGCTGGGTCTTTCCTTGCGGCCAAACCTGCCGCTTCCGCCTATCAGTTTTCAGACCAAAAATAAAAAAAATGGTCTGAGAGGACTCTGGTTCCCCAGCAGAGTATTGGCACCTCCTTCAAGGGAACTCCACCAATGGTTTTCGGACCAAAAAGGGGTCTGGAAGGACCTGCTGCCCTTTCACAGTGAGTATGGGAACCTCCTTCCAACGGCCTTCTTCCACAGTTTTCGGACCAAAAAAAGAAATGTCTGGGAGGACCTGCTGCTCTACCCTAGCAGTGAGTATGCGTACCTCCTATCCGGGTTTGCTTACAGGGCCTTACCAGCTGGTTGCCCAAATCCGATTCTCTCACTCACTTTTCAATTCCATTTTCACACAGCCTCTCTCTTCTCCCTAATAAAAGGTCCTGCACTCTGGCCAAACCCCCATACTTTCCAGGGTCTGTTGGTTGAACAGAACTTTTGGCGGTTAGGAAAGGCCAGAGGGGACCAGATCCAACTGTCTCACACACACATACACACATTTCCCTCACTCCCCTGGGCTTTAAAGTTAAAATTTAGAGGTATTCACCTTCTTTCCAAAGCAGCCCTTGAGCTCAAACTCAAAACTCCATTTACTACCCTCGCTTCATATTGCCAGGGCCTGGGGCCATCCACAGACATAAGGGGTTTGTTGCCGGCAAGATGGGGCTTACCAGTTGGTCCAATGGTGAGGTTAGCTTGAAGTCCCATCCTGGGTGCCAAATTGTTGAAAGAAAAATCTTCATCAGGGTCCAGTCCAAGCCAGGAATAAAGAAAATGGAGATTGCTTTAGAAAGAAGGTTGTAGTTTATTGAAGAGCAGAACCACAAGACATGAGGCTCTGGAGCAGCTGACCACATGTTGCTGGGAGTGGTGGGTTTTTATACCTTCTTGGGCTTTTGTGTGTGGAGTTGTTCCTGTTTGAGGCTTTGTATTTCCTGTGTCATGTACTTTGACCTGAGTCTGAGTGTGCCCTTTTGGTATTCTGATGGTGGTGGGTTAATCCTATTATGTCCCAAAGGTCATATCCTGCTTCCCTGGGGCTGTGGTTGATGACTATGTCCTGTGTTGGATTTTTTGCGGGGAGGGGTTGCTGGTTCTAATTGTATCACTCTGCTATTGTTAGCTATCAGTTTCGCTGCAAGGGATTTCAAAATATCCTGTATTGAACGGGCTTCTGCCTGATGGTATTTGTTCATAAATGGGGCTGAATGGGATTATCAAATCTGCATTTCTAAAAGGTGGTTTCTATTATCAAGATGATGATTTTTAATCCAGTTAAATGTCTGTGTGCTGCCAGTAAGATTTAAGTGGGTTCCTAGCCAACTGAATATAAAGCGTTTGTGGGAAAAGGGCTAATGTATGTTATAAATTAGCGGGTTTAATAAAGGACAAAAATGTGGAGGTGGCTTTGAGGGCATACTGCAGGAGTACTTGAGCTTAAAAACAAAGAACTATATTTCCTTTGGTTCACATGTTACAATTAGTTGATTAATGGATTATGTGCCATCAAGTCATTGTTGACTCAGAGCAACCATATACTTAAGATAGATTTTCTCCATAATGATCTTTCTAATCTGGTCCTTCAGCTTTTCCAATGGTGCATTCACACTAATGTAACTAGTCTATCTTCCTTATTGTTGGTCACCCTTTCCTCTTCTCTTCCACCTTTTCCAACATTAGAGCCTTTCCCAGAAAGCGTAATACTTAGGATTTTTTTTTTAAATGAGACCATTTTATAAATAAGATAGCATACTTCTATTATTTGCTTCATTAACATAGAGCATTTGCAAGAGAGAAATAATGGCCTAGTTCACATAGTTATTAAACCTACTGTATCAAATTTTGCCTTTGCAAATCAATATTGTAAGGGAGTGGCTGCTCTGTTATTTCCCAAGACCTTTGGTAGCTCTCAGCTGCCTTTTCTTTGAATCTGAGTGTCTTCTCTTAAATTCTGCTTGCCTAGGGAGGAAACCCAGCCACGCTGTTCTTTCACTCGATGACTGGCCCTCAGCAGGTTCCTCTCTTTTTAATTTCCTGTTGTTGCCTTCATATTTTGCTCTCCTCTGAAGAGTATGTAGCTGAATATTCAGATGCTTTTAAAGTTGAGGCTTAACCTCATATCTAAGAACAATGTAGGATGGGCTTTGTGATACTTGCAATACGGATTTTGTATTACTATTGCACTGGCTAACTAATGTTGAAGGAAAAGTCTTCATCAGGGTCCAGTCCAAGCCGGGAATAAACAACATGGCGACTGCTTTAGAAAGAAGGTTGTAGTTTATTGAAGAGGAGAGCCAGACAGAATGGCTCTGAAAGAAAAAAGAGTGAGCACATGTAGTAGGGAGTGGGGTTTTATACCCTCTTGGGGTTTTGTTTGGAGTTGTTTCCTGTTCCGATTTGAGGCTTTGTATTTCCTGTGTTATGTACTTTGACCTGAGTCTGAGTGTGCCCCTTTGGCATCTGTGGGTTAATTCTATTATGTCCTGTCTTAGAATTTGGGTGGGGTATGTAGATTTTAGGAGTCTTTGTCTTCCTAAGCTTCTAGCTGGAGGGCTCCAACCTACCTGAATGGATTATTACATCTGCATTTCTACAGAGCTGGTTTCTGCTTAGGGGAGGGAGACTTGGGGCTATTAAGAAAAACTGGGCATGCTTTTCTGCCTCTTTAAGATCCTTTGAGGAAATATAATATTCTGCCTTTTAATATTTCCTTCTCTGGGGGGCGGGCTGACTTCCCACACTAATATGAGATTTCTTGTATTTTAAATTTGCCTTATTCAAATGTATCGCTAATAATGTGACATAAGCCTTAACCTTCAAGAAGAATGTAAAAAGTTTCCCTTTTAGAAATTAGAACTATTGTGTAGTCGGTTTTGAAGGCAATAACCAGACCGGCATTATACAAAAGTGTTTATTCAACCAAGAACAGAACTGTCAAACACTGGCAATATGCCTGCTATTTATACGTTTTGTCTCTAGGGCGTCAACCAATCACAACGCTAGCTTGCTCCCGCTCAAACTTGAATCTTTTGACGTTTCCCTCCAAAACTGTTGGAGGTACCCTATCTTTACAGCACCATAATATCAGTATTAATACATAACACCCCTCCCCTCTAGGATAGTTGCCATTTTTGTTTGATCAATGCACATAATCCTCAAGGTAGGCCGGTGGCCTGTGGCTACGGGCGGATCGCCGTAATGTTGTTTGGGCGTCTTGTTCGACTGCACGATTGTCCATCCCAGGTTGACCCGTGCCGTGGTGGCTGTTTAGGTCATCTAATGTGAGGTGCGGTTCTATGACCTGGAGTACCTCTGTTTCGGCGGGGGCAGCCCTTGCAGGTGTGGGCAGGTTTGGGAAAACATGGTCACCCGGTGTGTCCGCAGTTCCCTCAAACTCCTCCCTTGGGATTGGGCCAGCCTGCCGATGCTTCAGCTGGTCAATGTGGCATCTGACCACGCAACCATTTTCCAGGGCCACCTCGTATGATAATGACCCCGTTACCTTAGTCACTTTAGCAGCAACCCAGGGTGCTCCCGGCCCATAGTTCCTGGTCCATACCATTTCACCCATCTGTAGGTTCCTGGGAGGCTTGGGTTGAGCTATTTCTGCTGCTGACCTATCTGGGTGGAGACGGTCAAGCTTTGTTGTGAGCCGGCTGCCCCACCATAGTTCTGTAGGGCTGCGACCTGTTGCGGTGCTAGGAGTCATGTGCTGGCACAGGAGGAAATTTGCAGTGATTCCAATCCCCCGTTGTCATTCGTTTGAGCGATTCCTTGGTGGACCTCACCATTCGTTCAGCCTGATCGTTGGAAGCCGGGTAGAAGGGAGCAGAAGTTGCGTGCCATATCATGTTGGTGTTTAGGAATGATTGGAATTCCACCGCTGTGAAGTGTGCCCTGTTGTCGGACACGATGATGTCTGGCAGTCCGTGTGTGGCGAAGAGCCGGCGTAGCTCCTGGATGACCCTGGCAGTTGTCATCGATGGGACAGGTACCACTTCCAACCACTTGGAATAGCTGTCCACGACAATGAGGAATACCTGTCCTTGGAATGGGCCCGCAAAGTCAATGTGTACACGAGACCAAGGGGTGTACGTGGTCTCCCAGTGGTGCACGGGTGCTTGGGGCATCTCTGGACGGGTCTCTTGGCAGACCTGACATTGGGTTTCAATGTCTTTGTCCAGGCCCGGCCACCACAAATAGCTCCTGGCTAAAGCCTTCATCCTTATGATTCCGGGGTGCCCTTCATGTAGAGAATCTAGCTTGAAGACTGGGTGGGACTACGACCCTGCTCCCCCATAGTACACAACCCTTGTGGGCTGATAGTTCGTCTTTCCTGCACGCGTAGTGCTGGAACTCTGGGCCTGTCTGGGTTTCTGGCCACCCCCTCAACACCCAGTTGAGAACACGGCTGAGCGTTTTGTCTGTGGCGGTTTCAGCGGCCACGTCCCCTGCATGTAGGGGTGTTTCTGGAAGGTCCTGGATTGCCAGGATATGCGCTGCCGGAGCTGGGTCCGGATCCGTCTGCGGCAGAGGCAGTCAGCTGAGCATGTCGGCATGGCCCATTTCCTTCCCTGGCTTGTGGACTAACCTGTATGAGTAGGCAGCCATGAAGATTGACCATCGCAGCATCCGCGGTGACAGGATCTGCGGAGTCTGCTTGTCAGCCGTAAAAAGGCCAAGCAGCAGCTTGTGGTCTGTGAAGACGGTAAAGGACCGACCATACAAAAAGTTGTGGAACTTCTTGATACCAGCAACAATGGTGAGAGCTTCCTTATTGATTTGTGCATAGTTCCTCTCAGCTGCTGATAAGGTTCGAGAGTAGTATGCAATGGGAGCCTCGTGACCGTCTGGCATTTGATGGCTTAGCACTGCCCCAATGCCATAAGGTGAAGCATCACAGGCTAGCATTACTGGCAGTTTTTCTGTCAACGCTGCTAACATTGCATATTCTTGCTCTGACAAAATATGCAGAGCTGTGTGGTATTTTTAGAGTTAACTCAGATGACGCTGGGAGGGGAGGAGAAAGAATGTATGTGGGTAATTATATTAGATAAAAATCCCATGCTGCAAACGGAAGAGGACCTTTGGCCTTCAAACTGATAGGAGAACGTGATTTATGACAGCAAATTAAGGGAGGGAATATGCTGGCAAAAATGTGCTCAGGGGAGGAGAATTTAGATCTTGGCATCCCTCATTCATGCCGTGCCGACATTTTGTTACATGAATAAAAGACTTTTTAGGATAAACAATGCCTGGAAGTTCTTTGAAGTGTTTCATTAGTCGGAACCATGACATCATGCCAAGATCTAAATCCTTTTCAAACGACCTGGGGTCCTGAACTCCATCCGCTGTCTCTAGGCTTGAGAGGAGCTGGTAAAGATTCAGGAGGAAAATCTATCATGGAAAATGAGAGTTTGCTTGAAGACGATAACCCGGCAGCTGATAATACCCCAGAGGGGGAAGCAACAGACAGCATGCTGTGGGAAGATGAATTTTGGCAGACAAATGGCTGGCAGGCAAATACAGATCGGTGGAGAGCTACCAGGTTGCCTGCCACTGAAGATTCGGGTGAGTCACTGGAAAGATTTGAAAAGCTAGAGGGGAGAAGCAGAATTCAACTCCTGCAGAGAGAAGCCTACAGCCCCTCCCTTGCAGATCAGACAGCCTTTCAGACCCTGTCTTCCCCTGCCAGGGACTCCAGCCCTGAAGAGAGAGGGAATCCCAGTCTGAAGCCTCTGCAGCAATGGGGAGTTTGGCATCCCCCTCAGGTAGTTGGTCAGCAGCATCTGAGCTTGCCACAGCTAATAGAGGCTTTGCAACAGTTTGGGGTGGTGCAGAAGCCAGGAGATCAGCAGCTGGTGGGAGGACGACCACAGCAAGGAGATTGGTCACCACCCCCGAATGTACAGCAACCACTGAGGGGCCTACAGCAACAGGGGACGTGGCCACAGCCCCTGAACGTGCAACCCCTGGGCATGAACCAGCAACCAGGATGCGGCCAGCAGCAACAGCCACAGTGGGGACCCCAGCAGGCTATAATTGCACCCCCTTTCAGAGTAACCTTCGATGGGGACCCAGAGAAGCTGATTTTCTTCCTCAACCAAGTGCGCTCTCATTTGAACCGCTGGGCTTATCTCTACCCAGACCCAGGTGCCATGGTCGATGTGATAGCGTCCAGCCTAGAGGGAGAAGCATCCGAATGGCTGAACAATTTATATAATGAGCAAGCCCCCGAATTGGAGGACCCCCACCTCTTCCTCCTAGGGCTGAGAGAAAGATTTGAGGAACCATCCATTGGTCTCAAAGCAGGAGAACAAATCCACAAAATAAAACAAGCTGGCAGGCCTGCCCTGGAGTACGTGCGAGAATTTAGCAAGATAGCAAGTCGAATTCAGGAGTGGCCTGAGCAATCCCTAATCCATCACTTCATTGAGGGATTAGACGATCACCTCTCTCAGGCCTGCATCTATCAAGCAGTACCTGATCAGCTGCAAGAATGGTACCAGGCAGCGGTGAAGCTAGACGTTCAGCTTGCCCGCTATAAGAAGCCTCCCCCACCTGAATCCAACCAGCAGCCAGAGCAACCCGAACAGCAATCACCCCCATGAAAACCTCCAACTACTGTGATGGCTGAGAGACCCAGGCCACCTACAGGCCCATCCATTGTTTCCGGTGCGGACAGGAGGGACGTTGAGCAGCAAACTGTCCAGTCCCCTACCCCCAACTACAGAGCAGACCGGAACCAGCGGTGAGAAGGAAACCTGCCCTGATGAGAGAGAAATCCAACCGGGTCACACAAGAACCTGTTGCCCAGATTACACCCCCCACACAGGAGGACGCCGAGACTCTGGGTGGACCCGCTCCTGCTCTACCCTCCTTTGACAGCGACGGCAAAGGAGAGAACGACCCGATGGTGAGTCGACACATCCCGCCTTGTTCACTGGCCGCCAAACCTATAATCCCTAAGTCGGGGGCACAAATAGACTTAAACGTGCTAATTGATTCTGGATGCTCCCGTTGCATCATTAGCTTGCCATTTGCTATGAAATTGGGTATACGGGCAAAACTGCTCTCCAAGCCTGTGAGGTTTGAGCAAGCTGATGGCTCCCTGATGGGAGGGACTCTTGTCACACAATTAACTGAGCCCCTACGCCTAGAAATAGGTGAGCACTGGGAGTTTTTTCGCTTCCTGGTGGCTCCAAAAATGACTGAGACTGTGATCCTAGGGCTAGCCTGCTTGGACAAATGGAAGCCGTTTATCTGGTAGGAGAAAGGAATGAGAACCGTGAGACTACCTATAGGGCCTAAACCTCCCACTGATTCAACCAACGTTGCGGGACACCTTAGGCCACCAATGAGCAAGCGCACATGGCTGCCTCACTGCCACCAGGTGAACCACTCATCCCCAGCAAATACCGGGACCTAGCAGAGGCATTTAGTGAAAAAGAATGCAATGCCCTGCCCCCTCACAGACCCAATGACTGCTCTATCGAGTTTGCCAGGAGCCAAACTCCCACGACCAAGAATGTACGCTATGTCCCCCCTTGAAATGGAGGAGATGCAGCGATACGTGAACAAAAACCTAGCGAGGGGGTTCAGTGAATGGGCCAAATCTACCGTGGGAGCCCCTGTGTTGTTCAAAGAAAAAAAAGATGGGTCTCTTCGTCTCTGCGTAGACTATAAGGGTCTCAACACTGTGAGTGTGGAAAACAAATACCCCCTGCCCCTCCTAAAGGACTTATTAACCCATCTGGCTAAGGGGAGTGTCTTCACTAAATTAGACCTGAGAAAGGCATATTACCAAGTGAGAATAAAGGAGGGAGATGAGTGGAAAACTGCCTTCAACTGCCCCATGGGGAGCTATCAATTCAAAGTTTGTAGTCTGTAGTCCATTTGGACTACAGGGGGCCCCAGCCGTATTCATGCAGTTGATTAATGAGGTCCTACATGATCACTTGTACAAAGGGGTTTTGGTATATCTTGATGACATCCTGATATACAGCACGAATATGACTGATCACATAAAGCTGGTGAGAGAAGTGTTAAAGAAACTATTGAATGCCAAGGTTTATGCCAAATTGTCAAAATGTGAATTTCACCAGACCTGATTAGGTTATCTTGGCTACAGAATTTCCAACGAGGGCATTGAAATGGATCCAGCCAAGGTGAAAGTTATAATCGAATGGCAGCCCCCCAAAACTCGCAAACAGCTCCAGAGCTTTCTAGGTTTTGCCAACTTCTATCATCAATTCAGTTCCCCCTTGGATTTGGGTCTGGGGGCTTGTTGAGTTGCTTTCAACTTGGCCTCCGATGGGTGTATTCCATTGGCATCAATACGGAACCCCAGGAACTCTCTGGATTCCACACCAATTTGGCACTTGTCTTTTTTTATTTTTAAGCCTGCCTCACGGAAATGTTGCAGTACTGCCCAGAGACGTTCTGCTAGGACTGCCGCTGATTCCCCTGCGATTAGGACGTCATCGAAGTACGGGCAGATGCCTGGTATATTTTTAAGAGTCCGTTCCATGATGCTTTGGAACAACCCGGGGGCTATGCTTACCCCGAATACAGGCGGCGCACTCAGAACACCCCTCTGTGTGTGATGATGGTCTGTGCCTCGGCAGTGGCATCGTCAGCTGGCAGCTGCTGGTATGCTTGTGCGAGGTCTAATTTGGCAAAAAGTCGGTCTCCCTGAAGTGAGGCGAGTATGTGGCTTACCACTGGAGCTGGGTAAGCATGTTTGCTGTAGTGCTTTATTGATTGTGCACTTGTAGTCCGCACAGATGCGAAAATCCTCATTTGGCTTTACTGGGGTCACTATGGGAGTCTCCCACAGGCTACTGTCCACAGGTTGGAGCACTCCCTGCTGCACTAGTTTGTTGAGTTCTGCATCTATCTTTGGTTTTAGTGCGAAAGGCACTCTGCGCAGTTTCACTTGGATTGGAGTGACTGCTGGGTCGAGGTTGAGCGAAATGGGCGCCCCCCTGTATTGTCCCAACTCTGTGCTGAAAACATCAGCGTATTGTTGGCATACTGCTGCCAGGTCAGCTGTTTGTGTGCGATGGATGCCCATCACACGGATGCCCAAGGCTTCGAACCAATCCAGTCCAATGAGGCTGGTGCGCTGTCGATCTACGACCACAACGCTGAGGGGACCCTAAAATTCCTTGAACTTAACTCTAACGGTGGCTTCTCCCCTTACGGAAACACGGTAATTTTGGAAGTCTGTTAGTATGAGGCTTGATGGCTTGAGCGGTACTCGCCCTTTGCCTTGTCTGCAAATATAATTAAAAGTCTGGTATGAAATGATGGATAGGGCTGACCCAGTGTCTAGTTCCATAGAGCATGGGACCCCCTGCAGTCTAATTTGGAGTTTTAGCTTCTCCTTGAGGGGGTGTTGGGCTCCCGTTCGTTGAATACTTTGCCTCCCTGAGCAATATCCAACCCTGTTCTTCCCTGGGCCCCAGTTACCTTTCTGCTATGGGGGCGCTGTTGGTGTTTCTCTCTGGTGGCCTCTACAGACTCTGGCGATGTGTCCTTGCTTTCCACAGGCATGGCACACAGCTGTGCAAAATCTGCACTCAGCCCTTTTATGCTGTCCCCCACAGCTGGCGCAGTTCAGTGGGGCCGTTGTTTGCTCTGTCGAGCGTTGCCATCTGGGTGGCTCCCTCTGCAACTGATCAATCTCGTTGTCTTCATCGGTCTTCCCAGGTTCCTCAGTGGTCTTGTGGTGGATCGCCGCAGGGCTGGTATGTGCCTTTGGTGGCCAGAGAGCCTTCATTGCTTCTCCGGCAGCCTCATCCGCCATGACTTCCTTCAAAGCGTCTTGAAATGTCAGTTTCTCCATGGCGAATAGGCGCTGCTGTAGCTCTCTATTTAACAAACCGCAAACAAGTCTGTCTCTGAGGTGGTCTTCTAAATCTGGAAACTTGCATGAAGCTTGTCGAAGTGCAGCCACGAACTCAGCTGCTGATTCTCCAAACCTCTGCTCGTGTTGCTCAAAAGCATGGCGCCAAGCGATTATTGAAGAGCATCTAGGTAACACACAATTTGGTTTCAGAAACAATCTTGGTACACGAGATGCGCTATTCAGCATTCAAGTTCTTGTACAGCGTTGTAGAGATGTCAATCACAGTGTTTACATGTGCTTCATTGATTTTGAAAAAGCTTTTGATAAAATAAGACACAGCAAACTATTAGAAATCCTGAAACAAGGGGGCCTAGATGACAAAGACATCCAAATAATAAAGAATCTGTATTGGCATCAGGTAGCAAATGTGAGACTAGGCCAAAAATACTCAGCTGATGCAGAAATAAGAAGAGGGGTCAGACAGGGATGTATTCTGTCTCCACTGTTGTTCAATATCTACTCTGAGTCAATCTTCAACGAGGCACTGGAGAACATCGATGCTGGCATCAAAGTAAACGGTGTTTGGATCAACAACTTAAGATATGCTGACGATACAGTTCTGCTTGCCAGTAAGTATGAAGACCTTCAGCTCATCAACAGAGTCACCGAAATATCTGGAAAATACGGCTTGAAGCTTAACACCTCAAAAACCAAGATCATGGTCGTCAGCAAACAACCCGTTAACTTACCACCAATAAATTCAGAAGGAATACCACTAGAAAAAGTTGAAAGGATCACGCACCTCGGTTCTAATTTACATGAAAGCTGGGACATGACCGCTGAAGTAAAGACAAGGATAGAGAAAGCTCGAACACCATTCTTCAAAATGAAAAAGGTCTTCTGCAGTCACGACATAAGCCTAAGACTGAAAATCAGGCTTGTCAGATGCTATATTTTTTCTATCCTGCTCTATGGAGTAGAGAGTTGGTCTCTGACAGAAGGCCACCTGAAGAGACTAGAAGCATTTGAAATGTGGATTTACATGCGGCTGTTACGTATAAGCTGGGTGGACAGATCAGAAATGAGGAGGTTTAAGCCGCCTGGGAAAGCCAAGGGAAATCATCAAACCATTAAAAAAGGAAGTTAGAATATTTTCGGACATGTGATGCGACATCCAGAAAAATACGGCATACTCCATTTAATCCTCCAGGGAAAGATTGAAGGCAAACGAGGTCCAGGCAGAAGAAGAACATCATGGCTTCAAAATCTAAGGGACTGGTTTGGACAAAACTCAGCAGCACTTTTTCGTGCGGCTGCTGATAAAAACAGGATCGCCAACATGATCGCCAACATCCAATAACGGATATGGCACAAGAAGAAGAAGAAGCGATTATGGAGAGTTTTAGCTCAAAATGTTCGTTTAACCTCCTCTTGAGGTCTGTGTATGTCACTGATTCTATGCTTGCTGGTGCCACCAGGTTTTCTGCGATGTTGAATGTCGCTTGCCCGCATGCACAGAGTAGAGTTGTCGCCTTCAGGCCATTGTCTCTGACCTGATTTTCCCGTAGGTAATTGTCAACATGGGAGACGTAGGAGCTCCACTGCTCCGGATGGGTGATGTCGAACTCATTGAGCCGTCTGAGTTTAGCCATTCCGGGAGTTCTGTGAGGTCCTGGTTACTGCCTTTGCTGCTGCAGTAGGAGCTGTGTAGCCTTTTGATCTTGGAGACGGATCTCTCAGGATGTCTGTGCCTCCAGTGTGTCTTACTGGCAGGCAGGACGGGGACGTGGTCCCACCAGGACTCTGTGCCTGGTCTGACACCCAGTGACTTCAGTCACTTAGCTTACATCAGCTCTCTTCCTGCAGCATCCCACCATCGTCGCCACTATTGTGTAGTGGGTTTTGAAGGCAATAACCAGACCGGCATTATACAAAAGTGTTTATTCAACCAAGAACAGAACTGTCAAACACTGGCAACATGCCTGCTATTTATACATTTTGTCTCTAGGGCACGGGTCGGCAACCCGCGGCTCCGGAGCCGCATGCGGCTCTTTGAGCCATCACCTGCGGCTCCGGAGCCTCCTCCGCCATTTGGGGGAGCGCATGCACGCATGCGTGGGCGGTGTGTGCATGCGCGGGCAGGTGCACGGGCAGGTGCGCGGGCGGGTGCGCATACGCGGGCGGGGTGCGCATGCGCGGATGGGTGCGCATGCGCTGACGCATGCGCATGCGCGGACGGGTGCGGCTCCCAGGGGTTTTTTTTTTTTAGGGAAACGGGTCCATGCGGCTCGTTCAATGTTTCAGGTGGCCGACCCCTGCTCTAGGGCATCAACCAATCACAATGCTAGCTTGCTCCCGCTCAAACTTGAATCTTTTGACGTTTCCCTCCAAAACTGTTGGAGGTACCCTATCTTTATAGCACCATGATATCAGTATTAATACATAACAAGAACTGACAGAAATATTTGATACATTGTAGATAAAACAGTTTTGTTTTCAGCTAACAAACAAAGCAAGTACAGGTAGTCCTCAACTTACGACCACTATTTAGCCCAAAATTCATATTGTTAAGTGAGACAGTTGTTAAGTGAATTTTGCCCCATTTTATTATCTTTCTTGTCACAGTTGTTAAATGAATCACTGCAGTTGTTAATTAGTATCACAGTTAAGAGAATCTGGTTTCTCCATTGACTTTGCTTGTCAGAAGGTCACAAAAGATGATCACATGATCCCAGGACACTGCAACCGTCATGAATATGAACCAGTTGCCAAGCATCCAAATTTGATCACGTGACCATGGGGATGTTGCAATGGTCATAAATGCGAAAATGCCATTGTATCTTCGAACGGTCACTAAATGAACCATTGTAAGTCGAGGACTATCTGTATGCAAGCCTAGCCTTGAGAAAGCACTCTGAACATATCTTACCATACACATTCTGATTTTTTCCCTTGCAAATGTTTCTTTTACTTTTATTAAGAATATCTACTTTTTCATGATGTAACAGGATAGATGATATTTCCTAAACCAATCAATTTTTACTTTGAGGTTTCTCTTTTGTGCTAACTATAAAAGTAAACGCAAGCCTTTTTCCCAAGTTATCTATCTTGTAAAATTAATAAAAGAATCCTTTTAAATTGAAACATTTGAAATAAATCAAATTAAATTATCTTCCTTTTCTCAGTAGTATAACTGAGGTCAAGCATATGAAGGCACTTTCTTAGAAGCCAGCCACATTTCGCCAACAAAACTATATCTTATCCTTAAAAAAACATGGATTGCACTTTGTTTTAACTGTGGTTTGTAGAAAAGTGAGAATATCTGTTTCACATATGTAAAGATTGGTCTGAGTATATTTGGGGGGGATAAAGTAAGTAGTAGTGTCAGGTCCCCAAAAAATACATTGTTTCCCTATGCCTATTCCTGAATCTGTAAACCTTCTTTGGGGCCTATTGGAAGGGGGGATGCTTTGGGGATCCTTTGCACTGTCTTGCTATTGTGCCCTTCCCCAGGGGATGAAATGTATCACCCTTATCTGAGAGACGGTTGCGCTTGGAGCCAGAAGGAAATGAAAGCAAGAGAGACCTTGAAAGAATGCGCCAAAGAACCCAGTTACCAAAACACCATGCCTCCTGTGGATTGGCTGGAATTCAAATGAACACTGGGACCCTGGGGGGAGGAGTATTGAATATTACTTTTAATATACTGCTTTCACGGGTTTTTCCTCAGACCTCGCCTTGTTTTTCCTGCTATCACTAGCCCCTAATAAAAGTTCCTTTTGAGACAATGCCTGTTTCAAGAGTTCTGCTTTCTTGGGTGATTTAGCTGAGGTAGGTCCTTACATAAGGCGAGGTCTGCATAAAGCCCAGCCTGGAGAGGTGGGTCGCAACCGACGTGCCCCTTCCTAACAGCAGAATGGAAGAGGGTGAAATGGAGAGCTGGAGCAGAGGTATTGCTCTAGCAGACCCCCAAGGAAAGCACTTCCAGGGACCTGGGAGTGGTAAAACTCTTGGCAGAAGGTGATCGAGCTAGGTGGTAGCTCAGGGTCAGAAAGAAAGAAGACTGGGAAGAAAAGGCTCAGAAAGTAACCCTCACGTGAGGCAGAGGAAAAAAGAAAGCAAAGAATTAAAATCCAGATCCTAGCCCTCCTGAAAAGGAACCAGTAGATCCAAACTCAGAAATGATGAAAGCAATCTTAAAGCAGACAATCGAATGCGTGCGAGAGTCCTTCAAGGAACTAAAAGCCCAGCTGAAAGAGCAGTCGGAGTCAGAGGAAGAAACAGAGGAGAAAGCTGGTGAGGAAGAGCTAACGGGGCCTGAGGCAGCGGTTTCACCCCCTGCAACAGTGGCACGGCGAGCACGACCATCCCAAAGAACCAGAGGTGCCTTACCCCAACCAGTGGAGGTGAAGCCAATTCCGTTGGGGGTGAAATTCGATGGGAATTCCAAGAGATTGGGTTTTTTTCCTAGCTCAGGTATTCACCTACATGCAGATATATGGGAGAACACTGCCTACAGATAAGGAGAAATTAGGGTGGTCACCCTAGCACTGGAAGATACTGCTGCTGATTGGATGGGGACCCTTTATAACTGCAATGCTCCAGAACTAAGAAATTTTAATTGATTTATGACAGCCCTCCAATGTCGCTTCGAAGACTGCCTGGCAGACCGGAAAGCCTGTGACCGTATAAAAACAGTGAAACAGGGGCAACGACCACTAGCTGAGTACACAGAGGAATTCCAAGAGCTGGCCAGCTGCATAAACTGGCCAGAGGACATCCTGGTGAGCTGTTTCCAGGATGGTCTGAATGAAGACCATCATCAAACACCAAACATCAGCACTGCCCAGTGAGAACCAGCTTTAAGCCAATGCCTGAGAGGAGAGATGAAACTGCATGGGTGGCGCCAACCCCACCCCACTCCATGGCATGCTTCAAATGTGGAACGGAAGGGCACCGAGCAGTTGACTGCCACAGCAAAGTGTCAGTGAAGAAAGGAGACCATCAATCGGTGGGAGCCACATCGCACCCAAGGGAGCTGGTGATGGCATTCGAGGAGTCCATATAGCTTCCCTGGGCCCATGGGACAGAGGGTCAAGCTCCGACTCCACCGAATGATGACTCAGGGTCGGTGGAGAGTGACTAAGAGAATGACCCCTTGGTAAGTGGGCCAATCAATCCCATAATTGTGCGCTTAGAACTGTCCATACTGGGCACCAGGAAGAGAGGAAAGTTAGCAGCTTTACTGGACTCAGGATGCACCTGCTGCTTAATCAGCCCAAAGCTGGTAGGGAAATTGGGAATATCTCTCAGGAGATCACCTTTTGCCAACTCGATGGGTCAGTCGCAGGGGGGGTCCACACCAGTTTTGCCACCAGACCCTTGCAAATTTCCATGGGAGACCACTCAGAGACTTTAGCATTTGTTGTGGCTCCTGGCACGGAGTGGCCATTAGTGCTGGGCCTGACATGGCTAAAGAAATGGAACCCCATAGTCGATTGGAGAGAGGGGCGCCTAAAATTCCTGAAGAAGAGGGCCCCTCCCCCATTCAGAGAAAAGAGCGGGAGGCATGGACTATGACACGAGTTAGTCTCCGCCCTCAGCGAGCAGGAGTTGCAGAGCCTCCCACTGGGACTTATTCAAAGTGTTCAGTGAGCAGAGATCGGATGAGCTCCAGCCCCATCAACCCACAGACTGTGTGACTGAACTTGTCCCAGGGGGAAACTCCCAAAGCCAAAGATGCACTCCATGACCCCTAGGGAATTGAACGAACTTCGCAAGTTCATTGACAAAAATTTGGCACAGGGGTTCATCCAGCCTGCCAGACCACGGGTGGCTGCCCCCATGCTATTCAGTGAAAAGAAAGATGGGTCGCTTTGTCTCTGCATTGATTATAGGGGTCTGAATGCAGTGTGCATGGAAAATATGTGCCCCCTCCCCCTAATGAGGGACATGCTAGCACACCTGTCGAAAGGGAAAATTTTCTCTAAACTAGACTTGCAGGAGGCATACTATTGAATAAAAATACGTGAGGGGGATGAATGGAAGACCACTTTCAACTGCCCCATGGGCTGTTTTCAATTCAAGGTGCTACCTTTTGGACTGCAGGGGGCTCCTGCTGTTTTTATGCAACTGATCAACGAGGTTCTTCATGAGCATCTGTATAAGGGGTTTTTGGTTTATCTTGATGACATCTTAATCTATACCAAGACCAAGGCAGAGCACATTAAACTAGTCAGAGCAGTATTAAATAAATTGCGCTCTGCCAAATTACATGCCAAGCTCTCAAAATGCAAATTCCACAAAGACCGCATTGATTATTTGGGCTATTGCATCTCAAGCGAGGGGGAGGAGATGGACCAGGAGAAAGTGCGAGTTGTATTGGAGTGGGCTCCCCCTCGCACTAGGAAGCAATTACAGAGCTTCTTAGGCTTTACGAAATTTTATCGGCAGTTTATTCCTTCATTCGCACAAATTGCACTCCCCATCACAAATCTCTTAAAAACCAAAGGTGGAGACAAACCAAAACCCAGCCAACTGCTGAAATGGACAGAGGAGTGTCAAGCCATGTTTGAGAAACTAAAGAGGCTTTTCTCGGCAAAGCTGGTACTGAAGCACCCGGACCCATAGAAAGCTTTTGTTATTCAGGCTGACACTAGTGACGTGGCCATGGGAGCAGTTCTCCTCCAGAGAAATGAGGAGGGCCAACTGCAGCCCTGTGCTTACATCTCTAAAAAACTATGTGAGACTGAACAGCGGTGGGCGGTCTGGGAGAAGGAAGCCTATGCTGTACAATGGGCCTTCCTAACCTGGAGGCATTTCCTAGAGGGGAGTAAAGGTGTGGACTGATCACAAGAATCTTGAAGCTATGAAAATGCCTAGGAAGCTGTCCCCTAAGCAAGCACGGTGGTCTCAGCATTTCCACTGGTTCAATTTTACAATTCATTACCTTCCTGGGGGGAAGAATTTCCTGGCAGATGCCCTGTCTAGGATGCCGCAATATAATAGTGCTAAATCTGAAGAAACTAAACCATTCCTAACTCCCAAACAGTTAGCAGCACCTGTCACTACTCGAGCACAAACAAGGGCTAAGGTGCCGATAGACCCGATGGCGGGCCAAGAGTTCAAGAAAGCTCTGGAAACCGATGAGTGGTTTCAAAGCCATAAGAACTTGTGTTTAATAAAAGATGACCTGGCTTGGGTCAGAGAGAAAATATACATTCCAGCAGCTCTAAGGCTGAGAGTGATGCAAGCTGGGCATGATTTGAAAATTGCTGGACACTTTGGGTTTGTCAAAACCCTACATCTGCTCAAAAGGCAATTTTGTGGCCTTCTTTGAAAAAGGACATAAAAGCTATGTAGCTAGCTGCCCCTAGTGGCGGCAAGGAAAAGCACGAGGACTATTGCAGCTGGTGGTGAGCACTTCAGCATCCTGGAGAGAAATCTTTATGGACTTTATTTTGGAGCTTCCTGAAAGAGCTGGAAATACAGTCATTTGGGTGGTTACGGACTGTTCTCCAGGCAGACCCATTTCATCCCGTGCCAAAAGATCCCAAAGATCCCAACGGCCAAAACACTGGCTAAACATTTTGTGCAACACATCTACAGCTTTCATGGTGCCCCACAACATATAATTTCGGATAGGGGGGTTCAATTCACCTCCAAGTTCGGGAAAGACTTTTTGGACCTTTTGGGTTCTAGTCAGGGGTTATCATCTAGTTATCATCCTCAAATGAACGGGGGGACAGAACGATTGAACTCAGTTCTAGAACAGTATCTAAGATGTTTTATCAACTATCAACAAGATAATTGGACTGATTTGTTGCTTTTTGCTGAGGTTGCTTGCAATAAAGCTGTGCATTCGAGTACTGGTTATACCTCTTTTCAGGTTGCTAATGGTCAGACATTTGTTCCCATACTGGAATTGGAGATTTTGCCCACTAGGGAACCTGATATTCCATCTTTGTAAGAGTGGATTAAACAGTTGCAAAATACCTGGCCTGTGTACGAAAAGCCCTAGATGAGGCCAGAGAAGCCTATAAGGCTCAGGCCGACAAAAAGAGGGTAGAGCAGAAACCTTTTATGGTTGGAGATAAGGTCTATCTCTCTACTAGATACTTGCAATCTTTACAACCTTCTAAAAAATTGGGTTCTAGGTTTGTTGGACCTTTCCCTATTAAACGCATCATCAACCGGTGACCGTTGAATTAGAGCTCCCTAAGAGCCTACGACAAATTCACCCTGTTTTTCATTGTAGTTTACTCAAACCTAATTTCAAATCAAGTTTACTCAAACCTAATTTCAAATCAAATCATTTCAAATCTTAGGCCTCCGGCTCCTCCAGTGCCTATGTCCATATTGGTTGAGGGTGAACAACATTTTGAAGTGCGAGACATTTTAGACTCCCGTAAACATCATGGTTCTACCCAGTATTTAGTAGCTTGGAAAAATCTTCCATCCTCTCAAAACGAGTGGGTATATAAAAAACATATTAGTGCTCCTACATTACTTAAATGTTTCCACTCTAAGTAGCCTGATAAGCCTGAATATTATTATTGTTTTGCTTGTTTTCTCCCCCTTTCCCTCTTTTGTGTTTTGCAGGGGGATTTATCTTTTTTCTAGGGGGTTCGTATGTCAGGTCCCCAAAGAAATACATTGTTTCCTTAGGCCTATTCCCGAATATGTAAACCTTCTTTGGGGCCTGCCATTCTGTTGGGAGGGGGGATGCTTTGGGGATCCTTTGCACTGTCTTGCTATTGTTCCCTTTCCCCAGGGGATGGAATGTATCACCCTTATCTGAGAGATGGTTGCGCTTGGAGCCAGAAGGAAATGAAAGTGAGAGAGACCTTGAAAGAACGCGCCAAAGAAGCCAGTTACCAAAACACTATGCCTCCTGTGGATTGGCTGGAATTCAAATGAACACTGAGACCCTGGGAGGAGGAGTATTGAATATTGCTTTTAATATACTGCTTTCATGGGTTTTTCTTCAGACCTCACCTTGTTTTCTCTGCTATCACTAGCCCCTAATAAAAGTTCCTTTTGAGACAATGCCTGTTTCAAGAGTTCTGCTTTCTTGGGTGGCCTAGCTGAGGTAGGTCCTTACAAGTAGGATCATGAAAAAACTGAATGTCATTTAAATTTCTTTATTGTAATTAAATACAGATAGTGCAATTACTGTCTATCCATGTATTTACTATTTTACCATCCCTTTTTGCTTTTTTTTGTTTTTTTTTTAATGTATATGCCAACCAACTTTCAATAACTCTGGGTGGTTTATAATTATTGAAAACATTTAAGAAGAATGTCAATACATCAAAAACCCTCCAAGATAGAACAATAACAGAATAACCAAGTTGGAAGGGACCTTGGAGGTCTTCTAGTCCAATCCCCTGCTCAGGCAGGAAACTCTAGGCCTAGACCATTTCAGACAAATGAAAACAGATCTGAAGAGGGACAAAAAAAGAGAAGAAATTACAAGTGGTAATAATAATTGCACTATAGAGGAATGCTTGTAAGGGTTTGGGAACCACAGAAATACCCTACGGTCTGAAGTGATGCACCTCTACCCCAAGCGATAAACCATGGTTTATAAATCCCATCAGCTGGATTCACATAACACATTACTCTAAAATATAATAACATTAAGACTTTGTATGATCTATGAATCCAGCTGAGAACTGAACACTTTTGAAGCCTTGACAGAATGGTTCTTCTAAACTGCACTATTGTTGCTACTGAAATTCCAGTTAAAATAAAAAATTACACCACACACCTACAACCCCCTCCAATTAATTAACAACTCAATTTGGCTGGTGTCTCAATCACTCTCTCTCAGTTTAACCCACCTCAGGTTGTTGTGGTACAGAAAATAGGAAGCAGGAGTATTAAATATAATCTCTTTGAGTTAACCAACAATAAAGATGGGATAAAAATTTAATAATAAACAAATAGTAAACATAATAATATAAAAGTCTACACATGTTCAGTACAAAGTTGATTACCTTATATGCCTCAAAAGTCTACGCTGAAATATGAAAAAAAAAAATTAGTGGAAGACTAATTTGTTCCTTCTATGAAGGGTGCAACATGATTGGCTGATGGAATAATGACTATGGAAGGTTTAATTGGGAGTGTCACTTGCATCGGGCTGCTTTCAACTCAGGGATCAGCCACAGGCTTTTATCCCCATCACTATCAACATCCCCCCCTTACCCTTCCCTCCCTCTTCTTCATATGCCTTCTCAGCTGTCTGTCTGAAGAGGGTGCTGGTAAAACAAAAGTCTGGACTCCTTTTGTAGTTCTTCCAACTCACCAGGTCACATAAGATCATGTGGGAAGAGTGGAGAAACAGATGCTCTTGACAGCTGTTGCAGTTTCTGGGGAAAACCTCAATTTTGCAATCTGTCCAGACAATTTCTTTATAGCCTACCTCTGTTTCTCTTCCTTCCCCCATTTCCCATTTTATTCTCTCCCTTTCTCCTCTTCTCATCAAAGAATAGAATGACCGTGCTTGAAGATATGCCATAGCTAATGCAGCAAGAAATGGCAATCTCATTTCCAGTTCTTTTTTCTTTTTTGAAGAAATCTACTTTTGCTTCAACTTATTTAAGTCTAATTTTGTTGACCCTAGGGAAAAACCTTCTGTTTCCTTTGCCTTTATAGCCTTATCCTTGGAGGTAGAGAGATACTGTACTAAGCAGAAAAGAGTTCTTAAGAAACGGTGGCTTTTTGCCCTGAATGAAGATTCCTGCACAGGTGGGCCACTTATTCAACTGAAAAGGTGAGCCCCTATAACCTGTTTAGAAATAAGATATTTGTAAGAGTCCTTGTAACTGCATTGAAGCCAAAATGGCAAAATCTGTATTGTAATGTCATCACACAAGCTTCTTTCTTCTATACTTTATTTTTTTGCTTCTTTCTTCACCACCTTACTGGACAACTATGCATTTGTGCTTTTTGTTTTTGTCATTTATGCAGTTCAGAATGAATTTTTGAGATTGAAAAAGAAATTATGGAACAAGAGGTAGTTGAATGCCACTGAAATTAAGTTCTGAAGGCCTATTATCACTATCATCTGTACTCACTTTCAGGATTAATAATAATCAATTTGGGGCCTGACCCAGCTAAAAGATATGTGGAAGGGTATTATTTTAATATGCCAATTTCCTCTCTGTCCTTACTTTTCTCCCCAAAAGTCTAATTACAGCTAAATTACTGTCATTTGCTCCTAGCCCACTCCTCTCTTTTAATTGCTGCATTTGTTGATGAATATAATTTGAAGCAAGTTCCCGGTGTGAGGCAGGGATCAATTAAATCTGCATCAAGCTGGGATGCTGGGGGAAGGAGGAGATAAAGGGGGCAGTGAGGGCTTGTCCTGTTGCCAGCTGTCCCTTCTGTTGCCCCTATTCCTTTCCAGAAGAAGAAAGCTTCCATAAAACTTAATGTATTCATAAAATCCTGGGGCATAAAATCTTATGCCAATGAATAGAGAAATTTGCAATAAAAATATGTGTCTGGTATGTCATCAGACAGATGGAATTAAAGACAATCATTTTTTTCACCTGGTTTTGTTCTCGAATAAGATGTCAGATTAAGTTGCTAGAGAGATGGAACTGCAGTGATTTCTACAGGAAGCAGGTCAGAATAGTAAGATGGTAATGTATGTAAAGAAAGAGCAAGGCCTTGATGGCACAGTTGTGATTGCCTCTTGACTTTTTGACCCACATTGTCTAGTGAAACCTTGAAGTATAGCTTTCTTTTGCATCCCTTGCCAAAATGTATATCAGGATCATCAACAGACAAGATAAAGTCTGTTTTCACAGCTGGTATCTTGTAAAGATTTAATGGAAAGAGCTGCAGAACTGAGGTAGGAAGACTTTTAAATCCCCTCAGCAAAGCATCAAGTAGAAGGAAAGTAAAAAGATGTAATTGAAATATTTAGTTTTAGACAATATTTCAATAGGTTAAAATCAAGAAAAGAATAAAATTGTGTAGACTTTATGTAAATGATGGATAGGAAAGTGAACAATGTTCTTGACAGACCTTGACAGACTTGAACAATGGGTCCTATCCAACCAAATTAAATTTAATGCAAGGCTTTACACCTAGGCAGGAAAAAACAAAGTTACAAGTACAAATTAAAGTACAGATTACTGGCTGAAAAACAGTAACTGTAAGAGGGACCTTGGAGTCCTAGTGGATTGTGGGAAGGCCAGTCTTCATCCTGGTTCATCCAAGCCGGGGATAAATAAACAACATGGCGACTGCTTTGGGAAGAAGTTTGCAGTTTATTGAAGAGCCAGACTGAAAGATGGTTCTGGCAGGAAGGAGGAGACAAATCAAGGCAGAAGGGCTGAGCACATGTGGAGTAGGTTTTTATACCCTCTGAAAGCCTTTTGTTTGGAAGTTTCCTGTTCCTGTGGCATGAACTTTGAGGCTATTTCCTGTGTCACGTATTCTGACCTGAGTTTAGGTGTGCCTCTCTGATATTCTTGATGGTTATGAGTTAGTCCTATTATGTCCCATCTCAGGTGGGGTATGCAGATTTTAGGTCTTTGTCTCGAGCTTTTGGCTCCAACTTTCCTGATGGTTACATCTGCATTTGTATAGGGCTGGCTCCTGCTTGAGGCAGAGAGACTTGGGGGCAGGGTTGGTTTCTGCTTTTAAAATCCTTTTTGAGGAAATATATTTTTCTGCCCTTTCAATATTTCCTTCTCTGAGGGGCTGACTTCCCACAATCCCCGCTTTGTGCCTTAAGTGTGAGAATGACACACTTACTGGCACAAGATTAAAATTGATCTGGTCAGGGAGACTTGGTAGACAAGCTTTTAAACTGTTAAGCCAAAAAAGAAGAAGAAAAAGAAGACACTAATGGAGGCAAGCAGAAAAAGATCCCTGCTCCCAAAAGGGAAGCTTCCAATCCATAAAGTTCTAAAAGTCAGGGCAAAAATTTTGTTAGATGGAAAAGAAATTTATAGTGTCCAATATTCTGTGCCAATCATTTTCAAATGTTGGATGTCGCTTTTAGCTTCCAGTCAGGTTTGCACATTCCTCCCAAAATTCTTCACAGCCATGGTTTGCCTCAGTACATAACCACTGGCCACACATTTTCAGGGTTTGTTTCCTGCCTTAGCTCTTAGTTCAGTGCATCCAGGTTTGTAATGTCCAATTGAGGTTAGCCAGTATGCAAGTCAGCTATCAAAATTTTTTCTTAAAGTGCACATAGTGAGCTCTAGGAATCCCAATCTGAGTCCACCAGTGCAAGATATTCAGGGCTGAGGTTTGGAGATCTCTTTCCTGCTACTTCCTCAGTCAGGGCATATGAATTGCAAATTACCTGAGGGGGCCTGGTTCCCTCCCCTTTGGAATTTGTTGGAAGTTGTGTATGCAAAGCTTTGGTGCAATAGAGCAAAAATCAGCCTGCTGAAGGTAGGTGGAAGAGACTCAGTGTGATTATGAATGGTGTGTGTGCGTGTGTGTATGTGCAGCTACTAATACAAAACAGGCAATACAAACATTCTGGATAGATTTTCCCTCCCACCAGGTAGAAGTCCAAGGTGTTCAGTACTTGCTGTGCCAACTATTCCCAAATGCCATCTCTCCATGAATACATTCAACTGGCTTGTTACAATACAAATGGGCAAGAAAGAAAAACTTTACAATGAGTTTCCACCCTCCCTCATAGTCTTCCTAATAGGCTCCGGGACTCCTTCCTTCTGCAGCTCTCACAGGCATCTGGGGGAATGGTAGGACTTGGGAAGATGTTCCACTCAGGTTGCATGGTGGCCTTTTAGTGGATGGCTGGATTCAAAACTCAATTCCATGGCTCAAATGGATGGAGGCAACATCTGGGTAAGTGTGATCTGCTTCCAAAGGTTGGGGGGGGTCATCTATGCAGGGCTGAAAGACATAAGAACAAGAGCTCCCCTCCCCCCTTTCTGGGTGGACTCTCCCTGGAGAGACAGACAAAGGAGGAGTAGAATTGGGAGGGAGGGTAGTTTACAGGCAGAGTTTGAAAAGGCATTAATACTGCAGTTGTTGAAGAAACAGATAGGAAGACAAAATGAGGACATCTCAGATGACAAAAGAAAGGCTGGATTCTGGTAAGAACAAAAAAATGAAATGTTTCACTTTGAACTTGAACATTTGCAACATGTTAAAGACTTCAGCTTGGAAAAAAAGAAAGCTAGGCAGCTTGAGAATGCTGAAAGAATATTTTAAGGTGTGCAATTTTCCAGGGGCAGGAGAATCTACCTTTAACATTTATTCTAAAATAGACCACATTGTTTTAGAGATTGAAAAATGCTTATATGTTTCAGGATTAGCTTCATAGTAGTTTCACCAATTAGTGATAGGATAAGAAAAGTAACTTAAGAAAATTATTTCCACACACAAGCAAACTTGAGCTTCAGAAGGCACTTGGAGCTAGACACACATTTTTTCAGGAAAAGGATAGACAGATAAAACACATACAGTAAACACAAGTGAAACTTTTCCAGCAGATGAACTTAAAACATTCCCCCCTGGTAACTTTGGGCTGTTCTTAAGAGTACAAAGAGAGAAAGGAAGAGAAAAAACAAACAAACAAACACAATTTTCTTCACTCTGTTTGTTGGCTAGACAAACAGAGTGAGGTTTTTTCCTTTTTGTGGCTTATTTTAAGCAGAATTTCTAGCAGAATTTTAAAATTCTTTTCTCTTTGGATTTGAAACAGTTAACAGTCACATTTACCTCACACACAAAGACTTTGACACACATATATACACAAAGACAAGAGAACAGAAAAGGAAACAGAAGTCTTAGTTTTACACATCCTAGTCATTCCCACCATAAATTTCAACTCAAGTTAGGGAAGGCTCAAATCTTAAACATACCACGTGGTTGCATAGAGAGAGAGAGAGAGAAAGAAAGAGAGAGAGAATCACTATTTCTTATACTTTAATTTCCCTTTAAGTACCTTTATTTAGCCAAATTGGTTTCCCAGGAAAGCCCTAGCAAAGCCCATTCTTCACAAATTTGTCTTGCTCGCTTCTTTTTCATTCCATCCAGGACAGGCACTCGCCTCTCATCCCACACCTCGAGTAAATCTCCAATAAGTGTCCTAATTCCAACCCTCGAACTGCAGCTACCCATGTTCCCCTTCTGATGTGGGGTTCAATCTGGCTCAGTCGGGTTCTTTCCTAGCAGCACTTCCCAGATGCTCTTAGCGACAACAACCCTGCCGCTCCGCCTGTCAGTTTTTAGGGCTCCAAAAATTGCCCTAGGAAGACTCCGGAGTTCCCTAATCATGGAGTACGGGACCTTCCAGGTTAGGGAACTCCCTGCCGTCACTTTGTGGACCTCAAAAATAAATTGTCCGAGGAGGACCTGCCGCACAGGTACCCGGCCTCCGTTTACACCCCGCCTGTCAGTTTTCAGACTTAGGAGAAGTCTGGGAGGACCTGTGCTTTGTGCAGTAGTACGGAACCCTCCTACAGTTGGGCTTTGCTTACAGGGCCTTACCAGCTAGTTGCCCAAATCCAATTCTCTCATTCACTCATTCCATTCTATTTTCACATAGCCTCTCCCTTTTCCCTAACAAAAGGTCCTGCTTTCCAGGGTCTGCCACTTAAACAGATCCTTTCTGCGGCTAGGAAAGACCAGAAGGAGCAAAATCCAACTGTGATTGGGAAAAAAGGGTCTTCTCACTCACACACACAGACATACACACATTTCCTTTGTTCCCCTGGGCTTTAAACTTAAAATTTAGAGGTACTCACCTTCACCTTGTTTCCAAAGCAGCCCTTGAGCTCAAATCCAAAACTCCCTTTACTACCCTGGCTCCACATGGGCAAGGCCTGGGTAACCATCCACAGACAGAAGGGGTCTGTTGCCAGCAAGATGGGGTTTAACAGTCTCAATCCATTGGAGAGGTTAGCTTGGAGTCCCATCTCTGGGGTGCCAAATTGTGGGAAGGCCAGTCTTCATCCTGGTTCATCCAAGCCGGGGATAAATAAACAACATGGCGACTGCTTTGGGAAGAAGTTTGCAGTTTATTGAAGAGCCAGACTGAAAGATGGTTCTGGCAGGAAGGAGGAGAAATCAAGGAAGAAGGACTAAGCACATGTGGAGTAGGTTTTTATACCCTCTGAAAGCCTTTTATTTGGAAGTTTCCTGTTCCTGTGGCATGAACTTTGAGGCTATTTCCTGTGTCACGTATTCTGACCTGAGTTTAGGTGTGCCTCTCTGGTATTCTTGATGGTTATGAGTTAGTCCTATTATGTCCCATCTCAGGTGGGGTATGCAGATTTTAGGTCTTTGTCTCGAGCTTCTGGCTCCAACTTTCCTGATGGTTACATCTGCATTTGTATAGGGCTGGCTCCTGCTTGAGGCAGAGAGACTTGGGGGCAGGGTTGGTTTCTGCTTTTAAAATCCTTTTTGAGGAAATATATCTTTCTGCCCTTTTAATATTTCCTTCTCTGAGGGGCTGACTTCCCACAGGATGATCACTTAAATATGACTTAGCAGTGTGAGGCAGCAACCAAAAAAGCCAATGCAATCCTAGGCGACATTAACAGGGATAGAATCAAGATTACGTGAAGTGTTTGTTAGTACCCCTTTATTAGGCCTTGGTAAGACCACATTTGGAATATTGCATTCTGTTTTGGTCACCGCAATATAAAAAAGATATTAAGGCTCTGGAAAGAGTGCAGAGAAGAGTAACAAAGATGATTAGTGGGCTGGAGGCTAAAACATATGAAGAACAGTTTCAGTAATTGGATATGGCTAGTCTATTGAAAAGAAGGAGTAAGAATGACATATACCAGTGTTCCAATATTTGAGAGGCTGTCACAAAGAAGAGGGGGTCAACCTATTTTCCAAAGCACCAGAAGGCAAAACAAGAAGCAATAGTTGGAAACTAACCAAAGAGAGAAGCAACCTAAAATTAAGGAGAAATTTCCTGACAGTAAGAACAATCACTGGCTTGCCTTCAGAAGTTCGGGATGATCCATCACTGAAAGCTTTTAAAAAGAGACTGGACAGTCATTTGTCTCCTGCTTGAGCAGGGGGTTGTATAGAAGACCTCCAAGATCCCTTCCAGCTCTATTCTGATTGAAAAATGTAGAAATGATCTTGGCAGAAGCCAGAAAACTCAGTTGTTGCTTTTGAAAATAAGTGCTTCTTTATAGGTTAATTTTATAAAAGCATTATTAAAGAAAAACTTGTATCATTGTTCTTTCAAGACAAGAAAATTGAACCTGAAAAAGGCAGCCCTTACAGAATTTCCTGATTAAAAATGTTTACCTGCTAAATTCTCGGAACATGATGTGTATCACCATTTAAAAACTTATTGGCTAACAGTAATCAACAGCCTAATCAATGAACCACCAAGACTATTCCCACCAAAATTAACAGGGGAAACCACTAGTATATAAAAAAGAGAGCAAACTCCATTCCCTTCTAGAATTGATGGTGTTACCTAGTTGAATAATGAAGCATTTGCAAGTAAGTAACTAAGCTCATAGAGCACCAAGGACCCAATATTCTTAGCTAATTATATAGGGCAGTGGTGGCAAACCTATGGCACGGGTGCCAGAGGTGGCACTCAGAGCCCTCTCTGTGGGCACGCGCGTCATCGCCCCAGTCCTAGGCCTTCAGCTGGGTTTTATAAAACCTTTTCACTTTAGGCCTCCGCCGCCGTGTGCAAAAAAAAAAAAAGGTTCAATCAGTCAATTTGAACTTCTCACAGGGAAAAAAAGATCTTGCAAAGTTGGAATTGATTGATTGAACTTTTTAGTCCCACCCAGTCTGCCGTTAGCACCGCAGCCACGCCCATCCAATGGGCCACGCCCACCCAATGGGCCACACCCACTCGGCACTCGACGATGCATAAGTGAGTTTTGGGTTGCAGTTTGGGCACTCAGTCTCTAAAAGGTTCGCCATCACTGATATAGGGAGTTATTGATATATTATTTCAGTCTTCAAAATTTGTGTACTAACACCATATAGTAATTTTATTGTTTAATATTTTTAATTCCATTGTAAAACACTAAACTACAATCAGGAAAACAGTATTGATTTAACCATTTAGTTGTGTCCAACTCTTGGCGACTTAATAGGCAAGTGCTCTCCATGCTATCCTATCAAGAACAGCTTCTTTCAATAGTTGGATGTTCAACTTTACAGCAGATATGATGTTATCAAGCCAGCATGTTCTTTGCTTGCCCCTTCTTCTTGTTCCATTAACCATTCCTAGCATCACTTCCTTCTCCAATGAATCTACTACATGCATGATATGGCCAAAGTAAAATCCAACATAGTCTTATGATTTTAGCTTCTAGTGATGTGTCTGGATTTATACAATTTAATACATCTCTGTTAATTATTCTGGCTGTCCATGTTATATGCAATAATTTATGCCAGCACCATACTTCAAAGGTGTCAGTCAGCCATTCTTAATGTCCAATGTCCAATTCTTATACTGGAGGTTATTGCTCTAACTAGCTTGCTTTTTGTATTTATATCAATATTTCTGCTTTTGCAGATCTTTGTTAACCATTGCAATGCGGCTTAAGGTTATCCAGTGTTTGATTTCAGGAGTAGAACTGTCATCAAGAACTATTTTGGATCCAAGAAAGATAAATTCTCAAACTAATTCAATTTCCTCCTATTGGAAGTCAGCACCCACCCACCCTCCTAGAGAAGGAAATATTTTGGGGGATATTAAAAAAAAGATAGAATATTATATTTTCCCAAATGAATAATGGAGAAAAATCTTAGGCAGAAACCAGCCCCCAGGCTCCTTCTCCCAGGCAGAGGCCAGCTTTTAGAAATGCAAATTTGGGGCCACCTAATTCATAAGTGAAATGCCTTCAGCCACAGCCCCAGAGAAGCAGGACATGACCTTTAGGACCTAATAGGATTAACCCACCACCATTAGAATACCAAAAGGGCAACTCAAGCGCAGGTCAAAGTATATTGCACAGGAACAGGAAAAACCTCAAAAACAAAGCCACAGGAACAGGAAGAACCTCAAATACAAAGCCCAAAGAAGGTATAAAAGTCCACCTATCCCAACTCCATTTTGTCAGCTGTCCCAGAACTGCATGCCGTTGCTATTCTGCTCTCCAATAAACAAACCTTCTTTCCAAATAGCCTCCATTTTTATTTATTCCCGGCTTGGACTGGACCTGATGATTTTTCTTTCAACACTCCTTGTTGATTTTAAATGTCTGATGTCCATCTGCAGCTGTTGTCATTATCTTTGTTTTCCTGAAGTTAAGACTCAATCCTGTGTCTTTTTCACTTTCATGCAGATATAATTTCTGCATGATCATTTCAGAATAGGATTGAACAAAAAAGGTGATAAAATACATCCCTCCCTAACTCCCTTACTGATCCTGAACCAATCTATGTTGCCATAAAATGTTCTCATTGTTACCTCCTGATCAGTGTACAGTGATTTGATGAGTCTGATCAGATGATTTGGGACAGCAAGAGCATGCAAATCTGCCATAGCTTATTATGTTCTATATAATCAAAAGCTTTTTTCACATATAAAGATAAAGCAAATATAACGATCCTTTTGATATTCATGTGTAGCGGGGCTGTCTGAAGTGCCTGCAGGAGCCTGGCTGGAGAGAGAGAGATTGGGACAGCTGCTGCCGATTTTGGGCGCGGCAGGTGTGGACGAGGGGGAAAGACAGAAAAGGAAGGAAAGGAGAGAAGGGGTGGTTGTTGTTGCAGTTCACCAGGTGAAGCCAAAGAGGGGTTGGAGGTTTTAAGCTGATCCCTTCTTGTGGAGGAGGGGGAAAAGAGAGAGTGAGAAAGAGTGAGGGGGTGGAATTTTACTGCTTTCTTTCGCAAGGGGGATATCCTAAGCAGAGGCAAGAGAGAGTGTGTGGAGAAAGAAAGTTTCTGGGGCTGTTAACCTCAGATTTTAATAATAAAGGATAGGGGGGAGGGGTTTGACACCAACGGGATCTGAGACTGCAAGAAACAACAGAGGAGAAAGAGAAGCTGGTCGTCGTTGCTGCTGCTGTGAAGACTGGAGGCTATCAGAACTGTGATTATTGCTGCTTGTACAAGTTTTAGACATTGTGGGGAGTTGCCCTGGGGGGGCGAGCCATTACTGCAGCATGCTGACTGTTTTGTTCGTGTTTCTACTGCTGCCTGGAGCTGGGGGGGTTTCCGCACCCCACCTGTTTCCAAACGGTCGCTGAGGAATCATTGACTATTGCTGCTATGACAGCCTGGGGCTGCTAGACACCACCACAGCATTGACTATTGGGGCTAGGGGGTTGTCACCTTTGTTCCTGGAAGCCTCTCCTTGACGACAAGAGCCTACCACCTCACTTCGTGTCAGCCTCTGTTAGAAGAGACATTTTACTAACCCCTAGAGAGCACAGCTGCAGAGCTCGATGGAGGGGAACGGGGCTGGGAGAGCCTGGGCTTTGGGCGGCCTCTGAGGAGATAACGCTACCTTTTTCATCCATCTAACATTGGCAATATGATCTTGAGTGCTGCACCCCTTTCTAAAGCTGACTTTTACATCTGGTAATTCTTGATCAATGACATTCTATAGCTCTGTTTAATGATTTTTTAAACAGAATCTTGATTGCATGATGAATCAATGCAATTGTTCAATAGTTGAAACAGTTTCTGGCATCGCCTTCTTTACCAATGGGATAAAAACAGTTCTTTTCCCAGTTCTGAGGCCATTGATATATAGTCCATATCTCTTGACACAGGGCAGTGGTAATGTTAACTGGCACTAGTCTTAGTGATTCCACAGGTATTCCATCAATACCTAGGACTTTCCAGTTAGGCAATTTCCCCATGGCCTATTCTACTTCTTTTAAGATGTTTGGTTCTTCACTAATTGGGCTGTCATCTTGATGGTAAATCAAACTGCTATAGAGTCCTTCTGTACATTCTTTCCAATAATTCTTGATCTTTTGCTGATCAATAAGCAATATATATTACATAAATAAAACTATCATGTCAAAAAATCCTAGAAGATGGCCAATGTTCTTTTGATTGTTCCTAAATGAATTATACTCCTCCTCCTTTTCTTCCTCTTCCTCTTCCCCTTCTTCTTCTCCTTCTCTTTCTCCCTTCTCTTCCTCCTCCTCCTCTTTCTCCTTTCTCCTCCTCCTCCTCCTCCTCTTCTTCTTCTTCTTCTTCTTCTTCTTCTTCTTCTTCTTCTTCTTCTTCTTCTTCTTCTTCTTCTTCTTCTTCTTCTTCTTTTCTTCTTCTTCTTCTTCTTCTTCTTCTTCTTCTTCTTCTTCTTCTTCCTCCTCCTCCTCCTCCTCCTCCTCCCCCTCCTCCTCCCTCCTCCTTCCTCCTCTTCCTCTTCCTCTTCACCCTTGGGGTAATCGAAGTGCACCATATCAATATGATCAGTACAGCCATCAACTAATACTTCACTCTCTTAATCCTGAGTTTATGTCTCTTTTTTCCAAAATGTGGTATATACTGTATATCCTGATTGTCACTATGATATAGAATAATAATATTTTTGAATGTCTTGGTCAAATGTTTACAATGGATTCAAACCAAATGGTGCATGAACTTGTACATTTATGGTTTTCTTCTTCCAGGCCCCTTTTTGTGAGCACCTTTATTTGTTTAGCTACAATAGCAAAAAAAAAAGGCATGAAGTTAATTAAGGCTTGAAATATTTTAAAGTTGGCATTAGTAGAGAGGCATTTAAACCATCGCTTTTCAAAATGTTTCAAGTTTGAATCTGTCCACAATATTGAAGTATTTCACAGCCAGCTGAGGCTTAATCTGAACTTTCCTTGTCAGAATGAATCCAAACAAAAACAGAGATTAAGGAAATTGTTGCCTCGGGCAATGCCAGTTCTTGTCTCAGAAATTAATTAAACTCTATGTTCCTGTTAAATTTGTGGCTTTTAATGTCTTTTATTTTACGTCTTCAAAACCTGACTTCCACTTAAATAAATTACTGTGTGTGACAAAACAAGGTGAAAGTCTGGCCTGGCACTTTCTCTTCCAATCATGCCATGGCATTAACGCATCTATGATTCATTTCTGATTTTGCCAAAGCCCTGGAGCATCACTTCCTCTCTCTGAACTGGCAACAAGGAACACAAAACATTGATTATCCAAGACTGAAAGAGTCAAATATTTGTAATAGGTTCGGAGCTAGTGTTATAGCACAGGCTTTTACAAGCTTAGGAATTTTAAAATGTACAAACTAATTCCCATAATTTCCCAGGCAGCATGCTGAGACCTTTTGTAGCTGATCTTGCATGTTAACTAGTGAAAGGAAACTAGAGTTAACAGTTAATCAAACTGAGAAATGAAAAAAGCTAGAAAACATACATTGTTTTATAATTTTACTTCCAAAATCATACTAATGGCAGTTAATCCTTGATCTGTCGTTTGAGTAGGGTGTTGATTAAATATCATAGAAAAGTCACTCTAAAAAAGGAAGACATGATGAAAGAAAGAAGGAAAATAATGAGCAACACTTAAAAAAACAATTAAATGCATACTCATCTTTAAAAATTCTTTAAGAATAAAGAATAATGTTAGATGTGTACTCATCAAATCGATATTGGAGTATAAAGATGCATCTTTTACAGATCTATACTCACAAAACTATGGAGACTTTGCTTCTTTTCATCACATGCAGGTAATCCTCAATTTATAAGCATTTGTTTAGCAACTGTTCAAGGTTACAACAGCAGTGAAAAAAGTGACATTTTTCACACTTAACGCCTGTTGCATCCTTATGGTCACATGATCAAAATTTGGACGATTGGCAACTGGCATGTATTTATGACATTACAGTGTCCTGGGATCATGTAATCAGCTTTTATGACCTTCTGACAAGCAAAGTCAATGGGGAAGCCAGATTCACTTAACAGCTATGTTTCTAACTTAACTGCAGTGATTCACTTAACAATTGTGACTAGAAAAGTCATAAAATGGGGTAAAACTCACTTTACGATTGTCTTGCTTAGCAATGGAAATTTTGGGCTTAACTGTGGTCATACGTCGAGAACAACTGTACAGGCCATAATGTATTCATTTCTTTTCCTTTCATTTTCTGATCCTCTCCCTTATTAATATAGGATTTGAGGAAATCAACCTCCCTGGATCAAAATGTCTAAAATTTTCCATTCTGGCACTCATTCTGCCTTGTTTATAAACTTCTTACCCATTGAGTTTCAAAGTTAGCTAATTCAGTTTTACACCTGTGTGTACTCTTACTGCCTGCCAGTTCCTCCCATATTCAGGTTGCAAAAACATGGCTGGATGCTAGATGGCAGCAAGGAGATACAAAAAAGGCTAAAACTTTGCTGTCATCTCACAATTGTCAAAATTCTGTAACACTGTTATGGTACTAGAGGGGAGACAGAAACAGAACCCAAAGAAAGTAGAAGGTGTCAGAGAATGGAGATAACAGAGAGCAACATTTTTAAAAATAAAAACTCTCTGACATAATTGAATCTGCTGTCCAATGAGATAAGGGAGAGAGAGAGAGGGCTTGCTGAAGTTCTCTTCTCTGACAGAATGGTGAGCCTTTTTTGTGATTGTGTCTTCTTGGAAGAGTATAGAATAGATCTGGTCTTCTACCAGACTTCTGAAGGCCTCTTGCCACATGGCTGTTTCAGAAAGGATTGGGTGTGTATAGAAGTTTGGCTTATCATCAAGGGATGGGACTGCTGTGGTCTACAGTGTGTTTAATTGTTGGATTTTTTTTTTAATACTTGGTGTGATATTCTGTAAACTGCTTATTGGTTACAGGCAATAAGTAAATTAATCTGGTTGTCTGGCTACACTATCTTTGACTAAATAGCAATATTTCGAACTAAAAATTAATTAATTCCCCCCTAATTAGTCCAATTCAATTCAATCATTGTTGCATGAAGATTTTAACCACTGATAGGAAAATATTGTCTGAGTACCAGATATAATCACTAAAGAAAGGGCTAGACCTAGATTTCTCAAGGTCAGACATATCTATCTCAGTAGATTTGCTACTCAGATAACTAAGCTACTGGAACTAATAGAAACTATCACCTATTCTGTGATGCTATCAAGCTTTTAAAATTATTGTTAAATATGCAACTTGGCTCATATTTGCAGTTCTACAAATAAGCATGCAATTCCGGGACTTCTGGTTTTGCGCTGTAGCGGAATGGCTGATGGATTGCGGAGCTCCGCACCCCATGGCTGGTTTTCCCCTGCCAGAGACCCTAAATGCGTCTAAAGTTGCCCCGGAGAGGCGACGAAGAAGGAGGGGGCCCCGTGGACCACGGAAAGACAGCGGTCGATCCATTTGATCCGGGGGAAGCCCTCCAACCCAACAGGAGTAAGGCTAGCTGCACCTCGGTGACTAGCCCAAGCTACCAGCAGCTGAAGTCCAAAAGCACCAACTAGAACAACTGTGAAGAGCGTGTTGGAAATTGGGTGAGAACATTGATCTTTTTTTTTCTTCTATTTTGCAACTAATTTCCCTGAAAAGATCCCCAAGAAGCAAAAATCCTCTGAAAGTGAGAAGTAAGGGGATCACCCCACCCTTCCATAGACGGAAGTGGCTCTAATTTTTATGGGGAACAGAAACATATTGAAATGGAATTTAATATAAATATAATTTAATATAAACCTATAGTCTGGATAAATCTGAACTGTGGAAATTGTTAAGACCTTCCCTTTGAAAGAGTATTGATGAAATTACAAGAAAATATTTTTTTTGTTTTAAAAGTTGGAAAATGAATAGTTACTGACATCTAGTGGTGGACTAGACTATAAAATTATAGCTGCCTAGGCTCAGAAACTGGCAAGATGCTCAGAAACAACCAGTCCCTTTGATCCTCAGCAACTCCTACCTAAACAGAGAACAGCTGGGAACAGAGGAGAGAACATACATTGGGCTATGTACTACAGAGTGAGATCTACAAGTGTTATGAAAATTGCTGACCTTCTTGGATTATAAACAATTACTGAGCGGTGATTATTTAGGTTCAAGAATTATTTGCAGAGAAGGAAAACTTGACTTTTGGCTACTCTTCTAAGGGGGAAGCTACTGAATTACTCTTGGATGGTTGAACATTTTAGACTGCAAATAGTGGTTGATTGATAATTGTAAAACCCCTGAGCAGAAGAATGGTTACAAAATATTTTTTTTAGTGGTGGATTGACAACTGGAAATACACTGGACTATAAAGACTACATATAAAGATAAGAACTATAAAATAATTTGTTATTTGGACCTTAAGATTGGTTGGTTGGAAAAACTAATACACGGGGATTATGATACTTGTGAAAGACCATTCAGAGGAGGGAGATAAAATAGATGTTGCACACCTAACTAAAAGTGGTAGGAAACCACATTCAAGTCTTTTTTCTGAAGCTTCCAGCCTGGAACATCAGAGATCTGCAGGAGTAATACTTCAAGATAAGGCAAATATTTTTCAGGAGGAAATGCATGCAATGTTGCAATTAATTCAAATGACAATTGTTTCGAATCATAATGAGATTAAAAATAATTTTGATAACATAAATGAGCACATCTTTAACCTAAGCTCACAACTAAAAAAAACTATCAGAAAATGATGATAAAGAATGATAAATAAATTAGACTATAGAACACATACTAAAGGAAAGTGACCTAAAGATGGAGGCTATAAATGAAAGGAACTACAGCCTAGCACAGGCAAAGAAACATTTGCAAGATTCTGTTATAACATTGGAAAAGGAAAAGACATTTTATCTTTTAGAACTTCAAAATAAACCAGAAGATAAGAAAGAAGATCCGACAAAATGGGTTATAGAGATGCCAGGAGAACTACCAGAGTTTGCTCCACCTAATCTATCTTCCTTAGCTCTAATAACATTGACAAAAATACAGGAAAAATTTCCTGGCAAACTGAACACATTGACTTGCAAAGCTGTTTGGCAAAAGAAGAAGGCTAAAGTTAGATTTAAGAGATCAGATGATTTGACTTACCAGATGGAGTACTATATGACTAAATACTTATTTGAATATAGCTAAAAGAATAGATAAATTTTGGATATAAATGGGCTTTATAGTAAGAGGGATGTGATTTATAAGTAGTATAATACTTTTGGTTTTTTTCTTTTTACGTTAAGAGAAATATAAAAATATTGGGATGGCTTATGTGAGTGGAAGCTATGGACATTTAAAGGTAATTAATTCTGAGAAAATTATAACTGATAAGAATGGCTTGAATATCGAGGGGGAATTAAGCTTAAATAAGAATGCAAAAAATAAGACCGATGGTGATTTAATAAAATGACTCTTCGCAAATACAACTGAAACACAAGCTGATTAGAAAAGATGTTATACACTGATGTTAATGTTATTTGTATAAACACTAGAAAAATATTTATACTTAACTTTGTATGTATTGAAAGTACTAAGAATTGTATTTACTCAATTTTGGCAAAAGGAAAATACCACCGGAAGAAGAGAAGATCAAGGAAATGCATCACTAACTAGTATGTTGATTATAGAACCATAGAAAGTAACTATTATTAATTGTTGTTAAATATATGAACCCAGACATTACTAGATGGAGTACTACATGACTAAATACTTGTTTGAATATGGCTAAAAGAATAGATAAATTTTGGATATTAATGGGTTCTATAGTAAGAGAGATATGATTTATAAGTAGTATAACATTTTTGTTTAGTTGTTTTTTTCTTTCTTTTTACGTTAAGAGAAATATAAAAATACTGGGATGGCCTATGCAAGCGGAATGTCTGGACATTTTAATGTAATTAATCCTGAGAAAATTATAATTGATAAAAATGTTTTGAATATTGAGGGAAAACTAAGCTTAAATAAGAATATTGAAAATAGGACCTATGGTGATTTAATAAAATGACTCTTCGCAAATACAACTGAAATACAAGCTGATTAGAAGAGATGTTATATACTGATGTTAATCCTATTTGTACAAACACTAGAAAAATATTTACATTTAACTTTGTATGTATTAAAAGTACTAAGAATTGTATCTACTTCCTTCCTTCTCCTATTTTTCTCATAAACAACCATGTGAGATGGGTAGAGTTGAGAGAGAGTGACTGGCCCAAAGTCACCCAGTATATTAAATTTATGGGACAATATAAAGCAGTTTGCAGTCATGGCTAAGGAAGCCTTTGCACAACTTTGGGTTGTGCGGCAGTTGTGACCTTCCCTGCATCAGAGTCCCTGCACTTAGTCATTCATTCAGAATCTTCAGCTGGTGCAGAGTGTGGCAATGTGGGCAGTTCTTGGGGCCCAAAGAATGGCCCATGTAACACCACTGCTCCATGAGCTGCATTGGCTGCCAGTCTGCTTTTGGGTGCAATTCAAGATGTTCGTAATCATTTTTAAAGCCCTTCATGGCATGGGTCCAGGCTACTTGCAGGACCATCTCATCCCACTGGGACTGGCCCATCCTACCTGTGCTGGCAGAGAAGGCATGCTGCAGGCCCCATCAGTTCAATTATTCTGGCAGGTGGGATCCAGGAGAAGGAACTTCCTTGCTGCAGCATCTGCCCTCTGGAACACCTTGCAGGGCTCCCCAGTGTAAGGTCGGCCCTAACCCTCCTGACTTTTGTAAGAGCCTAAAGTTCTGGCTATGCAAGCTAGCTTGGGGTTCCAATGGAGGAACATTATAGTGAACGTGGTTTGTCCAACTAATAACAGATCTCACCTCCCCCCATCCTGCCCCCTCCTCATCTTTAATTGGCTTGTAACATTTGGTTGTTATTAACTTATTTATGTTATTAATATATTTATCATTTATGATTCTAAGCCACCTAGAATTACCTTGTGATAAGATGGGTGGACAATATATTTTATATATTAAATAAATACATAAATATCTTAACATGGCTGCTATGGTTGGCCTTGAAAAGCTTTACACAGTAGGGCCTGGGATTGATGGTCCTTGAATGGGAGACTACCAGGAAATCCTAGGCCATAGACTGGATGGGAAAGTTTTAAAGTTGTATCCTGGAAAGCAGTAGTACAGTAGCCCATTTCTGTATTTTTATCTAAAAGTGTAGGTATATGTTTGTGTAAATCACAGGAGTTGAACTCAGTTTTTATTAGAAAAAAAATCAATTTCAGGAACCTGTGATCTGTATTCAATCAATTGTGCAATACGTGAGAGGGGAACCAATGCCATGATACCCATAGAGTTGTGATGGCTCAGATCCGGCCCATATATTTCATCAAAGAAGCTAGGAGAAACAATCATGGTGAATTTATTAGATTAGATAAAAACTAAGATCTAAGATCTGCAACATATTTTAGATTAGTCTTTGGTCTGTAAAGCCTAGATTGTGCTCTGTAAGGGGAGAAGTTTGTAGAAATTGTTTACATATTTTCCTGATTCTGTCTTTTTTTTTTCTATTTTCTCTAATTTCCAGCCATTCAGGCTCCTCCAAATGTCTTCCATCTCTCCCATTTGAATTTTCATTCCTATGGCAGATCTCAGGGAAGTTATCAAGTGGGAGTCCACATGCTATATTCTACGCAGAATTTCAATCTCCTGTAACCGGCAAGTTGAGGCTATGAGCTGTCTTTATTATATGGTGTGAGTTAACATAAAATAATTCAGGTGGTAAATACATGATTAATGTTGAATTATTATTTTTAATTGAAAGGCTGGTTTAAAAAGCTCTTTTCAGATGGAAGGATAGGAAAACACACTCAAATTTCAACTATAAACATTATCTGCTGAAAAAAATTGAGTTCCCCTGCTCTTAAGAAAAGGAACATAGTAAAGGAGTTTTTGTTTAAGTGGCAACTTCTGCATTATCAGAACAATTATTTAGGGGTCCATAGTAATGGATTGAGAGGCACCATTTTAGGGAACTGTTTCTGTTTGGAGGGGAGAATGTATTTTTTTTCTTTTTTTCATCCGTTTTTATTGCTCAAGTTCAATAACTTTAAAATATTAGATTTCTTTCTCCACTGATATTTATAGCCAACTCTAATTTCTGCTCTTGGAATCCTTAAAAAAAGTACACTTGCAAAGTGAATCAGGAACTGATCTACAAGTAGTCCTCAACTTACGACTACAATTGAGCCCAAAATTTCTGTTGCTAAGTGAGATATTTGTTAAGTGAATTTTGCCTCATTTTACAATCTTTCTTGCCACAGCTGTTAAGTGAATCACTGCAGTTGTTAAGTTAATAACATTATTGTTAAGTGAATCTGGCTTCCCCATTGACTTTGCTTGTCAGAAGGTCACAAAAAGAGTTCACATAATCCTGGGACACTGCCACCATCATAAATATGAGTCAGCTGTCAAGCATCTGAATTTTGATCACATAACCATGGGATGCTGCAATGGTCATAAGTGTGAAAAATGATCGTGTCACTTTTTCAGTGGTGTTGTAACTTCGAACCATCACCAAATGAACGGTGGTAAGTCAAGGACTACCTATACTCTACTCCAACAACAGAAAATTCTAATTATAATTGTCCTAATGTTTCTCTTCCTCCCTCTTCTTTATCTTGATATTTCATTCCATTGCCCTACAATGTCATCTTTCAACTAGAGTGCTAACATTAGCTGACATCGCCTAGTATTAAGATAATTTGGGGAGGAAGAATTGAAAAAAAAACCCAAAATTATTTTATATTAAGGCAAATGGTTGAGATTACCCAAGTTCCAATATTCCACAAATATGGAGAAGTTAAAACGGATGATAACGTATCACTAGAGTGCTTAGGAACTTGAGGCTCAAAAGTAGAGTTTCCTTGTTTGAAGCCAATACAATCCTCTCTAATTGCAAAATGCCTGATTCTGACAATGTTCCCCTCTTGCTCTGCCTGGGTTTTATCCTTGGCATCCAGTGTTAAAGGACCATTGAAATCAAAAGGCTTTGACAATAGTTTTAACACCATAGTGCCAATAGCAATTTGTTCTGTTCTGGTGGGGCTGCTATTTTGAAGGAGAGACCCAAAGAGACATGAAGAAAGAAAGAAAACAAAAAACTGATGGGAAAATGTGTTTAAAACCACTTCCTATCTAGGAAGTCACCAAGACAGGAAGGACAAATATAAAGGGGAGGAGGCTCAGCTTATAATAATGGATGTTATGCAGTTGCTTCAGGAAATGACAGGGCCCTGTTACCTTACTCACACCTTCCAAATGACTGGGTTTGCCCATAAGACATTGCTGTAATCTCACACCCTGAAATACAATCCTGCATGCCTTGAAATAAAACCTTTCTAATTACATGCCCAATCATGCTGGAGTCAGAGGGCAAAAGACATGCCAAACTGTCCTTCCCTGGAATAGTGTGATAGTGACTAATGAGGTGGAGTGGGGGAGAGCCCATCCGCTTCCAGGATACACACAAAAAAGCAGAAAATAATTACCTATGAAAAGAATTTGGGAAGGGAGAAAAAACAGTGGTTTCTCTATCATCCATCTTATATTAGCTTTCTGATCTTTTACTCCTCGCTTTTCAACATAGACAGATATCATAATATCTGTTATAATTCTCATTGAAGCTATTAACTCTTCCTATCATATCAAAGTGGCATCATAAACAGCCTTGCCTTGCATATATGTTCAGATTACAATTCCCAAAATTCCTCATCAAATGGCAGCTCCAATATTTTTGTTAAGGAATTGTGTATATCAGTTATGCACCCCCTTGTCCAACTAAGACTTCTAGAGTACAGGTACAATATTTGAAAATTAGCTCATCGCTTTGTGACATTTTGGGCCTAATAAAAATATTGAACCACTATGGCTTTTATATTTTGGGGCAGGGGGACATTATCTTCGAATTAAGTTGAGAATAATAAGAGAAATCTTGTTTTTATTAACCTGACATGTATTTATAATGTATTTCTCAATTTACTGTTGTGGTTTAGCTTGAAACAAAAAGGAGTTTAACCTTTGTTGTTAATTAGTTTTAACTGCTCAGCCATGTCTGACTTTAGTGACTTTATAGGCAAAGTGCCCTCCATGCTACCCTGTGAAGCGCAGCTTCTTTCATTTGTGGGATGTTCATCTTTGTATCAACTTTGATGATATCTGTCAGGTCCCCAAAGAAGTACCTACTCTTGTAACCATTATTTGTACCTGCTTGTGTAACCATTATTTGGGGCCTGCCATTCTGTTGGGACGGGATGTCTTGGGGATGCTTTGCACTGTCTTGCCACTATGCCCTTCCCCCAGGAGAAAGAATGCATCTCCCTTAACTAGGAGACTGTTGGCACTTGGAGCCAGAAGGCAAAAAAAGCGAGAGAGACCTTGAAGAGCACGGCCAACAGAGCCAGTTACCAAAACACTATGCCATCTGTGGATTGGCTGGAATTTAAACGGACCCTGGGACCCTGGTGGGAGGAATAATAATATTACTTTTATTATACTGCTTGCCCAGTTTTTTCTCCAGATCTCGCCTTGTTTTCCCTGCTATCACTAGCCCCTAATAAAAGTTCTAAAAGTTTTTAACTTCTGTGATGCATATAGATCAGATGTTGCTCACATTGAATTTGGAGGGATAATACCCTTTTCACTTTGCACAGTTTGAGATTCAGTTTAGCCACGAATAGCTGATAGTCTGAGCTGCAGTCAGTGCCAGGAAGTGTCTTAACAGATGCAAATAAACCTTTCCAGCATTGTTGATATAAAATGAAGTCTGTCTGATTTTGATGTTATCCATTTGGTACTAACAATATGACAATGAACCTGAAAACAATCACAAGAGATTATGAACAGCGAGGTAAGAAAGTTAAGAACTTAGAAGCACAAGTGGTGTTTTCATCTATACTTCTGATAAAAGGCCAACATCCTATGAGGGAGCAAAGAATTTTAGAAATGAACCACTGAAGAATTGGTACCATTAAGAGAACTTTGGATTCCTTTATCATGATCTGCATTACCTATATGAAGGGCTCCTTGAAAAGGAAGGGTTGCACCTCACAAGACCTGGGAAGAATGTATTCAGAAAATGACTGACTCATCTTATCAGAAGGGCTTTAAAATTGAGGGGGGAATGAGATCAATCTTTATAACCTTTAGAAGCTAAAAGTTCCTTATGAGACAAAGGATTGCTTCCTGAACCTGTCTTAGCTCCTAGTTTAGTGCATCCAGGGTTTGTGATGTCAAATCAAGGTTAGTCAGTATGCAAGCCAGGCTATTAATATTTCCTAAATTGCACACAGTGAGCCCTAGGACTCCCACTGATAATACCACCAGTGCAACATATTCAGGGCTTGGGTTTGCAGATCTCTTTTCTGCTACCTGCTCAGTGAGGGTATATCCCTCCCCCGTGGAATTGCAGAATGGTATGCATGTATAGGCTTTAGTGCCACAGAGCAAGAACCAGCCTGAGGAGCTTTACATGGAGGTAGGTGAAGGGGATAGCCTTAGTGTGATTCTAAATGAGGTGTGTGTGTGTGTGCAGCTACTTCTACATGACAGGCAATACAAACATCCTGGACAATTTTCACCTCCCACCAGACAGAATTCCAAGGCGTTCAGGACTTGCTATGCCAATCATTCCCAAATGCCATCCCTCTATGAATCAATTTAACTGGCTAATTACAGAATAAATGAGACAAGAAAGAAAAACTTACAATGAGTTTCCACCCTCCCCCCATAGTCTTTCCAGTTGTCTTCTGAGGCTTCATGTGGAGGCCAAAAAAGGATCCAGGAGTCCTTCCTTTCTCTGCAGCTTTCACTGGCATCTGGGTGATGTAGGACTTGGGAAGATCTGTTCCACTCTGGTTACATGGTGACTTCCCTAGTAGATGGCTGGATGCAAACCCAATTCCTTGGCTCAAATGAATGGAGCGTCTTCTCTGGGGGCAGCATCTGGGTCAGTGTGCTCTGCTTCCAAAGGTTGTGGAGTTGTCTGTGGAGGGCTGAAAGATATGAGAACATGGTCCCCTCCCCACTTTGTGGGTGACTCTCCCAGAAAAGGCATTGTTGATCTGACAAAGGCATGAAGAACAGAGGATAAAAAATGGAGAAGTGTGGTGTGGTGGATAGCTTGCAGGCTGGTTTGAAAAGACATTAAGGTTAATATTGTTAAATAGACAGATGAAAGCCACTTAAATATATACAGTAAATGCAAGAATGACATTTTTCCTGTAAATGAACATAAAACATTCCCTCCTGATAACCTTAGCTGTTTTTTTAAAGTACAGAGAGGGGGGGAAAGGAACACAGTTCTCTTCATCTTGTTTTGCTGGCTGGGCAAACTAGGGTGAAAGTATTTTTCTTTTGGTGGCTTATTTTAACATGTATTTTCCTTTTAAGTATCTTTATTTAGCCAAATTGGTTTCCCAGCTTTGTCCCTGAGCAAAGCCCATTCCTTACATATCTCCCTTGCTTGTTTTCTCTTCATACCAGCTAGGACAGGCACTCGGCTCTTGTCCCATGTTACAAGCAAGTCTCCTAGAGGGAATCCTGTCATGACCCTTGAGCTACAGCTTCCCACGTTCCCTTTCCAATGTGGGGTTCAATTGGCTTAGCTGGGTCTTCTCTTGCAGCCAAAACTTGCTGCTCCGCCTGTCAGTTTCCAGATAAAAAAGGAAGTCCGGGGAGGACTCTGGTTCCCTCACAGAGTATGGTAACCTCCTTTCAAGGGAACACCACCTGTTTGTTTTCAGACCAAAAAGGGATCCAGGACAGTGGTGGGATTCAGCCGGTTCATACCACTTTGGCACTTAGCTAATTTTTTGTTGCCCAGGCCCAGAATGGACTTCCGGAAGAGGCATCTACACAGAGAACTGGTTGTTCACATATTTGAATCCCACCACTGATCCAGGAGGACCTTCTGCTCCCCTACGCAGTGAATGCAGGCATCTCCTTCCACTGCCTGTCAGTTTTCAGACCCAGAAGAGTCTGGGAGGACCTGTTGCTCTTCTAAGCAGTGAATATGGGCACCTCCTACTGAATGGAATTTGCTCATTGACTTTCCAGTTGTTTGCTCAGGTTCAACTCTCTCATTTTTCCCTTCCATTTTCACACAGCCTCTCCCTTTTCCCTAACAAAAGGTCCTGCACTCTGGCCAAACCCCCTTGCTTTCCAGCATGTGGTCCTCAATGGAACTGCATCTACATGGAGGGAAGTGTGTAGTGGGGTGCCCCAGGGCTCTGTTCTGGGCCCAGGGCTCTTCAAAATCTTTATCAATGATTTGGATGAGGGGATAGATGGGGAACCATCAAATTTGCAGATGACACCAAGCTGGCAGGAATAGCCAACACTCCAGAAGATAGACTTAAGATACAGAAGGATCTTGACAGACTTGGGCGCTATCTAACAAAATGAAATTCAGTGGTAAAAAAAGTAAGATTCTACATTTAGACAAAAAAAACCAGATGTACAGGTATGGTATAGGACTATAGGTGATACCTTGCTCAATAGTAGTAACTGTGAGAGGGATCTTGGAGTCCTAGTGGACAATCACTTAAATATGAGCCAGCAGTGTGCTGCAGCTGCCAAAAAAGCCAACACAGTGCTAGGCTGCATTAACAGAGGGATAGAATCAAGATCACATGAAGTGTTAATACCACTTTACAATGGTAAGGCCACACTTGGAATACTGCATCCAGTTTTGGTCACCACGATGTAAAAAAGATGTTGAGACTCTAGAAAGAGTACAGAGAAGAGCAAAAAAGATAATCAGGGGACTGGAGGCTAAAACATATAAGGAACGGTTGCTGGAATTGGGTATGTCTAGTTTAATGAAGAGAAAGACGAGGGGTGACATGATAGCAGTGTTCCAATATCTCAGGGGCTGCCACAAAAAAGAGGGAGTCAAGCTATTCTCCAAAGCATCTGAAGGCAGGACAAGAAGCAACAGATGGAAATTAACCAAAGAGAGAAGCAACCTAGAACTAAGGAGAAATTTTCTGACAGTTAGAACAATTAATCAGTGGAACAACCTGCTTGCAGAAGCTGTGAATGCTCCAACATTGGAAGTTTTTAAGAAGAGACTGGACAGCCATTTGTCTGTATATTATGGACATAATATACTTGGGTTTCAGTAAGGAATTTGACAAAGCAGACCACAACTTACTGCTAGATAAGATAGAAAAATATGGGATGGACAGCACCACCACCCGATGGATTTGTAATTGGCTGAGAAACCATACTCAACGTGTAGTGCTTAACAGAACTAAATCGACATGAAGTGAGGTGGGCAGTGGAGTACTGCAGGGTTCTGTTTTAGGCACAGTACTTTTCAATATCTTCATAAATGATTTAGAAGAGAAAATAGAAGGGGAACTCATCAATTCTGCAGATGACATTAGCTAGCAGGTACAATATTTATAATTCACTCCAAACCAAAAGAATTCTAGCTGACTAACAAAAAGTTTTTTTTCCATAACAAGTTTTATTAGTTTTTTTTTTTTTTTTTTACAGCCAAGTGCTTATAACACATCGTGGAGATAGGGCACTCCATAGAACACAACAAAAAATACAGTCATACATATACAATTTAAACTACTTCTTTAAAGATTCCCTCTCTATTTTATCAATAAAAAAAGAAGAAAGAAAAAAGAAAAAAAAAGAAAGAAAAACACACAAAAACAAAAAACAAAAGTTATCAATCATATTTTCACCCGTTTTCAGGCTTAACCAACTTTCAATTAATCTATTTCAATTTAGTCTTGCATAAACATATAGTATACAATTCGAGCATTCCTAAAATATAAATTGTTTCTCACCTATATCTATTATTCCAATTTCAATTTATACTTCTCAATCAAATTATATCTCTTATTCTATTCTATTTCACATACATATTTTGTAAATAAGCATAAATTTATATATTTTAAAACCGTTACCTAAGACATAATAATAATATAATAATAATAATAATAATAATAGGACAATAATTATTTCTATCATAAACTAATAATATAACTATTATATCTTAATATTTCTCAACTATATTCTATTTCCTATACTCTATCCAATATTTTTATAAATCAGTCCAAGTCCCTAAAAATTCCTCAATTGTTTCAATTTAGTCCATTTAATACATCACTAATTGCCATTCAATTCTTGTAAGTAAAAATATCAATAATACTTCACCAGTCTCAATCTCAATCTAACTCCTTTAATTTTAAATTTTCCAATTTTTCCTATTGCCATTCCAAACCATAATCAAATCCATAATTTAGATCTAATGTTGACTCAAACCAGAGTAACCTTAAAAATCTCGAAAATATTAGCTCAATCAACGTCCAAAAGCCCTTTTTACCCATCAGATAAAATTTTAACTCTCATTTTTAAATCTAATTCTAGCTTTCTTTTTGTGCCAGGTAGGTTTCCACAGCAGGGCCTCTAGATCCTCCCATCTTAGTGACTGGCTAAAGGCCTTTTCCCACCATTGAGTCCAATCATATTCTTTTTCTCTTTTATCCAGTGTTGTCTGTACTGTCATGTTGTCAACGTTTTTGGTGCCTCGTATTTGGAAGTCCAATCCTGTTGCTTTTAAAGTTGTAAATGTTTTAGTTGAGTTCTGCCTTTGATCATCAAAGATGTCCATCATGTGGGATGTGTCCTCTTCCTCTTCAATAGATTCAATAGATTCAATAGATTGTAAATGTATTCCATCCATCTCATTAAGTTGTAAATCTGATTGTGTCTCATAGTCAATCAAAGGTTGAGCTTCAATTTTTAATTCTGAGTCCTCCTTTTTGCTAAGCGTTCTAATATGTTCTTTAAATTCCATTCTCATTTCCAAAAAAATTTCTAATATAAGTCCATAATTAATCTGTGAGTAGGATTCCATTCTCTCTCTCTTTTTTTTTATAGAAGTTCAGCTTAAAAAATAGATTGCAGCATTATAAAATATAGAGTCCAAACAGAGATATATTTCCAAACAAAGATAGAAAAAAGCCAATAGTCAAGTCCAGTACAGAAATAGAAGAAGCAACAAGAGTCCCAAGTAGCAATCAGTTGTTATGTTGTAATCCAGTCTGGGCATCACGCCAAAATCAGGAAGTGAGAGTTCAACTGGAGAGAGTTACATTGTATCAGTCATAGTTTCTGGGCTTCATGCCAAGTCCCAGGTTGCATTGTATCCAAAACAATCTACATAAGTCCGCCCAGAGAGCAGAAACTTTTTTAGGCAATACTGTTCAGGAGGGGGGGAGGAGAAAAAAGCATTCCACCCCCTCCCTAAGGGTTTTCACCTAAACTGGAGATAGACAAGCCAAAAGAAAGAGTCACAGTAAGGTTTTTTTTTTTTTCCAGGATGCCCGAATTCCAACTGCTTATATAAACAAAATAAAATAATAAAAAACAATAATTATTTTTCCAAAGCCCGTTTTCCCCAGTGATCAAAAGCTGCTTTCTCAAAATAGGGAAATAGTTCTTAAAGCTATTAGCAGGGAAATAGGTAAATTAACAAGAGGGAAGGAAAGGTCTCACCCGGATCTTCCACGGTGGTTCTTTTTGCTTAGATGTTGCTGTGACTTTCAGCTGGAGCAGCTGAGTGATCGGCCATGTTACTGGCCGATCTTTTCCCCGTCGGCCCAAAGGTGATTTTCTCGGACTGCAGAGGGAGCTGCCGCTCCCTCCGCGATCAACGAGTGCCCTCCTCTACGGTGGTCGCCCCTCCAGGGCGACTTTCGACCCTGTCCAGGGTCTACCGGCGGGGGGAAACCGGACGGCAAAGAGACCAAGTTCTTTGCGTGTCCGCGGGCGCTGCAACAGGAACCGGAAGTCTAACAAAAAGTTTTAATCATATACATAACAAACAGTTAAAAAAAAATCAAAAGTAAGCAATATCTATGACCTTCCATGATCAGCCAGGACTGAAGGCATGCTGTAACACTAATGATTGCACTAGATTTTGAAAAACAAGCAGGTAGAGTTCCATGAACCTTTGGGGAAAGTCCTGGCTGACCATTGCTTTATGGAATAGGCATTCCAAGAAGGCCTCTGGTCAAGTCCAAGCCTATGAGATTCTCTACATGCCTGCTTGGAGAGACAGATTCAATTCTGGAAGATGTTGCTTAAATATTCTGGTGTTATGCTACGCTACGCTACGCTACGCTACGCTATGCTATGCTATGTAGGCCATCAAATGTAAGGATCAGTACTTTGAATTGGGCCAAGATGCCTACTGGTAATCAATGCATCAGCTTTAAGATCAAAGTTACTTTACACTGACTGGGTTGCTCCACCAACAATCAAGCTACCATATTTTGTACCAGCTGCAGTTTTCAGGTCTTCCCCAAAATGTACTAATAAGGGCATATTGAAATATAAACCACCAACCTTTGGTTACATATGATTAAGTGATAACATACCTGTTAAGTCAAGATTAATGATGCAAACATAGGAAAATCAGTTATTCTGTACAAATGAATAGGAATTATTGATCCAAAGCTCTTACCACTTAGGAAACTGCCAGTAGGTTGGAAGAAAAGAGGAAACACAGAAGTTCTCGTATATTTTTAGACTCAAGTTACTGTAAATACTACCAAAGTATATATAATTAAATGAGGAATAAGATTTTGCTAAGTAGACTTCCAGTTTGCTGATGCGGCTGCCATGGATGCTTGGAAGACGAGCTCCATCTTCCTCCTCCAGTTTTGCATCGCTGGGGGACCCTGAAAGGGTCAAAAGTCGCCCCATAGAGATGACCAGCAAAGAGGGGCCCTTGCTGGATCGCGGGAGAGTGGTAGCTCTCCCACTAGAGCCAGCGCAACCCTCCAAACCGGTGGACGAAAGACCAGCCATAGCAATATGGCCCGTCACTAGACTGCGGACAGCCGAAGTCACACTTACCAGCAGGCAACTTTAAAGCAGCATGGAAGAGACTGGGTGAGATCTACCTCTCTTAAATCCTAACTACTTTTTTTACCTACATAAGCTGCTAAAGTATTTTTCCCCCTGTGGAGAGGGAAGGGGGATTTTAGCCCTCCCTCTAGAAACAGCGGTGACCGATTATCCAGGGGAGTTTAAAACGTTGAAAAAAATAATTGGATCCCAATCGGAATTTTATTTCCTAAAGTTTGTGGACTAAAAGATTTTCTATTTTCTATTCTTTACTTTCTATTTTTACTGAAGATCTGGGTTTTTCCTTAAAACTGAAAACTGAAAAGATTAAAATAACGTTGGGATTCAAAGGAAAACTTCAAATGGTAGGGGCAACATCTTGTGGCTAAACCTGATACTTCAACTTGTTATTGTCTAAAAGTATCTAGCTGACAGTCCAGAAAATAGATAAGACTTATGTAACCTTGAAACACCAGCTGTGAGAAGCTCAGCTGTGCTCTTTACTCAATGGGGGGAAAAAAGACTTTCTTTCTGGACTCCCTGATTGTAAAGCTTCTAGTCTAATACATCATTATGGAAGAAGATCAGGAACAGATTTTTCCTATGTATGAAGATCAGGAACAAATCCTTTCTATGTTGAAAGCAATTTATCAAACCCTCCTTACAGCTGGTGACGAAATAAGAGCCTACAGAAAAGAACAAGAAAGCAGCCCGAATATACAAACTCAAACTTTGACTACAACTAAAAAATCAACTATACAGAATGCAACAGAAAAAGTGAAATAATTAAATATCATGACAGAAGATTTAACTGCTCAACAAACACAGATAATGGAAATCCAGAAAAGAAACTGACAACATGGAAAAAGGAAAAGATTTCCTATATAAATCAGAAGGAACCTGAGGATCAAGGAGAAGAACAGATGGAAGAGAAGATAAACACTTCAGGACAACTACGTCAAGATGGAAAAATAAAGAGACCTGCTAGACTTGCTAGCCCTTTCAAAAAAATGGCGACCGGATGGTTTTTTCAATGGCAAATAATATATAGAACAATACAAGGAGATTTGTTTGACGACTCAAAAGCACGGACATGGAAGACAATTTGGCAAGAAAGAAAACTAGAATAAGATTGAAGAAGAATGGGGTTTTGACTTACTTATGAGAATTAAAATAGAATATACCCAAATAGATAAGATGTGTATTTTAAATACAAGATATTATTATGAATGGAGATAAAGAAAACTTTGGTCATTTAGAATTTAGAAGTATAAATATTAACAGTTAAATTTGAATATTGATTTGCTCATAAAGGTCATGTAAAGGTGATTAAGATATATATAAGCTAAAAACTTATTGATGAATGTAATAAATATGTCTTGACGCAGCGGTAAGAATGAAAATTATTAGCTTTAAATATGAAATAATAGATACAAAAAGGAAGAGAGAGGAAATATTAAACATTAAAATAAAAGAAATTTTGGTTACTAAATTTAAGATATTTGAAAACTATTAGAAAATAAGCATATTTTATTGTATTATTAATTTGTTGATGTAGATGGTGAGAACTTAAATACTCTGAATACCAGATTTTGTGAGGAATTGTGATGAAGGGAATTGAGAACATTTAAAACTTCGAAATGATAAATATTAAACATTAATTTTAAATATTAATGGGAAATTAAAATTGGGGAAAATGCACTAGGACATTGATTGTCTCAAAGATTGAACATTAAAACAATTAAGATATATATAAACTAAAAACTATTGATAAATGTAAGAAAGTTATTTTTTATTTGATTGATAGAATAAAAAGTGTATTAATTTAAATATGAGACAGTACATATTAAGGGCAAAAGAGAGAAATATTTACTGTAATAGTTTGAGATTTGTACTAATGATATTTGTATGTAATTGAATTATGGTAACTCAGCCGCCACGTTGCTTTTCAAAGATATAAATGTAATATTAGAAAATCAATAAAATTTAACAAAAAAAGATTTTGCTAAGTAAAATGTAGACTAATGTGCATTATTTGTTTGATATTATTATTATTATTATTATTATTATTATTATTATTATTATTATTATTATTATTATTATTATTATTATTATTATTATTATTATTATTATTATTATTATTATTCATTGTCTTAGTGAGTCTGAGTGGTTTACAATATATAAAAAACTATAAAAACCATAACATCCTTACAAAAAGTAACAAAAGTTAAAAAGGCAGGAGAAAGTGCCCTCAGGCCATCAACTGCCCCCAGGTTCTATACCACTCTTGGATCCCACACAGGTAGACAGAGCCAAGTCTTAATGCTCTTCTGATAGAATATAAGAGTGCAGATTATGATAAAATCTATATAAAACTAAAAGCTCAATTTCATTCTAACCTTGAAACCAGAAGGAATCGAAAGTGAGAAAGACCTTGAGGAGCCCGCTGAAAAGACCAATTACCAAAACACTATGCCACCTCTGGATTGGCTGAGATTCAAACGAACACCAGGACACTGGGGGGAGGGTATTGAATGTTGCTTTTAATATACTGCTTCATGGGTTTTTCTCTCAGACCTCACTTTGATTCTCTGCTGTCACTAGCCCCTAATAAAAGTTCCTTTTGAGACAATGCCTGTTTCAAGAGTCCTGCTTTCTTGGGTGGCTTAGCTGAGGTAGGTCCTTACACCTGGTATGGATATCGACATTTGAAGTGTCATTGCTGTTTTCATAAATGATAAAATCCATGCTGATTCAGTTTTATTATTCAGCCTTCTATTATGTTGTAATAAAGTTTAATCAAATATTGCAAGGATAATGTCCTTTGCAATTTGTTCATGCAAACGATATTGTAATACAAAAACACATACTGTAAACCAGGGGTTCCCAACCAGGGGTGCTCACACCCCCTGGGGATGCGAGAGACGATACTCCAGGGGGTGCGAAAACTTGGATTTTCAAAATTATAGTGTATATGCATAATTTGTTGACATTATTTCAAACTTTTGCAAGGGGTGCGAGAATATATCAGAAGCGCTCTAGGGGTGCGGGATGTAGAAAAGGTTGGGAACCACTGCTGTAAACCCATAAACAGTTTGACCATTTGTAAAAGTCTAGAATCTACTGGTTATTTTAGATAAATAAAACTATTTCTTAGAATGTTTGGACATAAAATCTAGCTATTTTGATATGTAAAATGATAAAAGGCTGAAAGTTCCTCTACTAATGCTTTCTTGACTTTTATAGCTAGCAATTTGTCAATGTGGGGGAGAATCACCCTAACTTATTTCTTCATCCTTTTAAGGCTGACCTGATATGTACACAAAAGCTGAAGGATCCAGAGTGGACAGAAGTGAGTTTGCCATAGAGAGAGGGGAGGGTGGGAGGGGAGGGGAAAGTGAAAGTAATGGAAGTAAAGGTGCCTCTCTGAGACAGAGTTTCAAGGTCTGTGAGAAGAATGCAGCTGCCAGCCAGCCTACACCCAGAGTGACCCGTTTCAAAAACTTCTTCTTTGAAATTGATTGGACGATGGGGGTCCAGCAATGGGAAGTGCCTAAGAGGGAGAAAGTTACACTTGAGGACTTGGCACACAAATCTCAGTTGGCTTTGCTTTACTGCAATTTACTTCACTTCTAATAAAGCTATACCTTTTGCAACAAATGGAGCCAAGGATCGTTTTACTTAGGAGTCCAAGCTGAGGCAGGTCTGACAATAGCTTCGTAGATAGAGCCTTTTTAACAGAGCATTGGGGATAAGCAAGAGGCATCAAAACAAAACTGTGTCATTTTCTGTGCGTGCAACAACTTCAAGGCTTCATTGCAAAAGTGTGGCCAAAGGACTGTTATCAAAGCAGTGTTTTAGAAAGCAGCATATTTTTCTTCCACTTTTTTTAAAAAAAATACTATTTTTACTGAGCTATGATTAACAACATTATCAAGTAACAATAATATAAATTTCTGATGCACAGACAAAATAATCTGTCAAACAATAAGTAGAGATACATAACATATAATGCAGGTAGTACAGGTAGTTTTCTTTTTTTATATAATATTTTACTAATTTTCTAATTTTACATTTTATTTAAAAAGCAACGTGGTGGCTGGGTTAATCGATAATTCAATAACATACAAAAATCTTTAGTACAAATCTCAAGCTACCACATCAAATATTTCCTCTCTTTTTCCCTTAATATCTACTGTCTCATATTTGAACAAATACAGTTCTTATTATATCAATTAAGTAAAAATAGCATTGTTACGCTTATCAATAAATTTTTAGCTTATACATATCCTAGTTACTTTAACATTCAATCTTTATAGACAATCAATGTCCTGTTGTTAGTTTTTCCCAATTTTTAGTTTCCCATCAATATTTAAATGTTAAATATGTTAAAATTAAATTTCCCATCAATATTTAAATTTAACATTTGATATTTATAATTTCCAAGTTTTAGGTAACCAAAATTTCCTTTATCACAATTCATAACAAAATCTAATATTCAAGATACACATCTTATCTACTTGAGTATATTCTATTTCCCACCATCTTACATCATCTACTTAATAATACAGTATAACATCCTTATTTTCAACTAATTTCCAAATGTCTTAAATTTAATGACCAACTTTTTCCCTATTTCAACATCAAATATTTCCTCTTTTTCCCTTAATATCTACTGTCTCATATTTAAGCTAATACAGTTCTTATTATATCAATTAAGTAAAAACATGTTTATTACATTTATCAATAAATTTTTAGCTTATACATATCTTAATTACTTTTACATTCAATCTTTATAGACAATCAATATCCTATTTATTTGTTTTCCCCAATTTTTAATTTCCCATCAATATTCAAATTTAACTTTTAATATTTATACTTCCAAGTTTTAAATGGCCAAAGTTTTCTTTATCTCAATTCATAACAAAATCTAATATTCAAAATACACATCTTGTCTATTTCAGTATATTCTATTTTAAATAGTAATATAAAATCCTCTCTAATAAATCAAAACCCCAATTTTCTTCAGCCTTATTCTGGCTTTCTTCCTTTGCCAGCTCGCCTTCCATGTCAGTGCTTTTAAGTCATCAAATAGATCTCCCTCTGTTGTTATATATATTATTTGAAATAAAAGAGGGAAGGATGAGAAACAATGATTGGAAACTGATCAAAGAGAGAAGCAACCTGGAATTAAGGAGAAACTTCCTGACAGTGAGGACAATTAACCAGTGGAACAGCTTGCCTCCAGAAATCATGGGCGCTCCATCACTGGAGATTTTTAAGAAGAGACTAGACAGTCACCTGTCTGAAATGGTATAGGTTCTCCTGCTTGCGCAGGGGGATGGACTAGAAGACCTCCAAGGTCCCTTCCAGCTCTATTCTATTCTATTCTATTCTATTCTATTCTATTCTATTCTATTCTATTCTATTCTATTCTATTCTATTCTATTCTATTCTATTCTATTCTATTCACGTTGGGCTCAGTTGTGGTTGTCAATTGAGGATGATCTATATTTACAATATACTGTAGCTAAATTATTCTAATAGGTTTGTTGCAATATAGATAAAATATACAGTCCCAGCAAGTTGAATAAAATTGTGATTGCCTTTGATATTTCCTTATCTGTAATTTTTCCTAACATATAAAATGAACAGGTTTTGTTAATCCACATCTCAGTTGTTAAATTGTTTATGGTTTTCTAGTATTGAATATTATTATTATAGAGGCAGAGATAGAATGATAGGTATTGTGTAGTGGGTTTTTTGGAGGCATTAACCAGACCAGGTTAATACAACAAGATTTATTGCAATAGAAAACAGAACTGGCTTAACCGGTAGCATGACCGCTATTTATACTTGCCGCCTCTAGGCGGCGACCAATCAATTCAAACGGTGTTTTCCTGCTCAAACTTGAACTTTACTTTCCCTCCAAAACAGTTGGAGACATATTTAAATTAAAACATATTAACTCTTAACATCAATACATAACACCCCTTCCCCCTGGATAAATGACTTTTTGTATACTTGATGGACATAGTCTTTGAGGTAGGCCAGTGGGTTGCGAGTTCTGCTGGAATGCCGCAAAACTGTTTGGATTTCCAACTCGCCTTGCCAGTTGTCCACACCAGGTAGACCGGTGCCGCAATAGTCATTTAAGTCATCAGGCAGTGGAGGCGGTAGACCTGTGCTGCTATGTGCGTCTGAGTCCTTTGGCAGCAGAGGTGGTACACAGACCCTTGGTGCCTCTGTTTCTTTAAGCACAGTCTCGGCAGGTGTGGGCGACACTGTAGACCTGGAGTGTCTATAGTGTCTTTTAACCCTGCTTCTGTGCTCTGCTTTGTCGGCTGATGCCGCAACTGATCTATGTGGCGTCGGATCACCCGATCATCATCCAGAGCCACCTCATATGATAGTGGCCCCGACACTTTTGTGACAGTAGCAGCCGCCCAAGGTGCCCCCTGCCCATAGTTCCTAGCCCAAACATGCTCACCCAATTGTAGATTCCTGGGAGGCTTGGGTTGTGCCGTTTCAGCGGCTATTCTGTCAGGGTGGAGGCGGTCTAGCTTTGTAGTCAGCTGATGTCCCCACCTTAGTTCAGCTGGGCTGCGTCCCATTGTGGTGCTTGGAGTTGTGTGCTGGCATAAAAGGAAGTTTGCCAGGCGATGATTCCAGTCTCCCTTAGTCAGTCTTTTAAGGGACTCTTTAGTGGACCTTACCATCCATTCAGTCTGGCCGTTGGTAGCTGGATGGAACGGAGCCGAAGTGATGTGTCTAATCATATTTGCATTAAGGAACGACTGGAATTCCACTGCGGTGAATTGTGCCCCATTGTCTGACACAATGACGTCCGGCAGTCCATGTGTGGCAAATAGCCAACGCAGTTCCTGGATGACCCTAGCAGTAGTCATAGATTAGACTACCTCTAATCATTTTGAATAACTGTCCACAACAATGAGGAAGACTTGTACCTGAAATGGATTTGCAAAGTCTATGTGCACGCGAGACCATGGGGCTTGCATGGTCTCCCAGCGGTGCACAGGTGTCTGGGGCATTTCTGGACGGGTCTCCTGGCAGACCTGACAGCTCCTTACTTGAGCCTCAATGTCCTTGTCCAGGCCAGGCCACCACTTCTTGCAAGTGCTTTCATTCTTACGATACCTGGATGTCCCTCATGCAGAGATTCTAATACTCTGGCTTGCAGGTTGGGTGGAACAATTATTCTGCTTCCCCATAGCACACAACCTTTGTGGGTGGACAGCTCATCTTTTCTGCATGTATAATGCTGAAACTCTGGACCTGGTCTGTTTTCTGGCCACCCCCTCAATACCCAGTTGAGAACGCGGCTGTAGGGGTGTCTCTGGGAGATCCTGGATTGCCAGGATGCGAGCTGCTGGGGCTGGATCTGGATCTGTGTGTGGCAGGGGCAGTCGGCTGAGTGCATCAGCATGGCCCATTTCCTTGCCAGGCTTATGGACTAGCCTGTATGAATAGGCAGCCATAAAGATGGACCATCGCAGCATCCTTGGTGACAGGATCTGCGGAGTTTGCTTGTCAGCCATAAAAAGGCCAAGCAGTGGCTTGTGATCTTTAAAAACTGTAAATGGCCGCCCGTATAAAAAAATCATGGAAGTTTTTGATTCCTGCAACAATAGTGAGAGCTTCCTTGTCAATTTGAGCATAGTTCCGCTCTGCTGGTGCTAATGTCCTAGAGTAGTAAGCAATAGGGGCTTCACGACCATTTGGCATTCGATGGCTTAACACTGCCCCGATGCCATAAGGCGAGGCATCACATGCTAATGTCACTGGCAGCTTCTTGTTAAAGTGAGCTAACATGGAGCTCGATGATAGCAGTGATTTGACTGCTCTGAATGCCTTGTCGTGGTTGTTTGTCCACACCCAAGGTACTTTCTTGTCTAGCAGACGGTGGAGTGGCTCCGCCAATGTTGCTTTGTGTGGCAAAAATGAGTGATAAAAGTTTAATAGTCCTAAGAATGCCTGCAGCTCCCCCTTGGATTTGAGTCTGGGGGCTTGTTGAATGGCTTTGAGTTTAGCCTCGGATGGATGGATTCCAGCAGCGTCTATCCGGAATCCCAGGAACTCGGTAGAGTCCACGCCAATTTGACACTTGTCCTTTTTTAACTTTAAGCCCGCCTCACGGAACCTTTGGAGCACTGCCCTGAGGCGTTCGGCTAAGACTGCTGCTGACTATCCTGCAATCAGGACGTCATCAAAATAGGGGCAGATGCCAGGAATATTTTTTAGTGTCCGTTCCATAACGCTTTGGAACAAACCGGGGGCTACACTTACCCCGAACTGCAGGTGACGTACTTTGAATGCCCCTCTGTGGGTGACGATGGTCTGTGCTTCTGCGGTGGCATCGTCAACTGGTAGCTGTTGATAGGCTTATGCAAGGTCTAGCTTGGCAAACAGGCGGCCTCCTTGGAGCGAGGCTAGAATGTGGCTTACCACTGGAACTGGGTAAGCGTGTTGCTGAAGTGCCTTGTTGATTGTGCATTTGTAGTCTGCACAGATGCGGACGTCTCCATTAGATTTCACTGGGGTTACTATGGGAGTGTCCCACAGGCTACTGTCCATGGGTTGGAGCACTCCCTGTTGCACTAGTTTGTCCAGCTCCGCATCAATCTTCGGTTTTAAAGTGAAGGACACTCTGCGTGGTTTAATCCTAATGGGAGTGACTGTCGGGTCAAGGTTTAGGGAGATGGGCGCCCCTCTGTATTGTTCTAGGTCAGGACTGAACACATCAGCATACTCTTGGCATACTGCTGCCAGGTCAGCTGCTTGTGTGTGATGGATGCCCATTACACAGATCCCCAGGGCTTCGAACCAGTCCAATCCGATGAGACTGGTGCGTTGTCCTTCGACAACCTACCATGCTGAGGGGACCCTCAAACTCTTTGAATTTGACCCTTACAGTGGCTTCACCACTAACAGACACACAGCAATTTTGAAAGTCAGTCAGGATAAGGCTTGACGGTCTTAGTTGAACTCGCCTCTTGCCTTGTCTACAAATATACTGAAAGGTCTTGTGTGAAATGATTGACAGAGCTGACCCAGTGTCTAGCTCCATAGAACATGAGACCCCTTGAAGTTTAACTTGAAGTCTCAACTTCTCTTTGAGGGGACGTTGGGCTCCCGTCCGCTGAATATTTCTCCTCCCTGAGCAGTGATTTTATGTGTTTGAGAATTGGAAGCTGAGTAACACCAAACTTAGGAACTTTCTTAGTCTGCATCTCCCAATGCCACAAATATATCCAAGCAATTTCTTTTTTATGTGCAACACAGTATGAGTCTTTAAGGCTTCTAAGTTTTTATGGTCAGTCCACACTTCAAAGGGGATTTTGCTCTTCTCCAGGAATTGCCTCCAGATTAGTAATGCCCACCACACGACAAAAGCCTCTTTCTCCCACACCGCCCATCTTCACTCCATTTCGTTCAGCTTTTGGGAGGTGTATGCACATGGCTGCAGGTCTCCCCCTTGTTGTGCTGGAGGAGGTCTGCTCCCACAGCCACATCGCTGGCATCTGCCTGAATCACGAAAGGTTCCTCTGGGTTAGGGTGCCTTAGCACTGGCTCAGTGGCAAATAGCTCCTTCAACTTTTCAAATGACGCTTGGCACTCCATTGTCCAGTTCAAGGGCTAATTCGGCCAAGGCTTCTCTCCCCCCTTCCCAATCTTTAACAATTCAGTGATCTGCAGAGCAATCTTGGTAAAAGAGGGGATGAATTGCCTGTAGAAGTTTTTAAAACCCAGAAAATTTTGCAGCTGCTTGTGGGTGTGAGGGCCTTGCCACTCCAAGATGGATCTCGCCTTCCCAGGGTCCATCTCTATTCCATCGCATGTCACATGGTAGCCCAAGTAGTCCAGTTTAGATTTGTGAAATTCTCATTTAGACAACTTAGTGTACAGCTTAGCTTCCAATAGCTTTTTTAGCACTTGCCGCACAAACTTCATATGTTCGTCCATGGTCTCAGTGTAAATGAGGATGTCGTTAAGGTACACTAAGACCCCCTTGTAAAGATGCACATATAGCACCTTGTTTATGAGTTGCATGGACACTGCAGAGGCCCCCTGTAATCCAAATGGCATCACTTTAAATTGGTAACTCCCCAGGGGTCAATTGAAGACCGACTTCCACTCATCACTCATCACTCACTCGGTAGTACGGGTCCCTCAGGTCTAGTTTCATGAATATCTTCCCCTTGGCTAAGTGGCCTAGCATATCCTTCATGAGGGGGAGGGGGTACATGTTTTTCATGCACACCCCATGAATTCTGTGAAAATTGACACACAATCTAAGCCAGGGCTTTTCAACCTTTTCACCGATTGTACCACTTTTAGAATATGGCAATATTCAAGTACCACCAGTCGCCTAGCAAGGTGTCAAAAACTTGATGACCAAAAAAACTGGAAAAAGTGATAAAGTACAGGTAGCCCTTGACTTACAACAGTTCGCTTAGTGACTGTTCAAAATTACAATGGCACTGAAAAAAGTGACTTATGACCATTTTTCACACTTATGACCGTTGCAGCATCCCCAGGGTCATGTGATTTACATTCAGATGCTTGGCAACCGATTCATATTTATGATGGCCACACTGTCCCAGGGTCATGTGATCCCCTTTTGCAACCTTCTGACAAGCAAAGTCAGTGGGGAAACCAGATTCACTTAACAACCACGTTACTAATTTAACAACTGCAGTGATATCCTCTCTTCTCTCCCCCCTTTTATATCCTCTCTTCTCTCCCCCCTTTATATCCTCTCTTCTCTCCTCCCTTTATATCCTCTCTTCTCTCCCCCCTTCTTATATCCTCTTCTCTCCCTTCTTTTATATCCTCTCTTCTTTCCTCCCTTCTTTTATATCCTTTCTCTCCCCTCCTTCTTTTATATCCTCTCTTCTCTTCCCTTCTTTTATAGCCTCTCTCCCCCCCCCTTTTCTCTTCCGTGCACCTCCAGCTGATTCCTTTCAAGGCTGCGCTTCTCTGTCTATCTTTTGCAGTCCCCTTCTCTTTCCCCCATTCTTTTTTTTTTCTACCTCTCCTCCCCAAACACCTCCTTTTATAGCCTCTCCTCTCCCCCCCTCCTTTTCTCTTCCGTGTGCACCAGAAGCGCCAATCCTGGGGCTTCTGTCTCGCCCCTGTAACCCTGCAGAAGTGCGCGCCGATCCTGGGCTTCTGCCCAGCCCCCATAGCCTTGCAGAAGTGCCAATCAGCTGTAGCTGCTCACAGCGATCCTGGGCTTTGCTCAGCCCCAACAGCCCTCCTTCGAACTGGGGCATTTCCAACCAAGTTCCCTCCCTTCCTCTTTCCCTGACTACGTCCTTCCTTCCTTCCTTCCTTCCTTCCTTCCTTCCTTCCTTCCTTCCTTCCTTCCTTCCTCCCTCCCTCCCCTGCTTTTTTTTTAAAACTGCCAGAGGTTCCCGGCAGAGATGGCAATAGGCAGGCAGTGGTGAGCAAAGGCTTCCCCTCCCCCTGTCATTGCCTCCACGTGGCTCGGCTCAGCTCACCTCTCCCAGACCCGCACATGTGTTTCTGTGTATGTGAGCGCGCGCGTGGGGTGTGTATGTGTCTCTCTCACCCCTTGCAGCCCCGCACCCTCAGCAGAGACCTTCTGCGATGGCAGGCTGAAAAGTAATAAAAGCTGTTTTTTTTTTAGTCCTTGTTTCTTTTTCTCAATGTGCCACCAATCGCATCACGCCCTGCGCCCCTCAGCTCCCGCCCCCAGCCCCGTGGAAAGCTGCAAGAAGCTCCCATCACAGCTTCTCTTACCTCTCCCGTTCTTTTCCTCCTCAATGTCACAGCGTGGGCTGCAAGAGGTGAGACCCCCCCGCGCGCGTGCACACACACACACGCGCACACACAAACATAAACACGTGCGCGTGGTCTGGGAGAGCTGAGCTGAGAGCCACGCAGAGGCCCTCCGGGCAGAGGCAATGATGGGGGGGGAAGGGGTCAAAATAGGAAGCCTCCTGCCTGGAGCCTCTGGCAGCTTAAAAAAACAAACCTGTGAAGCGCTCAGAAGGCAGTCTCTTTCCCAGCTCGCTCCTTCCTTCCTTCCTTCCTTCCTTCCTTCCTTCCTTCCTTCCTTCCTTCCTTCCTTCCTTCCTTCCTTCCTTCCTTCCTTCCTTCTTCCCCTGCTTCTCTTTCCTTCCTCCACGCTCAGGAAGGGATGATGGGATGGGGAGAGATTGCCAGCGCTGCTGGTGGCCATGCTGCCACCAGCCATAGCTGTCCCACGCAGGCAGGGGCGGTCCCGATGAAAGGGAAACCTGGTGGCTTCGAGGTGAGGTCAGCGAGCAGGCGTGGCACTGATCTACCGGTGGGGGCCATGAAAGCTGGAATGTGCTCAGCCTTAGATCCACGAGGGCTTTAACCACTCCTCTCACCCCTGAGCAGGATGCCTTCATGCCCACGCTAACCTCAAGGTGGTTAACCGGTCCGTTCACCATCGGGTCATCTTCTCCCTCACTCTCACTGTCATAAAGGACCATCAACGGTTCCTCTTTGGTCGGAGTTTCATTCCCTCCCCTCCCAGGATAGGTCCAGACCTGGTTTAGGAAAAATGCCAGCTTTTCTAGGCTCCCATCAAACGTCACCCTCAGTGGTGGGGTGGGGGTGGCCTGGATGCTGGCATTGGCTGAGGCCCCTGCACCCACATCCTGCATCTGGGTACATCCCTAGCTGCACTCCATATCTGTGCCAATCCACTCCGCCAAGCTGTGGATCAGGTGCTGGTGGCAAGCTGTAGGCTCTCTGCCCCGGACTCGGTCCTGGTGGGGAAGGTAACCCAGGCAGCGGGCTAATTTCCCCCCCCCCGGTCATTGCAGCAGCCACTCCCACTAAGTGTTAAGGTGAAGGGATCAGCGTCAGCCTCAGAGTTGGGGCTGAACCCACCCACGGTCTGGCATCTGGCTGTGGGACCGATCCTCCTGCATGGACCTCCAAGCTGCTGAACTGCTGCCTCAGGTGCTCCACCGCCTGGCTGCCCTTGGCAGGTAGCGCTCCCTGGGTGCCATTTCCTCCAAGTCTTCACGTCTCCATCACTCCATCCCCTTGGCTCCTTCAGGCTAGGGGCAGTATAATCAGAACTCAGCTTTAACAGCTCTCCACAACTCCTCTCTCCACCTCTCCAACTCAGGCCGGTTGAATGATGCCACTCCCCCCATCCGCTCTAGGGTTGGCTCCCTCCGTTCAACTCGCTCCTTGGGTCGGGTTGAGGCTGATGGGGTTTTGAAGCCACCCTTGGCTCCATCTGGCGTTCCATTGATCAAACCCGAGCCAGCTTCTCCATTTCAGGCATCTTCCTCTGAGTCTTCACCATCCCCCTGGAGGCTTCCAGCAGGGCGTAGGGGCTCAGGACGCCTCAATGGAATTTAATTTGTTTAGAGAGCTAGCTTAGTGTCAACCCCCGGCTGAAAAGCCCAACCAAGCCAAACATCAGAGCCATTGCAAACTTCTAATGATTACTTATCAAAGGAAAATTCAATATGATTAAAGGACTCAGCACTTCTCAGTGCAACGCTGATTCCTGCAACCTGGTGTGCTTTGAGATAACCAGACCAGCAGACTTCTCAGCATCATTTGGATCAGCTATCGATTAAACCAGACACAAATATGGGTTCAATTTGACATTTTATACCACCGTCCTAGAAACATTTTCGAGTTTTTCATTCTTTTTACAATGAACTGGAAACCACAATTGAAATTCTCTCCACATCAAAGAATCGTTTTATTGATCTGGCCCAAAAGAATTGCTTCATCTCTAAATGTGACTAACTGTTATGTGTGTGGGTACTAGCGTGGGTGAACAATGGCCTTGGGAAGCACATGAAATAAATTTTACTGCCCTGACTAGTCAAAATCTCACTGGAAAAGCCACCAATAGACCCAACATGTGGACTCTGACCACTTCTATAGTGGGAAGCCTCTGTTTTAAAAAGAGAAGGTTCTGGTAAAAACCTTGGGGAGACTTAGGTGTGAACATCTCTTATAGGTGAGCACCTCAGTATCCTTTTGGTGGATTACCACCGATTCGGCCTAACCCCAAACTCCCATGGCAAACATTCCCCAACTGTCTACCTTATGGACCAATCTAACAGATGCCACCCTCAATTGAACTGCCCCAGGTGGACCTACTACTTGGCAAAAAGATGGAATGTATAAGTTATAGGACTCTTGTTTGTATGCTTAATAGAATTATTAGACTGAAAGCTGTATTAGAAATAATTACAAATCAAGGGCATTTAGAATAACATAATGCTGTTTTGCTTCTCTATACTATGCTGGCGCAGGAACCTCCATTAGCTCGAGGCGAGAAGTACACATACAGAAAGATAAAGAAAATTAATTGGTTAAAATAACACTACAAAATTAAAGGGGGGTATGGCTTTCCTTCCTACATGTTGTTGTGTGTGGAGGAAATACACCCAGCTTCTTCGGAAACCTGGACAGCTGCCATGGACACAAGCTGGTTTGGAGAGATCTTTGGTGATTGGCGAGGGGAAACTTTTTTGGTTATGTTAGCTTTTAGAGGTCTTTTGGTTTTGCCATCTTTGATTCCTGTTATCCAAAGAACAATTACTTCTACCATCTCGGGAATGAAGGTCATAGCATCCTCTGTAAGTAGTGATAAACCCCATAAGCCAGCCAAGGTCCTGATTATCACCGCAATAACAAAGGAATATACCTCATTGGTCACCAAGCAACAGAAAGCATTCTGTTACAAAAATTAAAAGGGGGAATGAAGGGTTCTGGAACAAAGGGAAATTGTTTAGTCTAACTGTTGCTTTCTTGCTTTTTATAATCAGCTTTTGCACCAGAGAAATTTCCTGCAAGTGTGGAAAACATGTACATGGATGGGATATACTGAAGGAGGGAATAAGGGAGTGTACAGGAATGCTTGATGTCTTTCTTATGATGTAATAGCTCTGTTGCCTGATTTTCATTGGCTAACAAAGTGTATAAAGCAATGCTACCAACTTTCTAAGGCGTGGCACTTCTGGACGTAACTTTGCCAGCGTTCCAGATTGTTGGCCACCCAGCTGCTTAATTTGATCAAATAAAGTGCTGCTTGATCAAGAAGTCTCCACTTGGGTTATCTGATTAGATTGATGTGGTATCTCAAGTTCAAGTAAGGGACTGGGACTTTACATTAGGAAAAGCAAAGGATATCTTTAATTATTCAGTTCGCCATGTTTTTGACCAATTATACCTTCTAAGTGGTTGTTAAGAGTAGCTCATATAGAGCATGTAGAGCATGTTTCCATAGTCCAAGCAAGAGGTGACTGAATGACATGAATGTGAGAAGAGCCTCCAATCCAAGAAAGAATGTAACTGCCATATAAGATGGATTTGTGCAATGGTCCCTGCTGGCCATAGTTTCCACTAGCATATGGAGCAGGAAAGATTCCACAAGGAAATTCAAATTATGTATATGTTCTATTTTGGGAAGCGTGACCTATTATAAATGCTTGAAAGGAAATTTCCTGTAAATCTTAACTATGATGTGCTACAATATAGCTTAATGCTACAATATTGATATGTCTATCTTTTTCATTTGCCCAGGAAAATTAATCAAAATTAATCACCTATTGCCAGCTTCCAATAGCTACAGTAAGTAGCTTTGTAGCCTGCCTAAAAGACCTAATCCTCCTCCTTGGGAATTGGATTATGGATGAGCTCAAATCTCTTCATCCACATGAAAAATATAAAAAGTAATTTCCTAATATTTCTGTCACCACAGTCCATGTTTTTTCTACGTACATTTATTTATCCTTGTGATTTGGTTTGCAAATATTAATTGCTTCTAAAGACTGATTCTCTGAAACTTGCAGCAGGTAAGCCAACATTCAAGAGCTTTGCTGAGAGTGACTGTGATTGTGATGTCATGGCAGCAAACCTGCATTCAAAAAATTTTCACAATATAGTGGCGGTAGCAGAAAATCTGGTTAGAAATGCATAAATAAACTGAAGAACACAGAGTTCACTTCCTTGATGAGATGTTAAACCTCAGGAGAAACAGAGCGAGAGAGTGAAAATACAATATTTCTCCTGATTTCCACAGAAATTCTGTATTGTATGGGGCTGATGTGGAATGCATGATCTGGAAAGCAGAGGGTATAGTGGTGGGAAATCCTTGCCCAGGAAAACGGTCTCCTTTATGGGCTGCAGAACTAGCATGATAGGAGAATATCAGCAATGTGTTTTTCAAAGGGAACTGCATCTAATCTCTGATGGGCAATCCAATCAAGGAAGACTAAAAACAGAATACTTTGAAGGAGTGAAGCAGAAAATTTCAGTTAGCCCATTACAAAAAATGTTTGGATGAGAGTTTTCCTTTTTCATTCTGGAGAAAACAGCCTTGGGAGAGAAAATATTAGTATATTGATTATAGCTGTAAGCACTTGATCAGATCAAATAATACTTTTGGATGTTCTACTTAGGGAAAACATTTGTGAATTATGTTAGAAAGTATTATATTGGATAATATAATTATCTGCCATTATATTCCTTATTTTGAATGTCATGGAAACATGGGACAAAAGGATAGTTTTGTTAGGTTTGCTATCCACAATTTAATGAAGGTTTGGGTGTGGAGCTGGATTAGAATTGTGGCTCAATTTAATAAAAAGGAGCAATGTTGACAGATTTGAAAACTTCTTAAAAAGTATAAAAAGACTTTGTTAGGCACACCCTGATAGCCCCTTCATCCATCTCATTGCTTATATTCGTGTGTGCATTCCCATGTTAATAGGAATGTGGGGATCTGCAAATATTTCATAGCTGGAGGTTGCCAGGATGTTTAGATTGTTTGGATGCTTCTGTGCAATCATCTCAAGCATATCTGAAAAAAGAGAAAGAATTATTCAGTTTAATGTTTGTCTCGAACTAAAAATATAAACAAGCTAAAAACTCTTTTCAAGAGTGGCTCCCTTATCTAAATTAAGCCCCACTGCTCCCAAGAAGAGATAGGGACTGTGTATTGTTTGTGTGTGTGTGTGTGTGTGTGTGTGTAGCTGTTTATTATCAGTAATAAGATGATTCTGGACGATTTTATAGCCCTTCACATATGTCTGAAGACTAGTTCTCAGCATTTTTGACTATTGTTTGGACTAGCTAGGATTGTTGGGACAATTATATTAGCAACATCTGGAAAAATCATAGTTAGTCATCTCCTGTTGTTTCAAATCTCTGGAATGTTCTGAAGTGTTGGGTTTTGTTGCCATCATGTGGCCATAAACTGATATAAACTATTGTAGTTCTTTGTGTTGCCTTTCCAAAGGCCTACATAGTTTTCGTGATCAGAATGGGACAGATCTTTTTTTCCCCTTCCTTCTGTGGGAAGTCAGCCCCCCCTCCCCCCAGAGAAAGAAATATTTTTGGAAATATTTAAAAGGCGGAATATATTTCCCTAAAGGATTTTAAAAGCAGAAACCAACCCCACCCCCAAGTCTCTCTGTCCAAAACAGAAACCAAGTCTGCAGAATTGCAGATGTGATAATCTTGTCAGAAAGACTGGAGTCAGGAAACTGGGATTAGGAAGAAAGATCCCTAGAATCAATAATCCCTCACACCAAAAATCTAAGTCATCAACCACAGCCCCAGGGAAGCAGGATATGATCTTTGGGACATAACCCACCACCATCATAATACCAGAAAGGCACACTCAGACTCAGGTCAAAGTTCATGCCACAGGAACAACTCCAAACAAAAGGCTCCAGAGGGTATAAAAACCCACTCCCTACATGTGCTCACTCTTTTTTCTTCCAGAGCCATCTTTCTGTCTGGCTCTCCTCTTCAATAAACTGCAACCTTCTTTCTAAAACAGTCGCCATGTTGCACTGAACCATGATGAAGACTTTTCCTTCAACACTTCAAATGATTTCTTCACACATGTTTCTGCCAAGACCTCCAGAATGAAAAAGTAATGTGTGGCTGGAGAAGTGGGTAGTAACAAGCTCTTGGTGGCAAGTCGCCCAAAATAAGAGGGCAGTCCCTTCTGTCCAGCAAGGAAGCAAGTGCTGGGCTGAGAAGGGATATGAAGCCCTTCACCAAAACCCAGGGTCGGCTGAAAGCAATGAGAGCAGCAACCCCGCCTGCCCATGTGTCCTGCCTGGCTCTGCTCTGCACCCAGCTCTGTCCCAGAGGAGCTGGGTGCAGAGTGGGGCCAGGCAGGAAGCAATGGGCAGCAGCAGCAGCAGAAGCTGGGGGGTGGAGCCCAGTGTCCTCCCTTTTGAGGTGGCAGGGCACTGTGCTGCCCCCGGGAAGGTGCACCTGGTGGAGAGGGGTGGCCTGGTTGCCCTCATGGCTATTTGTCCTGCACAGTCAATTGGTTGGAAACAAGTCTCCCTCTGTGAATAGCCCAGGATGAGGGGGTGGGGGACCAATGGCAGGCAACTGGTAGTGGGGGGAAAATGCCACCAAGGGCCAGCTGAGGATAAACACCCGCGATGGCTCAGCTGTGGCATGGGGCCCACAGTGAAGTGGGCATGGCAAGACATGATCTTCTGAAAACAATGTGAAAGTCAATTTAGCCTTGATAAGGGTAAAACATATCAAATTGGGAGGCTTATTTATATCCAATTTATGTTTAATAAATATAATTCAGTCCCTGACAAAAACCAAAAGATCACTACCATTCATTGCATATTTCATGAAGTACTGATCACCAGCCTCTAACATGGCAAGCAACTGAAACTTAAATAAAATGGATAAATAGTTTAGTGAGCAGGAAGTAGTGAAAGCAAATGGCATTGCATATAGAAAAGGAGTGGGGCTCTGATTACATAGTCACAACTGCCATCTTGACTCTCCTTTCCATCCACAGGCATCCCTAAACCTGTGAGGCCTTTTTGCTATGACTTAGCAGATATAATAATTTGGCAAGGTAGGCTCTTGGTGAAGCAGAGTTACCTGGTGGGACCTCAGACGCATGATTTATGGGGTCTGCCTTATGGACCAGCCAGCCTCCCCAAGATATGGATGAAGCCCTTACTGAACTTTAGAAATCAATGAAGTCTTGGCTTTTCCCTAGGCACTCGGGTACAGATATTGATAGAACTGCCATAGGGTGATTAGTGGATGGGTGTGAAATTTGAGTCCCAAAATTGTTTAAAATTGTTGTTTTATTGTACATTGTACATTTTATTGTATACTTCTATTTTGTTAGCCACCCAAAGTTCCTTCTGATAGACAGGTGGCTATACAAATTTGTTTAATAAATAAATTCTGCCTCTTTCTATATTTTAATACTTTTCTTACAATAACTCTCTGCACCATCTTCTCTTCAGAGTTAGGCAAGAGGAATCTTACTACACTCTTGTTAGGAAATCCTGCTCCCAGAGAACCTATCCTATTGATCCACCATTGTTCTCCTTGCCATCTAGCCCCACACTAAACTCAGTTTGGTCCCACACTCTCAACTGGACAGATATTGAATCTAGCTTTCTCGGTTGATTGAGATAAACAGGAAAAAAAATTGCTATATCCCACTGTCTGTTGGGATTTAGACTTACTAACAAAGGAACAAAGGCTGATAAATATGATCGACATTGTACCACCGTTTTCATTGTTATAGTATTTCGCAGAGATAATTGCTTATATCAGCACTAACCTTCCTGTCCTGGTGGATACAACAATGGCCTTTGTATCATAATGGCTGCTTTTCTTATCTGAGGATGCAGACAGAATCTTGAACAAATGAGGCAGACCGCATGTATGCTTGACCTTGTTTTTCTGAATGAAAGGACTGAGCAGCCACTTAGTCTCTAAAGGAGGTGAATGTTTCTTGAGGCCAAAGTGTGAATCTCTTATACATCAGAGAGAAAGCAGTGAGAACTTGTTTAAAGAACCGTTTCCTGAATACTTCATAATGGGATGCTTTCTAACTGGTCACCCATTATCCCAGTCCTGGATAAGGTACTGGAACATGTGATAACATATCAGTTCCAGACTATCCAATTCTCCTGGTTATGGGATTGGCTTTAGATCAATGTTGACTGAAATTTCAGAAGCCTAAGTCAGCAAGGCTGCTGAATTAGATCCCTCACATTAGATTTTGCAAAAGCAGAAATTATATTAGTTTACAATATTCAACTCTCATTGAATTTCAACGTTGTTAGAAATACTAGCTTATCTTGAAAAGGTTCCTTAGACTAAACTGGAAGTATATCCAAGGCCCGGAATGGGGACAACTTGCCACAGCCAACTCGTTGTGGCCAACTCACCACGGGCAACTCACCATAGCCGACTTGCTGCTGGACAACTCGCCATGGGACAACTTGCTGTGGGACAATTTAACAATTCTATTAATTATTTAAAATAATTTTTTTTAAAAAAAATTGCCATTCACATTTCATTCTGAGATGTGTTTGAATATTAGTAGCTCGGGTTAGTAGCTGGGCTGTTGGTTTGATCTCTGGGCTTGGTAATTAGGTTGCAAACGTTTCGTCTCCGTTCGGGGGGACATCTTCAGTGTGGTTTGAATTGTATTCGGTTTGTATGGAATGTTGCTTCCGGTATTTCAGTTGAAGTAGCTCTCTCGCTCTCAGTGGGTGATAGGCGGGGTTGATGTCAATGTGTCTGTTCACTGATTGGTTGGTGGAGAACCAGGCCTCAAGGAATTCTCTTTCTCTCCTTGACTTTGCTTGGGTTATAATTGTGGTCCCAGTTAGATCGAACTTGTGTCCTTCCGAGTCCTCATGGACGGACATGTGGGACAATGGGTCATGTCTTTTGATAGCCAGGGAGTGCTCATGCAGTCTGGTAGACATTTCATTCTGTCCCTCCTTTTGCATCCTTTCTTTAATGATTCTATTCCATCATTTCTTTGATATATAACTCTTATCCTGCAGTGAGTTGTCCTGTGGCAAGTTGGCCCACAGTGAAATGGCCAGGGTGAGTTGACAGTGGTGAACTGCCACAGTGGTAGGAGCTCGGTGCATTTTTACTGTCACCTTTAAAAAAAATACATATAACAGATAATAGAGGATATGACTTTTGAAAAATCTGTATCCCATTAATTAGGATGTCAAGCTCTGTGGGGCTTGCCACTTACTGGGGGGCGGTGTCTCATTGATGGCCGGAACGACGGTGGCGGCTGGAGGCAGCGACTGTCAGCAGCAGCAATGTCAGCCATCCCCCTGTGCCTGTCTCTGCTGGCTGGGGATCAGCTGAGAGGCGATCGTGGTCAGGCAGCTAGGAGCCGGCTGCTGCCTTACTGGCATGCCGGTGACTCGCTTGTGGCCGGGACTTCTGGGTTTGCCAGATCAGCTGTTCAGCGATCCGCTGCACAGCTGATCAGTGCAGAAAATGGTGGGGGATTTGAACCTCGCTTGCCTTGCTGCCTTGATGCTACAGAACTGAGCCCAAGCCAAGCCTCTTGCTGGAGGCGGGGGACTGCTGCTGTGAGCTGGGTGCTCACAATCATCGCTCTGGATGCTGGTTAGGTGGGGGGGGGGTGGGTCCGGGTGGGATCCATCTATTTAGCGTGCTGGGAGGCAGTAGCTCCCAGCACTGACTTTGTTTTTGTGATTGCTTTGCACCGCATATGCCAAAGTGTGCCTGAATAAACCAAGTTTCCTTTGATCCTGACGTATCTGTTTTCTGCTGGGTCAGCGCTCTTTCTTTCCTGTCCCTACCTGTGTCCCTTGGTGGTTCCTGACTGTGGACTGTGCAGGTACAGGGGGGATGGCTGAGGGCATGGAAGCGATGGTGGATGTGGGAGATGTGGGGGAGCCAGCTGCGGCAGGTGTGACAGCACCAGAGGCTGTGGCCAGCTAGTTGTACACCCCAAGGTTCATGAGGCCAGATCAGAAGAGCTGGTGGTGGAGTCACAGTCGGCCTTTGGGACTGTGAAGGAGTCAGGAGCCTCAGGAGAGTGGTGGCACAGCTCGGCCTTGTCTGGTCTTGCGGCCCGCCAACCACACACGCCGGGTATTCCAGGTCCCCAGTTGACTGAGTGGTGAGAGAGGTGGTTAACTGATGAGGACAAAGGGGAGTGGAGCTATTCCACAGCGCTGGGACGGTACACTATGGATGTGTTGCGGGAAAGGTTCAGAGAGGCCGGATTCTGGGATCCCCCTGCATGGCTGCGTTGGGAGGTCAGAGCTGAAACAGCGGCCTGGCAGCGGACGGGATCTCAGCCAGCCCAGACGTCACAGACCCAGTTCCAGTTGGCTAGCCCGAAGCTCAGACTGGATGCCGGCCTCAGTCATGTCCACGATACCCCACTTCCTTGGCTGCCCCAGTGGGACGACCGCAGGCTGCATGGGAAGGAAGTTTGATGCTGGGTCCAGGCAGGGCCCCTGCCAGGGACCTGGTTCCGGCGGCCTGTTCGTCAGCTCAGCGGAGTGCCAGTACTGGGGACTGGAGCCCTCAGCAGGCCAATGATGCCCTGCAGGATCCTGGGTGGTCTGTCGGGTTTTGGCCCCAGGGCATGTCCTGGCGTCCTCCACCCTTGCAGGTGATGTTCGATGGGAATCCAGATCATATGGCACTGTTTCTGAGCCAGGTCATCAGTCATCTGGACCAATACACCCAATTCTACCCTTCCCAATGGGCTATGGTGGTGGCAGTGACTGGGGTGCTGCAGGGTGAAGCTGCAGAGTGGGTGGCAGACCTCCTCAGTGACCACGCTAGGGAGTTAGCAGATGCAGGTCTCTTTCTGGAAGCCCTACATGCCGGCTCCTTTCGAAGATGTGTCCAACAAGCGGAGGGAGAATTGATGGCGATGAAGCAACGAGGCCAGTCAGTGGTTGAGTATGTATGGGAGTTCCGGTGAGTAGCTAGCAGGTTGCAAACCTGGCCGGAATGCCTGCTGATCCATCAGTTCCGGGCAGGCTTGGACCGTGACCTGCATCAAGCTTGCGTATACTGCGGTATCCCTGGCAGGCTACACGACTGGTTTCAGGCGGTGGTTGACCTGGATGCAGGACTGCGTGAGTTTCATCCCAAGGGGGATGGGGCCTCCAGCCTCCGAAGGCCTATGGAGAAGCCGAGGGGCAAAGGCCGGGTAACACCAGTTCCGGTTGTGGCTCCTACTGCTGGTATATTCACCCTTTGCTCCGGTGCTTCAGATGTAATCAGCCAGGACGCTGGGTAGCCGAGTGTCCGGTTCCTGTTCCTCAAGTGAAAATAGGGACTCCTGGAAGAGGGGGAACCATGCCCAGGAAAACCTCAGAAAAATCAAGAGCCGTGCACCAGACGGAGACTCCTGCTCTCCGGGGTAGCCCTAAAGAGGATGAGGCGACAGCCACAACAAGGTACCAACTGGTCGCATATGATAGCGAGGATGACGCAGCATAGGATCCAATGGTGAGTGAACCCATACGTCCCTTTGTGGTCCCCATTGTTTTAATGGGGCCACAAACAGGTAACGGGGGGAGTATAGCGCCCTGATCGATTCTGGTTGCACGCGGTGTCTCCTCAGCAGGACCGTAGTTGCTGAGTTGGGGATAAAGGTGAGGGAACTCCCCATCACATGAGATTTGAGCAGGTAGATGGCTCCCTGTTGGGAGGGGCCCCTTCAACCCATGTCAAGGAGCCAGTACAGCTAGAGATGGGGGTCCATTGGGAGGTACTCTGGTTCATAGTGATACCAACTATGACCAAGGCCATTATTCTTGGGTTAGCGTGGTTGGATAAGTGGGGCCCTATGATCTGGTGGGAGGGGGGTTACAGGAAGCTATGGATAGGAATTGGTCCTCAGCTGATTCCCCATGAGCAGGCTCAGAAAGGGGTTGAGAGCAAGGGGGAGGGGCACCTGGAGAGAGGAGAGCGGTGTCCAGACCCCCTTTTTCGTTGGTGCATTCCGATCTTGCTGAGGTCTTTAGCGAATGGGAGTGTGATGTTTTACCCCCCCCCACTGTCCGACTGATTGTGCAATCAAAATCATACTGGGTGCTAAACTCCCAAAGCCTAAGATGTATGTGATGACACCTGAGATGGAGGAGTTGCAGAGCTACATTGACAAGAACCTGGCCCGGGGGTTTATACAGCCGCACGGTCACGGGTCGTGGCTCTCATCCTATTTAAGGAGAAGAAAGACGGGACCCTACACCTATGTGTGGACTTTTAGGGCATCAATGGGTATGTGTAGAAAATACGTACCCCCTGCCATTGATGAAAGACATGTTAGCCTATCTGGCAAAAGGTAGGGTTTTTACCAAATTGGATTTATGAGAGGCATAATATAGGGTTCATGTGAAGCGGGGTGATGAGTGGAAGACAGCGCTTAACTGCCCATTGGGGAGCTACCAATTCCAGGTGATGCCGTTCGGGTTACAGGGAGCCCCTACAGTGTTCATGCAATTGATCAATGAAAAATTGCATGAGCATTTGTACCATGGGGTTCTCGTGTACCTGGACGACATCCTGATTTACACAACCAACATGGCAGAACACATTCAACTGGCCCAGGTGTTAGAAAAACTGCTGAGGGTGCACCTATACGTAAAGCTGTCTAAGTGTGAGTTTCACCAAACCTGTCTGGGCTACCTGGGTTACTGTATATTGGGTGCAGGCGTGGAGATGGATCCTGCCAAAGTCAGAGCCATACTGGAGTGGCAGGCACCATGGACCTGCCGTCAGTTGCAGAGCTTCCTGGCGTTTGCGAATTTTTATAGACAGTTTATCCCCTTGTTTGCAAGTGTGGCTCTGCCTTTGACGAACCTATTAAAAACCAAACACGCGGCAGTGAAACCACGCCCTGGTCAGCCACTGGCATGGACAATAGACTGCCAACGAGCTTTTGAGAGCCTGAAGGCCCTCTTCACAAAATAATCCATTCTGCAACACCCCAATCCTGACCAGCCATTCGTCGTCCAGGCCAACGCTAGCAACATAGCGGTTGGGGCGGTTCTGCTACAGGTGAACGAACAGGGAACGTTACAGCCCTGTGCATATACCTCCTGGAAGCTGACTTGAAACTGAGCAGGCTTGGGCGATATGGGAAAAGGAGGCCTTCGCGGTGCGGTGGGTGTTGTCGACCTGGCAACAGGAGCCAAAGGGCCAAAGGAGCCAATGAGCCATTCGAGGTATGGACAGACCACAAGAGTCTAGAGAAGGCATGTCAAACTCGCGACGTCACGTGACTTAGTGCAACATATCATGACTTTTTCCCCATTGCCGGCAATGGTGTAGGCGCGGTTTTGGAGTGACACATCCGGCCCGCAGGCCAGCAATTTGACATGCCTGGTCTAGAGGCCCTACAGACACCATGTTGCCTGTCCCCAAAGCAGGTCCGATGGGTGCAGTATTTCCAAAGGTTCTGGTTTCGTCTGAAATACGTGCCAGGGGGTAAGAATTTCATGGCTGATGCCCTGTCTCGTATGCCCCAATACAATAGCCAATGGGAGGAGGTGGTGCATGCCATTATGCCTCCCTATACACAACCAGCAGCCCAGGTAACCGCACGTAAAACTGTGGATGATTTGGTCCTGGAGCTGCAAAGAGCGGTACGGGTCGACCCCTGGCTCCTGGAGCATCGAGCACTCCTAACCCAGAGGGAGGGGTTAGCATGGAAGGATAACAAACTGTACATCCAGCATGTTTTATGACCAAAGGTGCTGCGGAGGTGCCACGATGTTAAGCAGGCTGGCCATTTCGGTTTCCTCAAAACATTACACCTAGTTAAGTGCCAATTTTGGTGGCCCTGGATGAAGGCAGAAATAGAGGCATACTTAAGAGACTGTCCCGTGTGCGCTACCACAAAGCATCGCATGGGGAAGCCCCCTGGGTTATTGCAGCCTGTGGCGGATCCATCACGACCGTGGGAGGACATAGCAATGGACTTCATTGTAGAGCTGCCAGAAAGTAACAGTCGCATGGTCATATGGACAGTAGTTGACTCTTCTCCAAACAAGCCCATTTCGTTCCATGTAACGGATTGCCATCCACCCAGAAATTGGCGAAGTTGTTTGTATCACAGATTTACTGCTTAGCATGGGGTGCCCCGGTGGATAATATCAGACCAGGGGATGCAATTCACAGCGAACTTTTGGAGAGAGTTTGTCCGATTAATCGGGTCATCCCAGGGACTTAGCTCAGCCTTTCACCCAAGTACCAACGGGGTGGCTGAACGTGCGAATGCGATGGTTGAATGGTACCTGCGATGTTACGTCTCATACCAGCAGACGAACTGGGTGGACTTATTGCCATTTGCTGAAGTGGTGTATAATAATGCGGTCCATAGTAGCACTGGATTCACTCCTTTCCAGGTGGTTCATGGTGTGGACTTTGTACCAATTCCCGAGTAACGTCAGGGGTCCCTCTCCCCATGCCAGCCCCAAGAGTGGATAGATAGGATACGGGGAGTCTGGGGGAATGTGAAGATGCACTAACAAAAGCAGCAGAGGTCTATAAAGCCCAAGCTGATAAAAAACAGGCACCCCACAAGCCATTCCAGGTGGGGGATATGGTGTATCTATCCACCAAATATCTACGCCTGAAAGTGCCATGTAAAAAGTTAGGCCCAAAGTTTCTGGGACCATTCCCGATAGTATGGGTGATCAACCCAGTCACTGTGAAACTGAAACTGCCCCGTCTCTTGGGTTGGGTGCACCCGGTGTTCCACAGCAGCCTGTTAAAGGCAGTAGAGTCCTCCTCCTTACGGCCCGTTACATGGGTGCTGGGCTCTATCACGGGGGATCAATACGAAATTAACGAGATATTAGATTCTCAACTCCACCGGGGCCGAGTACAATACCTGGCATGTTGGAAGGGATACCCTTCCACGGACGCATCCTGGGTGGGGAAAAAAGATATGAACGCCTCTCGTTTGCTGAGACTGTTCCATCGAAGGTATCCTCATAAACCAAGGGGGAAGAGTGGACCGGGAGATCCACCATAGCCAAATACTAATCCCACGTCTCTCCTTGCCTTCCAGGGGGAGCCCTGGTAGGGGGAGCTGCCTGTCAAGCTCTGCGGGGCTTGCCACTTACTGGGGCGGGGGTCTCGTTGATGGCCAGAATGATGGCGGCAGCTGGAGGCAGCGAGTGGCAGCATCAGCCATCCCCCTGTGCCTGTCTCTGCTGGTCAGGGATCAGCTGAGAGGCGATCGTGGTCAGGCAGCTAGGAGCCAGCTGCTGCCTGACCGGCATGTTGGTGACTCGCTTGTGGCCGGGAATTCCGGGTTTGCTGGATCAGCTGTTCGGCAGTCTGCTGCACAGCTGATCGGTGCGGAAAACGGTGGGGGATTTGAACCTCGCTTGTCTTGCTGCCTTGATGCTACAGAACTGAGCCCAAGCTGAGCTGCTTGCTGGAGGCGGGGAACTGCTGCTGTGAGCTGGGTGCTCACAATCATCGCTCCGGATGCTGGTTAGGTGGGTGGAGGGTGGGTCCGGGCAGGATCTGTCTATTTAGCGCACTGGGAGGCAGTAGCTCCCAGTGCTGACTTTGTTTTTGCGATTGCTTTGCACCGCGTATGCCAAAGTGTGCCTGAATAAACCAGGTTTCCTTTGATCTTGATGTATCTGTTTTCTGTTGGGCTCAGGCCTCTGTTTGGGACCTTTGACATAGGAAGTGGGGAAAGTGCCTTCTATGCCATGGAGGAAGGGTCTACATTTGAAGGGTATTTGTATTGGGGCAGGTGCCTATTGCTGCCAAGGTGTGTTCTCCCCCTATTCAAAATGTTGGGGATCTGCCTGCCTGCAATCCTGAGAAAGGCCATTATCTTCTATAACAACCACATGCATTCTGTTTAAAATGTGCAGTTGAAAGAAAAAACACATTTATTACCATATTTAGTTCAGCTCTCATAAAAACACCCATGTTATGTGAGCAGCCTATTAAAAAGGCAAATTTAGGTGCCAGGGACTATTAGGAAAAAAATTGAATATTATAGAGTATATCCAAAAATGACAAGTGGTCATGTCACAATTTAAATTGCTACTTTTTTATCATCTTCCTGTTCCTGATACCCTTCAGATTTAACAGGATTACATCTTTTATAATGGAAAGGAATTATGGACATTATAGTCTAACAGAAAAGCAACAAATTATGCATAATACCATGATGAGCATTTTAGATTCTACCATCTTCTAAAATAATACGCATTCAACACCATATTGCCTTTAATAAGCTTTTCCTCTATAAGGGCAACAGTTTATGATTCTTTTGCATAACTTGGAATCTGAAGACGTGGGAAGGCAAAATTTGCAACACACAACAAGCTATCAGAATACTCCAGACCACAGACTGAAGGACAAAATTGTATCATTTATTACCATTTACAAACTGCATTATTGATACAAATGTTTTAACCAAAAACAATATATGAATATCAGAATATATTACAGCACATTAAAACATCATATAGGTTTGCAAACATACATAGCAATTTGGTTTGTACCATATTTAAAAAAAAATACAAAAAAGGGGAAGTGGTAAAGGAGAAGAAAACATTAGGCTCCTTAATTGCCTTGATCAGTTTATTCAGTATATACAAAGATAATGAAGAGACAGAAAAACTTTCTCAATTTCCAAGTCCAGCAACTTTTTAACATGGCCTAATGCCATTGGCAGTACCAAATTCACTCTCAGTCAATAGAATAAGAAGAAAGGATCACTAGGGGAAATGGGTAATATAATCCAATGCACTGGGTTCAGGAAAACTACTATAGTACCACCACCTAACCCGTTCTGAGTCTGCAGTACCTCTATGTGACAGAACATTAATGAATGTATAGGACAGCAACTGGAACCCCAGGGCCAAATCCAGCCCAATGGGAGACAGTGCCTTTTCCAGTTTACCAACTCAGAGGCAAGAGATGCTAAACAATTTGCCAGCAAGTTATATTAAGGTAACAGAAGGTGGTTCTTCTAAAAAAAAAAAAAAAAGGACTGGACTGGTGGACAGAATCGTTTTAGAACAGTGCAGGTAATCCTGCACTAAAATTATTTCTCTAAATATCATACAGGATTTGCAACTTCCACAGTAACAGATTACTTATGCCTGGCATTGTTATCATGTTTCCTCTGCATACACTTACACTTGACATTATGGCACTATCACAAATGATGCTGAAAGCACAAAACTTCAACCCCGCTCTTCTTTAGACATTAGATTTAAAAAAAGTCAAAGAAATTAATTCAAGGATAGCTACTGCTCAGCATTACTTGGAAGACAGAATAAGCAACAGGGAGACGATTAAGAGGAGCAGGTGTGGAAAAAGTCAGCTTGACAGCAAAGCAGTCTGATGGTCTTGCCTCTGGAAGGGTCAGGTAGAAAAGAGAGAATTTGGAAGGTTGTTCTTAGGGCAGTGAGTCTTTCTCCTCATTCTGTGAGCACCACAGAGACAGGCGGAAGAGAAAAAATAGACTATTCTTCAAACATCATGTTGTGCAAGGTCCACCAGACTCTTAAAATAGACAATAGCTGGAGAGCAGGAGCAGGTTTGAAACACCTTTTATTGTGCTGACAGTTGATCTGGCTCACAAGCATAGAGTAGATAAGGAAAGGCCTGAAAGGAGCACACCACAGATTGCTAACACACCATTTCTCCTCCTGCCCATTGCATCTTTTTGCCCCCATGTCCAGCTGTTTTCTACACTCCTGGTACAACTGAGTGATCTATGAAAATTTATTTCCAACCCACTTGTGCGAATAGCTGCTTTCCAGAGAAACAACTAGAGGACAAACAAACAAAATCCCTGGGATTTAACTTCCAAGAATACAAAATGTGCTTGTGTTTAGTTAACCCTTCCTCCTGGGAAGGGAAGGGAAGGGAAGGGAAGGGGGAGGAGAGGAGTAATTCTAGGTACCATGTTTTTCTCTAAGGGAAAAAGATTGAAAGTTGTGGAAGAAGAAATCTCTTCCCCTTGGAAGTTGTGCATTTCCATTTGGCCGTCTTGAAGCACAAATTAGCAAAAGAAAAGATTCCACCCACACTAGCAATTTAAATCACAAATCTCTTCTACCACCTCAGCACATTAATAAAATTTGTTTTGCAAAGGCACTGCATTTATTTTTTAACCCAAATTTACAAGATTAAACACATTTTAAAAAAAAAGATGTGGAATGGGTTTCTATAAAGGCTACAAAAATATTTCTCATTCCAAGTGCTTGGAATAAGGTAATTCTGGCTTTCCCCAAACAGAATCTGCTTGCTGAATCAAGGATTCTAAAACAGTGACTATCAAGCGGCTCATAAATGGATTAGAGTGAGGGTGGGGGGAAGGGGGGAGTGTCACACATTTCTGGATTGCCAAAAGGTGGAAAAGTAGGAAAGCTGGGAATGCAGAGACTGCAGAACTTCAATTCCTAGGGAAAACAGGAGGGGAGGAACTACACCATGCAGAGTGCATGGCTGATGAGAAGACAGGCAGGATCAGGAGCCCCCTTCAAGCCAGGAAGAGAATGCAACGCTATACTCAGCATTTTAGGTAGCTGCTGATAAAAATGACAGTTGCTTCCACCACTATCAATAATACAGGTAGTCCTCAATCTATAACTGTTCATTTAATGACTGTTTAAAGTTACGACACTGAAAGAAGTGACTTATGACCATTTTTCACACTTACAACCATTGAAGCATCACATGATCAAAATTCAGATGCTTGGCAACTGATTCATATTTATGACAGTTACAGTGTTTCAGGGTTGCCTTTTACGATTTTGTGACAAGCAAAGTAAGTGGGGAATGCAGATTCACTTAACAACCATGCTACTAACTTAACAACTGCAGTGATTCGCTTAACTGTAGCAAGAAAGATCGTAAAATGGGGCAAAACTCACTTAACTGTCTTGCTTAGCAACAGAAATTTTGGGCTCAATTGTGGTCGTAGGTTGGAGGACTACCTGAATTGTGTAGGATGGAAAAATCTCATGAATTAATTATTTTAGACAGTCACAGGACCACAGAATTTGAGAAATATCTATAATATAAACTGAACGCTGAGAATTGCAGCAGGAATTTCATGAATTCAAATTGTGGAAATTAATACTGTAATTCTACCACACTACAAACTATCAAGCATTATAGTTCTTAGAGCAAAAATTATAAGGATTATAAAGCTGCTTTTCTAATACGGGTCAAAGAGTTGTATAGATGAATCATCTGCCTACTACATTAGTCATCCAAATCTGCTTAGGAAAGTCACATGCAAGTAGCTGCCTTTCTGAATGGGTCCCTAGCTCATTTCTAGCCAGGTCCTGGTAACCAATGTCTGCAAACAACCAAGAGATCTCTGATAAAGAACTGCTAGTGTACAAACTATCCCCACCATCTTTGGTAGGGAAATATATGACCGAAGAGATTTAAAACCAGAGCAAAGATGTTGTTTGAAAACAGAGACATCATGAACACGTGTAAGAAAGGGCATATAAATAAAAGGTGAAGCTTCAAGACGTATTTTTCCAATAACTAAGCGTTTATAGCACAAGGGGCCAAGGCCATGATACTGTGGTTAATGATGTAAACTGCTCCACCCAAAGGGCAGTGATGTTATGCCAGTCGAAGGCACTGTTGTTAACTCTTTTTTTCCAGGCCATGTTATTGTTCTGGATACTGTACATATCTACGATGGTTAGCACTCATAACATCATAAAGAATTAGCCCATTGTTGCCCTTTTCCATGCACAAAAATGTCTATTACTACCTCCTGTTTAACAGCAGCTTGGTTTGACAAGTGTTGGAACGAAGATCCTTAAGAGAGAGGGGTAAAAATAAAGGACTAAAAGCTATATAATTGGAATGGAGATGCTTAAAATGGACTGGGGGTGGGTGGGGGAGGATGTAAGCTACAGTCATCTGACAAAACAAGCCAGGAAAGCCATATGTGCTTCAATAAGAGCCTGGTTGATTTGGGTCTGTGCATTTTTTCTCTCTAGGCTGTGCATCAAATCTCACTACAAATCAAGGACATAAATAATAATAATAAAAAATCATTATCATCCAGAAAGGGCTGCAGTTTTTATACAAATGCCACCATGCAGTTACAAGAACACAATTTTGCTTTTCAAAAATTAAAAAATGTGGATTTGGATTTTTTTTCTTACTTTTTTGCATTTTTCTTAAATTAAATCAGATCGGTTGATAGAAAATAGGTATGTATAATTTCCCCATCCCATCCACCACTGCCCTTATTTATACATAATATATATAAAACTCAGGATCCAATAAAAATAATGCTCCTTTTAAGTCAAGGCTGACATGACTGGACTACCATTGACCATTGTTTTGCGCCCCCTACTGGCCAAAGGTTGCATCTGGTGGCAGTTCGAGGTGCCATTTAGCATGGCCCCAGATGCAGGGTTGATTGGAATGCTTACAGTGGTGGTATTGGAGCTTGGGGAGCCATGGGAAGGTGTGACAGGACTTGGCAATGAGGAGGAGGTGGTAGCTGGCAAGGTGGCTGGGCTATGAGCTTTGTCACTGACAGATTCACACTCTGAAGCCCCACTGGTGTTGGTACACTCTGAGTTGGGAGGCTGAGAAGACAGTTTTAATCTCTTGCAGGCTGGTTGGACACGATATTTCAATGGGAGAGGGCCATTCTATTGAAGGAAAGAAACAGGATGAATTAGCAACTTGCATATTGCTATTTCTCCAAAAGAAAACAATGGCAAAGAAAACAATCAGACATAATTTTAACAACTATAAAACAAAAAAGGCATAAAACTGCAGCTGTACAACACTTAAAACATTTGTCAGTATATTTTAATACTGACCTAACGGTATGGTCCTCAGGCAGTTATTTATCCTATAAATAACTATGTACCAGAGACCATATTATTAAATATGATCTTGCTACCAGTCCAGACAGAGAGGCCCTGTTCTAGATTCCACCCCATGAAAGATAACAAATCCAGAAGGCAAGCTTTCCCAATAGAGGTAGACCCTGATTTGCAACTATTCATTTAGCGACTGTTCAAAATTATAACGGTCCTGAAAAAAAGTAATTGACAAACCAGTCCTTGCACTTACAACATTGAAGCAGCCCTATAGTCAATTGATTAAAATTTGGGAACTTGGCAACTGGCATGTATTCATGATGATTGCAGCATTCTGGAGTCATGTGATTGCCAGTTGTGACCTTCCCAGCCAGCTTCTGATGAGCAAAGTCAGTGGGGAAGCTGGATTCATTTAATAATCACATAATTCACTTAACAAGTGCATTGCTTTGCTACAACCATGGTGAAAAAGTCGTAAAATCATGTATGACTCATTTACCGTAACAATTGTCTTGCTTAGCAACAGAAATTCTAGTCCTAATTGTGGTCTTAAGCTGAGGACTACCTTTACTGGCTCTTCATGCAATACACTATTTGTAAAGATATGCTTGGACACTTCGCTGACTTTTAAAAATACTGAAAACAGTTTTCTGTCAAGCAGGCCTTTGGCCCCTTAGGAAGAATTATGAATGAGCAACTATATTTGTAATAAAACATTATGATTTTATACAATGCTTAGACCATCTACTGGATTGGGACAGTATATAAAGGTTGGTTGATCGGTTGATTGGTTGGCTGACAGACAGATAGATGTCTTAAACTTTTGTTTAAAACCAGGCATTTTGAGAGCTGACTGTATTTGTGCTAGGAGAGTCCCATAATAACCACCACCACTAAGAAGACACAACTCAAAGGAGGTTATTTACCCAATTTGGTCCAGTTCATGCAACCAGGTTTTAATTTTTTTCTGTGTACCAAGGTGAGGAATACTGAGCAATTTGATATCTTTCTTCACAGCTCACAAGCAGGTTCCCCACAAAAGACAGGGTGCCTTTGCAAGACAGTGGGCAGCATACTTTATAGGGCAAAAGGGCAGCAGCACAGCTTCACAAAAGATGTCTGACGATGCCAGCCAAAAAATGGTTCAGACTAAATATCTGGCATCTGCCCTCCATTCCCCAGAACACCAAGTAACAAAGAGGTCACTACAGTGACAATCTGTCTCTTAAATCTAAGGGTCCCACACTACACCTCCTGTTGCATAGCTTGCTCTACCTCTTACCTGCTCAGGAATTATTTGAATGATGCCCTGCATCTACTCAGAACCACCACATACCTACTAGGCCAAACTTCCTAGTGCGGTCATACAAAGGCTTTCCCCAACTAAACTTAGAATATGTTTTGGAATTATTGAATGCTCTTTTTACATATATAATTTTTTTAAATAGCCTACAATTAATGACTATGGAAATTCTCAGTCATTCAGATCATAGTTGTCTCAAAGGTTCCCCCCCCCCCAAAAAAAAGGCAATTGGACTGTTTTTTCCTTGAGGAGGAAGAAGAAAACATTTCACTGTTCATTTAAAAAGCTTCACAACTGATGAGGCTTCTTGGATGAGAAGCAAAATGTCATCTTCTTTCTCAAGGAAAAAAACCAGCCCAGTTGAAGTTTTTAAAAAGAAAGCATATTTGAGCCTACAATTAACTTATATGTTTTTTAATTGGAAAGACACCGTTTGATATTGTGGTTAAGGAGCCAGACTAGGAGTTCCAGTCCTGCTTTAGATATAAAGCCATCTGGGTGACTTTGACTCTCTCTCTCAGCCCTGGGAAGGAAGCAATGACAACCACTTCCAAAATCTTTCCAAAAAAAACTACAGGGATTAGTCCAGGCAGTAATAAAGAATCAAAATTGACTTAAAGGCACAGGCAAAACAAAACAAAAACCAAATGTAAAATTAGTTGAATCTTAATTTTTCTCTTCCCCATTTCAGGATTTGTCTTTGAATGGAGAAGAAAATGCATCTTATATCTGGCATGTATTAAATCAGCTTCTTGAATCTGGCATCTCTCAGACCTTTAATTCACAGAATTCCTACTTTCATTCCAAAAGTAGGACTAGAATTTCAGGGTATTTTTTTTTAATAATTCGTTTCTTTTAAAAAAAATCTATTTCCCACCCCTTATTTTACTCTTCTGAGTAAAAGATAAGCCAAACACATAGATTGGCTTTGTTTTGTTTTGTTTTAAAAAAACTGATTATGTTCTTCATGGACAAATATCACTCTAAAAACAATTTACTGAAATATTATTCTATTTTACTGTAATTGTGACGGAATCCCTAAGAGACCCTGGAGACACACAGGACGCAGTAAGTCCGTTACTGAAAAAATTCCTCAGCCCAGAGGAAGGGCAAAGTGTGCAAAAGAAATGTGGAGTATCTCCTTGGATGTAAGTTGATCTGGGGAAGTATTTTGGCAGGCTTCCAAGATTCTCTTATATTACCTTACTTGCAATCAAAGTCATTCAAGAAATCTTATTTATTTCCTGAGATTGTCTGCTTTAAAAGGCTGGACAATAGTATATTTTATTGCAAAACCTTATGGAGTAGTTCAAAATTTTATTTGTCTTATGTAGATTATGTGTAAGCAAGGTAACTAAAATTATAGGTACAATGGGGAAATAAGGTTACCAACTTTCAAGAGGCTAAGTTGTTACTTTTATCTTTCCCTTTTCTCCATTAATGAACACATTTTAATACAGTCCCAGATGTTTTTAAAAATTCTAAAGTTTCTAATTCCCATGTTGATAGGTTGAAATTTAAAAATCTGTCCAAATTTGCTCATTAGTGTGAAAATTAAATCTCATTAAGATGATGCAAGTTAACATTTTTTTATATAAAGGGGTTTTTTTCTTACTCACCCTTCGCCAAGGATAGATATAAGTTATGTCCATGAGAGTGTAATATTCTTTTAGAGGTTCATCTTCATAGAGAACTTCCACCTAATAAACAAAGTTTAAGACATGCAGAATTATATGACACAGGTATAAATTTAAATATTTGGCACAGATTTAAGTAACCTGGATATCTCTTTTTGGTAGTAAATTTATTTAAATTTATAACTACCACAATAAAAACAAACTAAAAAGAGAGAATAAAAAAATAAAGGGTACAGAAAGGAAAACAATAGAAAGAAAAATAAAAAGGACAAAATAAGAATATAGTAAAGAAAAAGAAAGACATCTATATTTCCCACCTTCTTCACAACTATAAACAATTTTATTAATTTACCATCTTTTCTTAAAATACAACAAATGATTTCTTCTTCCCATATCCCATCTCTTATCTATAAATAAAACCTCGTTATTTTGGCTCTAAAGTCAGCAAAAATCCATTAAGTGTTACCAGGAATAACATCTATTTTAATCTTGATCAAATAAACCAACTTTATGTCCCTTCCTTTTCCTATATTCTGAGACTTCTAAAAATCTCAATTTTAGTCCCTTGATTTGTCCTAGAAATTGATTTATTTTCTTTTTTTTTTGTCCTATCTCATGAAATTTTTCAAAATTTTAAGAAGCCTCCTTTGTAAATCCAGTGTAGGAAAATTATCCAGGTCACTCTCTTGTGTTGTATAGTGAAATCTGTAGCTGAAATGAGAGGAGGAATGAAAAGTCTGGCTAGCCTTGAACTGCTGATGTAGAGGAAGTGGTAGAAAGCAGATCTTTCCTAAACCTTGCACTGCTTATCTAGCAATTTCCATAGTGAGTGCATTATTCTAACTAGATTCCTGTCAATAGGCAAATAGCAATAAATATATCCTTCTGATTCATTCATTGTGTTTTCCGGGTTCCATGCACCTGACAGGCTGCTATTTCTTTGATATATTTCTTTTAAATATTAAGAAATCAGCTGATTTCTGTTGTATGTCCAATGTATTATCTTTTTCTATGTCATTCATGTAGCTTGTTGTTTTGAAATCCACCTGCATGTCACTTTCAATAATGTAATATGGGAGTTATAAAGAAAGAAATGTAGGTTGAGTTTGGAAAAAAAATGCATATACATATCTTGTCTATACCACAATAATCCAGACAATGAGCTTAGTTTATAATAGAAAACAGTCTGTGACTGTTTTAGAGTGAATGGGATGTTTTTGTTAAATCCTTAAAATAGCAAATTCCATTCTGCCTTCTTGATTTGGGTGAAGGGAGAGACAGAGAACATACAAAGTACAACTCTTGCATATTGATTTTTGAGTTTAGCCAACTCTTTTTGGGAGAAGCTAGTAAGAGGAGCTGCAGATTTGTTTTTTTTTAACCTTGGCTATGAAGAATTATAAATATACAAAAAATCAGCAGCAACCTCAGCCCTTGGGTCAGGAGAATGATGGCTGCTTGCCTGAAACTTACTTTGTATTTGGTGGGAACATCCATCTTGTTCCGGAGGAACTTAGCCAGGTGCATGATAGTCATAGCAGCAGGACATCGGAGGAATCTCATGCTATTCTTCTACAGAGGAATGTGAGAGAGGAGAGAGATGGTTTTAATTGGAGAGGGCTGGACTGCACAGCAGGAGATTGAAGTTGAAATAGATATGGAAGTCACTGTAAATCTGCCGAAGGGTTAGGAAATTAAGGGGTGAAGGTTGGGGGGAGGAGTGCAAGAAGTTCTCAGATCACAGGCAAAAGCAACCAGATGTAATTTGCATGTCTTTGTGGTGTACAACAAACGGGGGGAAAATCAAGCTGAGTTTGGAAGAAGGAGAAAGAGAGAGTCTGACCTGAATTTTTCCCCCTCCATCTGTGATTGGATTAAAGACTTTCTGAGGGACCGGCCACAAACAGTGAGGGTTGGGTCTGTTTTATCCACCTCCCTGAAGCTTTGCACTGGCTCACCACAGGGCTGCATACTTAGCCCCTACCTGTACTCATTGTACACATATGATTGTGTATCATCCGACCCGTCCACTGCGATCATCAAGTTCGCAGATGATGCCACCGTAGTGGGTCTCATTACAGGTGGAGATGAGACAGCGTACAGGGGGGGGTGTACAAAAACTATCCTTATGGTATCTAAAGAACAACCTGCACCTGAACATCGGCAAGACAAAGGAGATGGTGCTAGACTTCCAGAGGAAAAGAGAGGAACCTGCCCCACTTTACATCGAAGGGGGCTGTGTGGAGAGAGTTTCCTCCTTTAAATTCCTGGGAGTCTACCTTTGTGAAGATCTTACCTGGAAAATTAATACAGCCCAGGTGGCCAGAAAGGCCCAACAGAGACTCCACTTCCTTAGGGTCTTGCGGAAGAACAGGGTAGAACGACGACTCATGACCTTCTTCTACCGGTCTACTATTGAGAGCGTCCTCACACACTGTATTGTGGTTTGGTATGCTGGCTTGTCAGCCGCGGACAGGAAGGTATTACAGAGGGTGGTGAGCACGGCACAAACCATTGTGGGCTGTTCCCTGACACCACTGGATGACATCGCCAGGGCCCGTTGCCTTGGCAGAGTGAGGGAAATTCTCAGGGATGACTCACACCCTGGTTGATACCTCTTTACTCTCCTACCATTGGGTAGGAGATATAGAAACATAGCCAGCCGTACCAACAGGCTGAAGAACAGCTTCTATCCATGGGCTGTCAGGCTCTTGAATGGGACATAATTTTATGCATGATAGACTTGTGAGGCCGGCGTGCTGTGCAATTAGCTCACAGGGTGTAATAAGTTGTAGTCACTGTGAGTTGTGGGGGGGGGGCACGGAGAGAGGCTCAGCCAATCTCACTGTATACATGCTGTACTTTGATAATAAAGGTTCATTCATTCATTCAAGAGAGGGAAGTGGTGGGGAGGGGAAGGGAAAGGGAAAAGCAAAATATAAAGAAGCAAAACAGACAAAGAAAGAAAATGTGGAAGTCAAAGAAAATAGCAGAAATAAAAGCAAAAAATACTGACATTTGTATGCCTAGGAGCTCACTTAAGCCCAGGTTCAGGATGCTTTTTAATAATATGATTTAAACTTAGGTTTCATATAAATATTAGAGTTTTCTCCAAATTAATCCATATCCTACAACTTGTTTCCAAATAATAAAATACTAAGACTACCCAATCTGAGAGTGCAAAATGTCACTAGATGGTAACAAATATAGACAGAAAGCTCTAGCTGTTTGCTGCTATAGAGGTTGTCAACTTTTTTGCAGGTGAGATATGGTCGCCTTTAGTAATATTAAGAAAAAGAGCCTTTTGTAGTCAGAGGATAGCTGCTTGAACCTTTACATAAAACAATCACTATGCTAAAGAAGAAGGAATACAGTTTAGAGGTTTTAGACAAGTCCACCAAATTAAAAATGATTGCTGTCATAACATACGAACATTGAATGGAATTAGAGAAAATGTATATATTTCTTGCCTATTAAAATCACTTTAGAACATGTAGCTGTTTAAATTTAATACAGAATCCACACCATGATATAACTCACCTTATCTTTTTCTATGTTTCCATTTTCAACAGTCCCTTTATTTTCATCTCTGAAGAATTAAGAAGACTAATGAGTTAAATATGTATACAAATACAGATACAGTGGTACTTTGGTAGTCAACTGCTTTGAAACTCATCAAATTTGGTACTCAACACATTTTGATGTGAAATTTTGTTCCAGTACTCATTGTTTGTTTAGTATTCAACGCACAAGCTAGAGCTTGTCAGTATTGGTTGCCTTGTGACTCATTATATTATTCCTTATGGGAAAAAATTGTTTGGTACTCATTATTTTTGGTACTCATCATGCCTCCCGGAATCAATTAACAATAAATACCAAGGTGCCATGTTGAGATAAGAGGGATAGCGAGGAAGTTAATTTACTACATGAAATATACCAGGCCACCCAGAATCAGGAAATATGATTATTTCTGCATGCATTTTAGCTATATAGGTTACAGAGTACACAATTTTTTTCTAATCGTATATAAAAAAAGTTCCCTATAATAAAGTACTATTAGGTAGAATAAAATAACTATTTGTAGGAATTTGGTTTGCATGCTGCAAAGGGCTGAATATAGGATGATGATGATGATGATGATGATGACGACGACGACAACAATGCATTTTTACTTCCAGGCAATTGTGTTAGACTAGTATTAGCTATCAGTATTAAATAGTAAGCATCTTGATTTGGGTGGGCGCACCATTTGCTATTCTGGCTTATGCAGGAAAATATCTTTCTTTAGCGTTAATGGCATAAGACTTTGCAAGAAGCAATTGCAGAAAATAGGGACCTATCCTTAGAAAGAGGAAGCAATGGAACATGTGCTATTGATGGCCCTACCATCAGTATTGTCCTTTCACCCTAGTTAGTATTTCTGTTTTCATTAAGAGCCAGCCAAATATATACATGTACAAATCACTAACTGCCAGATTGCAGTCTAAGAGAGAAGCTGTGAAATGTTCCGTTAAATTAATTTGAAGGGATATAAATTAGCCAACTCTCAGTGCAAACTGAAGATAGGGAATAGATAGACATAATAAGAATTAGGAAGAGGCCAAGAACTTTTGAATTTTCAACATTTCTGAATAAGTATGACTTAAAACATGATCTGTTATTCATGCAAGTCCTAAAATAGATTAAGAGAACCCAATTAAACAAATGAGTCAAAAATGAAAACATTACATTTGTTCATTTATTTACTAAAGAAAATAATCCAAAACTACATACCTATGTATGGCAAAACTATGTGAATCTCTAGGATTATCAGTTCATTTGAAGGGGTAATTAGAATGAGTTGATAATGATAATCAGATGTCAGTGTGTGAAATTCTGCCTTATTTAAAGAACAGAATTTTGGATTTTTACTTTCTTTGCAACAGAAGTATGTCATAGCTTGAACAAAGGATATTTTTGAGGACCTCTGAAAAAGTTGTTTGTACTCACCCACCTGAAAAAGATTCCAATCTATTTCCAAGGAATAGGCAGATTGTGTACAAATGGAAGTGATTCAATGCCATTCTTACCCTCTCTATGAGTTGTTGACTAACCAAGATCACATCAAGAGCAAGGTATGTAATGGCCCAGGAGATCTCAGAGAATCCCAAGGTAACATCTAGGGAACCAAAGACCTCTACCACGTTTGTGAATGTCAGCGTTGATGAGACAACCATCAGGAGAACACTGAACAACAATGGTATACATGGCAGGGTTGAAAGAAGAAAGCCACTACTCTCCAAAAAGAATAGTTGCTCAGTTAGTTTGCAAAGGATTACATAGATAAGCTAGAAGACCATTGGAAGAATGTCCTGTGGACAGATGAGAGCAAAATTGAACCTTTTGGCAAAAGGCCAAAACTGCATTCCAGCAAATAAACCTTATTCCATCTATGAAACATGGTACGTGACATCCTGGTTTGGACCTGCTTTGCTGACAAAGATGGCTTGCCCTCACTGCTGGAATTCTGAATTCTGAATTGTAGAAGCATTCTACAGGAAAACATCAGGGTATCTGTCCATGAGCTCAAAAAGGATGTGAGAAGGAAATGAAAGTTAATCCTTAGGAATATATTCAGAATAACGGAGTTGGAAGGGACCTTCAACTTCTGAAGGCAAGCAGTTAAAAGTTAATTCTTCTCACTGTCAGGAAATTTCTCCTTAGTTCTAGGTTGATTCTCTCCTTATTAGTTTCCATCCATTGTTTCTTGTCTTGCCTTCTGGTGCTTTGAAAAAGAGGTTGACCCCCCTCTTCGTGACAGCCCCTCAAATATTGGAACACTGTTATCATGTCACCCCCAGCCCTTCTTTTCACTAGACTAGACATATTCTTGCAACCATTTTTCATATGTTTTAGCCTCCAGTTTCCTACTCATCTTCATTGCTCTTCTCTGCACTCTTTCCAGAGTCTGAACACTTTTTCTTTACTATATGGTGACCAAAACTGAATGCAGTATTATTCCAAGTGTGGTCTTACCAAGGTCTTATAAAAGGGTACTAACACAACATAATCTTGATTCTATCTCTCTGTTAATGCAGCCTACAATTGAATTGGCTTTTTTGGTAGCTGCCACACACCGCTGGCTTATATTTAAGTGACTGTCCACTAGGACTCCAAGAACCCTCTTGCAGTTATTGCTACTGACAAGTTTCACTTAATTTGTACCTGTACATTTGGTTTTTCTTGCCTAAGTGTAAAACTTTACTTTTTTTCCCCATTGAATTTCATTTTGTTAGATAGGGCCCAGTGTTAAAGTCTGTCGAGATCCATCTGGAACTTGAGCCTATCTTCTGGGGTGTTGGCTATTCCTGCCAGCTTGGATCTGCAAATTTGATTAATGCTCCAACACTGGAAGTTTTTAAGAAGAGACTGGACAGCCATTTGTCCGAAATGGTATAGGGTTTCCTGCCTAAGCAGGGGATTGGACTAGATGACCTCCAAGGTCCCTTCCAACTTTATTATTATTATTATTATTATTATTATTATTATTATTATTATTATTATTATTATTATTATTATTATTATTATTATTATTATTATTATTATTATTATTATTAGACAGAACTTAGGATATCTCACTGCATCCTTAATTCCATTAAGGACTACACATTGAGCGCAGTTTGTCAGCCAGTTACAAATTCCTCTGGTAGTAATGCTATCTATCCCACTTTTTTCTATTTTACCAAGAAGTAGATTGTAGTCTACTTTGTCAAATGCCTTACTAACATTCAAATGTACTATGTCCACAGCATTTTGCTGGTGTTCCATTTGCTCCCACCCCCTTTAAAAATTATTTAGCTTGTGACATTTCTGTCTTATCATTAGAAATTTTGGAATGGAAAAGGAATGTGCAGCATATATTCTTCAAGCCTGCCTTTTCCCAAATTTCTAATGGAGGGGCATCTTTGTGGATGTGCATATGAATTTGGGTCAGCTAGCTGGCAACATTTAACTGACCATAGCTCATCTTGAAAACTGAAGTCTAGAAGAAACAAAATCATGGCAAACTATTTTTATATTGCTGTCAAGAAAACTACATGATGTATTCATGAAGTTATCAGGAGTTGATTCCAATTTCAAAAAGATTTCAGCTTTACATTTTTGTGTGCTATTTATGTTTTAAAATGTTATAAAATATAACATTTTATAATTGTTAATATATTTTTTTATTTAAAATGTTATATTGCAGTATAACAAAACCAGTTTGGTCTAATGGTTAACCATACTGGGACCTGATTTCAGGCTGTGATTCCTGATTGGGCACAGAAGATGTGCTTGCAGAAAGCCATCCAATTTGTTTGAGATTCTGCTTAGCTGGTCATTAAACAGATGTTCAGAAGTATAAATCCAGGGGATCCCTCAGCAGGAGGAGTGGGGAAATTAGCAAGGTTAACATTACTACCTAAAGAGTAGCTACCTTCTTCCCTTCCTACACCTAATATGCCCATTAATTCCATTGTCTAAGATTTTCTAATTGTATTATTAGTTGAGGAATGGGATAGGAAGAAAGATATGAAAAATATAAAGGGAAATGGATGATCCTGTTCCTTTGGCACTTTCTTTTTTGTTAAAACTAATTCTTTACAACAATTTGTGGAAATTTTCAACAAAAGTAAGAATTCAGTGTACAAATTAAATCTTTCCTTTGGGTCTGCTTTTGTTTAGTTCTAACTTATACATATGTATCTCATTCTGAGATGAATACAGACAAAGATGATATACAGATAGTCCTCAACTTATGATCACAATTGAGTTCGGAATTTCAGTTGTTAAGCAGTATGGTCATTAAGTAAATCATTATGAGACCAAACCTGATTTTACAACTATTTTTACCAAGGTTGTTAAGCAAATCACATGGTCATTAAACAAATCACATGATTGTTAAGCAAATCTGGCTTCCTCAACTGTCTGCTTGTCAGAAGCTGGCTGGGAAAATCACAAATCATGATCATACGATCACAACATGCTTTAACCCAGTGGTGGGATTCAAATAATTTAACAACTGGTTCTTTGCAGGGGAGGAGACAGAGGGGGACCGGGGGGACCGCTGCCACAAGGCAAGTGGGGGAGGGGGGGAGCTGCCCCATGCACCCCACAACCGCTTACCATGCCAAAAGGCCCCTGCAGCCAGGCCTACCATGCTCCGACACCTGTCACGCCTCACGTGTTCGGTAGTGACTTCTCCCACTTTCTCCTTCTTCCTCTGCCTTTAAACTGCCCTTCACTCCCGTTGCTGCTTTTTCAGTCCCGGAGTTTTATCTGGAACCTGCGCAGTGTCTTTGGAAACGAAGCCAAGCAGCGATCGGGTGGAGTGGGAACCATTCCCTTTGCTTTTGGACCGGGTCCGAAATGGGCTGGAAAGAGTGATCTGTGGACTCCAATCTGGCTTTGCAGCAAGCAAGGGGATTGGAGGCCCGTGAATGCACACTAGTCTGGTGTCTCAAAAAACCAGTGTTTTTTTTTCCTGTGCTGGATTTTCGCTGCCAGACTGTTTAACTTTCTTTAAAGTTTACTTGATGAAGAATGGGAAGGATCCACTGGCAGCGAAAATCTAGGAGCAGGGGGCGGGGGGGAAGCCAGATTGCAGCAAGCAAGAGATTGGAGGCACATGAATGCACACTAGTCTGGCCATTTCAGAGCCGGTTCCCCGAACTCAAGAAAAAAATAGGTATCGGTTCTGCCAAAGCGGTGCAAACTGGCTGAATCCAACCACTGCTTTAACCATTGTAAATGTGAGCTGTTTGCCAAATCCCGAATTGCAATTATGACCACAAGGGTGGTGCAAGAGTCATAACTCTGAGGACAGGTTGAAAGTAATTTTTTCTGAGGCCATCATAACTTCCAACCATTGTTAAATGAATAGTCAAATACTGAAGACTACCTCTACCCAAAATGATTTGGGCAGTTAAATGATATGGAACCATTTTTCAAGTAACAGAAAGCAGATAAAAATATTAAAACTATAATGATCTATCAGAAGAAATATCAGCAAAATATCATTACTTTTATATTCCCTAAAGGGTTACCTGATTCCTTCATAGAATTCTATGGATAAGCTGACAGTTTCATCATCCGTGAGATTTCCTTTATCCTGTTCTGAAACTTCACCCCTGTCTTCATTGGATCCATTGGGAACTAAACAAGTAAAGAAAGGGAATGAAAAATCACCTGTTTTTTAAAATGCATATTACTGTTGACATACAACAGAAGACAAATGAGGCAGACATCATACCATCTGCCAGAGGATATGCTGCATAAAAATCACGTCGTCTCTTCATTTCATCTGCAAATGAAAGCAAGATTAATACTTCCTTCTCTTCCATTTTACAAATACATTTATTATTATTCAGAAACAATTATGCAATTGTAAATTATAAAAAAGAATTTCAATCTGGTTTGCATTAAGTCCTAAGATATTTTTCAAAATACTTTTCTTAATAATTATGTACTATTATTTATCAGCCCCAAGTTAAAAATCAAGCAAAATCAAAATCAAATTAAGATTGCTGCATTTTGCTATGTCAGTTAGAAAGCTGTCCCAAATTCTATTCTCTTAACTGTCAGCATTCACAAATTCATACCTTTGAAGAGTCCTGGCACCAGCTTATATACTATATCCTGTAGAGTTTTATCTGATCTGAAATAAGATAAGCAGGCTGTCAACAAAAATGTTAATTACGAATAAATAGAAATATAAAATTATTTAGATTCCTCCAAAAGGAAAAGGAACCTGTTTTACTGTAGTACAAATAGAAAAATGCATTTTTGTCCCTTGTGAGTAAACACCCCATTTAAGTGTAGAAAGCAAACTTCCATTCCTCCTGTATTGTACCTCCTGTTTGGCAAATTAGGATTCACGCTCACATACCATTTTAAGTTGTTAAGAGAAAGATCCTCAACCAAAACTATCTTATGCAAGGCTATGCAGCTTAACATGCTAACACTTTAAACTAACTTTAAAAACCCACTTTATTTCTTTAAAAAGGTTTGGATTTGTGGAATTATCTAGATTTCTAATGATCAGAAGCAGTGCTAAGGTACAAACTCACATATCTCAGCAGTAACACACAAGATTCCCTTCCCAATCACTCGCCAATTTGTAAAACTGATTTATTTGCTGCCCCTCTCAAGGTGACTCCTATAGTAATATCAGCACATTATAGCAATAGCACTTAGATTATATACCCCCTCCCCCACAGTTCTTTACAGCACTCTCTGGGCAATTTACAATGTCAGCATTCCCCCCCCCCCAACAATCTGGGTCCCCATTTTACTGACCGTGGAAGAATGGAAGGTTGAATCAACATGAGCCCCGTCAGGATTGAACTCTAGACCAGTGGTGGCGAACCAATGGCACGAGTGCCAGAGGTGACACTTGGAACCCTCTCTGTGGCCACACGTGCCGTTGCCCCAGCCTTGCCTCCCCCCGTGACCCCCTCCTCTCCAGCAGCCCCCCTGAAGGAGAGTCGCCCCCGAGTGTGGCCCACACGGAGCAGCGCAGCCAAGGACATGGCAACCAGGCAGTGTAGACAAGACTCTGTCCTCACATCCCATAATGCAGTTGATGCTGCAGGGCGCAGGCAGAGGGTGTGGCCGCCATAGCGCTGCTGGGCTGCCTGAGCAATCTGCAGCGGGCCCTGGAGGCGGTGAGTGGTCCTGTGGGCAGGCGGAGCGGGGGATGGGGGGCAGAGCGGGGGTGGGCAGGGGTGGAGCGGGGGCAGGGGCAGTTTTTGGGTACTCAGTCTCTAAAAGGTTCGCCATCACTGCTCTAGACTGTGGGCAGAGTTAGCTTGCAATGCTGCATTCCAACCACTGCGCCACCAGGACTCTTGTTTTCCCTACTATAGTTTGTGGTTTATTACAAGTTTTGTTTATGTTGCTTAAATCAATAGGAATCTAAGCAGCTTATAGAAAAAGCATAATTAACAATAAAGCTCCTAGCGTTACCTGTTGCAAAGCAGACATCGAGACGAGGCAGGTTCACAACAAAGGATCTCTTTATTAAGTACATTCACAGAACAGAAGCAAGAACACAATGGCCACTAGCCTTTTATATTCCCCTTGCAAGGGGATGCACATCCAATCGTTGCAGGCCATTCTCCCGCCTTGTGCATGCGCGCAAGGCCGGAGACAGCCTGTCTGGGTCCCGGGCAGACCTCTGCAGCCTTCCTGCAGCCTTCCTGAGCCTTGGAATGACTCAGCAAGGCCCAGGACATAACACCCCTCCCCCCTTGGATTAAACAACAAGTAAGCAATTTGTTTAACACTTTACACATAACACATCATGGCAGGCCGGTTGGCATGTTATACAGTCCACCTTACTCCTTGCAACCTATTACCTTCAGGTCCCTATGGTGTCCACGGACTTTCACTCTTTGACAATATTCGCACCACAACACTACAATTGTTTTTTTTCTCCCGCAGATGGCGAGGACTAATAACCCTCTTGTATAGTGAACAGGGACCTTACATATTCCTCTAAATGCTTAGGAGGACCTTGACCCACTCTGATCTCCGTGGAGCCAGATTAGGTGCAGGTGTAATTGTAGGTGTGGGATTAGGAATAGGTGCCTGGAGTGCCTGCTCCCAGTTTGCGCAAAACAAACCAGGACTTTGTCGCCCAGAAGACTCAGGGGTTCCCCCTGACTGCTGACTGGCTGGATCCACCAGACCCAAACCAGAGTTCCTTGGTGGGGTTGAGTTCCCCAGAATTCCATTGGACTCCTCTTGGAAGCACTGTCCCTCGAGCCCAAGACCAGCAGCAGGAGTACCCTGAGTAGCCGATTTATGGCCATTTGCCCCTAGCCAGGGACCTCTGCCAGAGTCAGGAGCCGCCTCCATGGCAAGACCCCCACCTGGGACAAGTGTAGGAAGATTTGGATAAGCGCCCTCGTGGGGAGGTTGTGGTCCACAATCGCAATTGGGGTCCCCCTCCCCCCCGAGAGCAGAGCTAGGAGCGGAAACGTGGCCAGGAAGCCTCCAGCGCAATTGGTCTATGTGGCGTCTAAGCATACGACCATCCTCCAAGGCCACTTCGTAGGACAGTGGCCCAGAGACCTTGCATACCACAGCAGGTACCCAGAGATGTCCATGCCCATAGTTTCTGGCCCATACCGGATCACCCACTTGGAATCTCCTAGGTGCCCGCGGTTGTGACACCTGTGAAGCCACCTGGTCTGGGTGCAACCTGTCCAGCTTCGTGATGAGTCTGCGACCCCAGCGGAGTTCAGCTGGGCTCTTTCCTGTAGCTGTGCAAGGTGTGGTGCGGTGTGCAAGGAGAAAATCGGCTAACCTGTGGTGCCAGGGTCCTCGAGTGATTCTCTTTAATGCCTCCTTGGTGGTACGCACCATGCGTTCAGCCTGACCATTGGTGGCAAGGTGAAATGGAGCAGACGTAGCATGCCAGATCATGTTAGCTTGAAGAAAAGCCTGAAACTCAGAAGAGGTAAATTGGGGACCATTGTCTGAGACAAAGACATCCGGAAGACCATGGGAAGCGAAGATTCCTCTGAGCACCTGGATGGTCCTGGCAGTAGTAGTAGAGGATACAGGAACGACCTCTAGCCACTTGGAATGGCTATCCACGAGGAGGAGGAAGAATTGCCCCTGAAAGGGCCCAGCATAGTCAATGTGTACGCGTGACCATGGAGTGTGTGTCTCCTCCCACCTATGTACAGGGGCGTGGGGCATCTCAGGCCATGACTGTTGGCACACTTGGCACCCCTGAACCTGGGCCTCAATGTCCTTATCGAGGCCAGGCCACCAAAGATGGCTACGCGCAAGCGCCTTCATCCTCACAATTCCCGGATGTCCCTCATGCAGAGAGAGCAAGACTCTAGTCCTCAATGAGGCCGGGATGACTACCCTGCTACCCCACAGGATACACCCCTTGAAAGTAGAAAATTCATGTTTCCTACGCCAGAAACTTTGGAACTCTGTACCAGGACACGTGTCAGGCCACCCTGACAACACGCATGTCAGCACGCGTGCAAGTGTGTGATCAGTGGCAGTTTCAGCAGCCACATCCCTAGCATTGAGGGGAGATTCAGGCAATTCCTGAATGGAAAGAATGTGTACAGCAGGAGCAGGGTCTGCCTCTATTTGCATTAGAGGTAACCTACTAAGGCCATCAGCGTGGCCCATCTCTGTCCCTGGTTTGTGAACCAGAGTGTAATCATAAGCTGACAAGAAAATTGACCATCTCAGCATTCTGGGGGAGATGATGTGTGGGGTTTGTTTGTTTGTTGTAAACAAACCCAGCAAAGGCTTGTGGTCAGTGTAGACCATGAAATGGCGGCCATACAAGAATTCATGAAATTTCTTGATGCCTGAGATTATTGCCAAGGCTTCTCTGTCAATCTGCGCATAATTACGCTCTACAGATGAGAGTTCTAGAGTAGTAGGCCACAGGGACCTGAGTCCCATCAGCCTTGAGATGACTTAACACTGCTCCTACCCCATAAGGGGAGGCATCACATGTGATGCACACAGGCAATTGCTTATTGAAATGCGCCAGTACCGCATTTGAAGACCTTTGTCCATGTCCATGGAGTCTGCTTGTCCAAGAGCCGGTGTAACGGCTCAGCCACTGCAGCCTTGTGGGGGAGGAATGAATGATAAAAATTAAGTAGGCCCAGAAAAGCCTGGAGTTCAGCTTTTGACTGGGGACTAGGGGCCAGTTGAATGGCCTGGAATTTAGACTCTGCAGGGTGGATGCAGAAATTCGGTGGATGTTACACCAATTTTACATTTGTCTTGCTGTAACTTCAGCCCAGCTTGGTGGAAACGCAGCAAGACAGCTCTCAGCCTTTCAGCCAAGTTCCCAGATGACTCTCCTGCAATGAGGACGTCATCGAAATAAGGGCAGACCCGAGGAATACCACGGAGCGTTCGCTCCATCACCCCTTGGAAAATGCCAGGGGCTACATTGACCCCAAACTGCAGCCTTTTTTACTTTAAAAGCCCCTCTGTGAGTAACTATAGTTTGGGCCTCAGCTGTTGCCTCATCAACAGGTAACTGTTGGTAGGCCTGAGCTAAATCAAGCTTAGCAAAGACCTTTCCCCCTTTCAATGAGGCCAGAATGTGGCTCACCACAGGCACTGGATATGCATGCTGCTGCAAGGCTTTGTTTAGAGTGCATTTATAGTCCGCACAAATTCGGACTTCACCATTGGCTTTTAATGGTGTCACTATGGGGGTTTCCCATGGACTAGAATCCACAGGTTCTAGAATGCCTTGTTGGAGCAGTTTGTCCAACTCAGCATCTATTTTACTTTTGAGGGCAAAAGGCACCCTCCTTGGTTTAACCCTGATGGGTGTGATGGCTGGATCTAACCTTAAAGCAATGGGAGGCCCCTTGTATGAGCCAAGCTCTGGGCTGAACACATCAGCAAACTCCTTACAGACTCCTGCAAGGCTGGCAGTTTGTAGATGGTTAAGACCAGTCACTTGGATCCCAAGTGCCTCGAACCAATCGAGTCCGATAAGACTCGTGCGATCACCCCCAACTACCACCACATCTAACAACCCATCAAATTCCTTACACTGTACTCTAAGCGTGGCCTCCCCCTTCACACTGACTCGTGAATTTTGGAAGTCAGTGAGGATGAGATTGGAGGGCCTGAGTTTGACTCATAAGCCACTCCTGGAACAAACCTTTTTAAAAGTGTCTGCAGAAATAATAGAAACAGCGGACCCTGTGTCCAGCTCCATGGCCAGGGGAACTCCCTGCAACTTTACATCAATACGCAGCTTTTTCTTAAGGGGCCAGTGAACCCCAGTTTTGAATACCCCCCTACGGGACATGCAGAAACCCACCCTGTGTTGGCTGGGGACCTTGGTACCTTTCAGAGGCAATTCTACGGGGGACCTGTTTTTCTGGCGACCCATGCAGGCTGATGTGATGTGGCCTTGCCTGCCACATGCCCGGCAAACAGCAGAACGAAAACGGCAGTCAGCTCTCCTGTGGCGACCCCCACAGCCGAAACACCGAAGGGATGCTGGCATCTGTCATCTGCATTCTTGCAGTCTTCTCTCTGCCGACTGTTGAAGTTTGTCCACCTCTTCTTCCTCAGATTCTTCTCCGGATGCCTCTCGCACGACCTCCTGATGGATGGGAACTGCTGCTGGAGGGTTCTTGGTCGACCACAAAGCCTTCACCGCGCCGCCGGCTGCTTCTTCAGCTGCAACTTCTCTCAGGGCATCTTGGAAGGAAACATCAGGTCTAGCAAACAGCTTTTGCTGCATCTCGCGGCTTCGCAATCCGCAGACGAGTCGATCTCGGAGCCTCTCTTCCAAGTCTTGGAACGCACATGGCCTAGCAGCCTGCCTCAGAGCCGCGACGAAGTCCGCAGCTGATTCTCCCGGCCACTGATCCCACTGCTCGAATTGGTGCCTCCAAGCTATTACAGACAGCTTGGGCTCAAAATGCTCGCACAGCATTTTCTTTAGATCGGAATAGGCGATCAATTCTAGTGGTGCTGGGGCTACAAGGTTCTCAGCAATGTCAAAAGTCTCTTGCCCACAGACACATAGCAGAGTAGCAGCTTTCAATTCATCTTCTTGGATCTTGTTCACCCTGAAGTAATTCTCAACGTGAGCTGCGTAAGAGCTCCATCATTCTGGGTGTGAAGTATCAAACTCGACAAGACGGCCCAGCTTGGACATCGTTGTGACCGGTAGCCTCTTCGACGTCTCTCGCCGCAAGGAAGGAGAAGGGGTCCCACGAAGCCAAGCCCACCTCCAGCGTCTTCGTACTGGCAGGCGGTTGCTTCTCCTGGACGCCACGCTTCTCTTCGCTTCAGGCCTTCAGGTGAGTTGGCCCTAGCTTCTTTTCCTTTGGCTTCCTATGTGGCGAATCCCACCTTCGCCGCCAATGTTCTGTTCTTGCAAAGCAGACATCGAGACGAGGCAGGTTCACAACAAAGGATCTCTTTATTAAGTACATTCACAGAACAGAAGCAAGAACACAATGGCCACTGGCCTTTTATATTCCCTTTGCAATCGTTGCAGGCCATTCTCCCACCTTGCGCATGCGCGCAAGGCTGGAGACAGCCTGTCTGAGTCCCGGGCAGACACGTGGTCTGTCCGGGTCTCTGCAGCCTTCCTGCAGCCTTCCTGAGCCTTGCTGAATGACTCAGCAAGGCCCAGGACATAACATTACCAATGGTGGCATTCACTGTCCCAGTGCCCCAATTATAGGATCTTTTGTCCTCCTTATCTGCATCATCTATTGTCTTCTTAAAAATACTGAAACTGGATTTAAAAAATAAGCCTAGCATTCTTTCAAAGTGTGCTAAATTTCTGCTTATAAGAAACCTTTAGGAAACTCTGATTAGGCGTGTATATGGGCAGGTCTGCAAGACCTCTGTATGAAGCCAGGTGTTTGCTGTAGTCTAAACCCAAACAGTTGTGAAGGGATGTTTCCAGTGAGTAGAATGGAAGAATGAGTGCTAATACCCTAAAGTAGTTAATAAGAATTGGGCAGATTCCTCCCATGACCACTCCAGCAACCTCATTCTTCATTAAGCATCCTAAATTGTGTCCATGGCATAACCGTATCAAGAGAAGAGCAAAACAAAAAACAAAAAACCTGGAAAAACTAAAAATGTCTTTAAACTGGGGATAAAACAAAGGCAACATTATTAAAGCCACTACATAAGAAATTATTTTCAGACCATATTTATTTCCATTTTTTTCTTGCTGTGAAACTAAAGCTGCATAGAGAAAGGATGGCGGACCATGCTTGTTAGTTTTGCCTTTAGGAACCTAGCATTATGTAAGTGTGGCATCTTAGAAGATTTAGAATTATTATCAAGTAGGACGTCTGTGTGTAATTTAGAGAGGGACTGAAAGCAAACAAAAAGTATTACTGTTGAACAGCATTAAAATTTTGATTTAATAGGCACTTTTTATTTAGGCTAGCAGTATTCCTTCTCCCTTATAATACCATCATATTAGCACAATTTACCAATCCTATTCACCTCATCTAATTTTGTAATACTATTTATTGCATGTATATTGACTTTGTTTTATAATTTATGGCACCCTAATGAAAGTAAGTCTGGCCAAATGGCTGCATGACTGGTGAGGAGAGCCATTATATTTGCTTGAATCAATAACTCACTTAATGTGCTTTAAGCAGAGTGCCTAAGATGCACTATTATTCCTAAGGTGCAGCAAAGTGCAATGAATCATAGGCTTGGGACTCAGTCCTCAGCAGCTTCTTGGCCTGGTTCAGGTGTCACAGGATTATTTTATTTATTTGGATTTGCCTAGCATAGTCTGTGAACTCAGCCACTAATGTTGACAACCAAATATAAGATTGTGCGTTCAATGTACTGAAAAGAGAAAAGAACACTTTCCTATCATTTTGCTAGCAGTTCCCAGCAGCCTGGACCTATATATTGTGCCATGCTGCATCTTATTACAGATCGTTCCCACTGACTCATTCCATTTTTAAAGTAAAGATTTTCTTTCTGTGTTCAATATTTTCCCCACACCAACTAGTTCAAACTAATTCAATCCTCAAAACTGATTTCATCAAAATCTCTGTTCTCCTGCTATCTTTGTTCTTCCCCATCTTCTCCTCACTTTCTCTCTAACCTAGTAAAATAATCTTCTTAACTAACTCAGAGGATTCTTCTATTACATTCCTATTCTAAAAACCTCCCCAAACATTGAAATATGCAGTACATGATAACTATTCAGTGTATGTTGTGAGAAAGCAGGCAATACAAGAAAGGGTTCACAGCTTATACTCAGCTATAATGTGGTTTGAGAGAGTATATGTGTCTACTAGCCCCCACTTGTGTTCCCTATTACTATAAAATAGTATTGTGGAAGTCTAGTAGCAAACTGGCTCTACTTCAGATTCATCTTTTTCCTTTCTTTCCTTTTCTTAAATAAGTATAGGAACGGGTGTCTGAAAAATTCATTGGCATGTTTTCTTTTCTTTTCCTTTTTTGGCCCATTTCGGTAGAGTAGTTTGTCTTCAGAGATGTCCCTATTCTATTGCCATCCTTAAAATCTCCCCAACTGCTTCAAAAGAGGTAAAAAAAGAATAGGTTCTGCCCCTTTTGGGACACCTCTACACTATTATTATTGAAAGCCTCTTGAAGCCTTTGCAAGTTACCCTCCATTGGCTTAGTGGAATATGGAAAGACACCAATAACCCGGAGGGAGGGAGGGAGGGAGGGAGGGAGGGAGGGAGGAGGGAAGGAAGGAAAGAAGGAAGGAAGGAGGGAAGGAGGAAGGAAGGAAGGACAGGAAGGAAGGAAGAAGGAAGGAGGAAGGAAGGAAGGAAGGAAGGAAGGAAGGAAGGAAGGAAGGAAGGAACCTCCTGATAACCAGTTTCTATGGCGACCTGTCATTATTGTTAGGATGTTTTTTCTAACAACCAACTAGAAGCTGTCTTCCTGTAATGTAAATGATAAAAACTGTTTGCCTTCATGATCACAAATAAAGTTGAAATTTTGATGGTTCTTTTTAACAATGTAGGATCAAAGAAACTAGAGGAAAGCATTTTTTTAAATGTTATTCGCGTATCTTGTGCTACTGTATGAAAAAATAATGGGTAGAGAAATACAAGTATGATTCAGATTCAGCTCAAAGCACGCAATCACATATATAAACTATAGAAAATCTGAAATGTAACCATTCATCCACTTCCTTGAATTCACATTTTTTGCAAAGAGAAAAAGTCTTTAACAATTCTTCAGTACAACTTTACTTGCTTGAAATTCTGAGATGTAATCTCAACATTACAAAGGGTACTAGAAGCCAGCAAGCTGCTCTAGTGACACATATGACATTAATAAGATAGGATTGGTAATAAGATTGGTGATAGGAGATTCAACTCTTTGGGGAACAGAAACCATAGTCTGCAGACCAAACTGTCAATCTAGGGAGGTATATTGTCACCCTGGAGCAAAAATCAAAGATGTAGCTGAGAAACTTACTAAAATAATCAACCCCACGGATTACTACCCCTTTCTTCTCGTACATGTAGGGACCAATGACACAACAATGAATCTAAAAACAATAACAAGAGATTACAGACAGCTAGGAAAGATGGTTAAAGAATTAGGAGCTCTTGTAACAGGATTTATGATGAGGTAATCAGAATGATTGAATAGAAAAGAAATATTATTGAGGAAGGGCAGAAAGGCTTTAAACTAAAAGGTGGGAGGGAGGCCAATCTTCAAGACCTTTAGAACCTGATTCCAAGCAAAAACCACTAGATAACCAATCATATAAGGAGATAGGGAGTATAAAGAGGAAGAAGAAGAAAAGGAAAAACACAATGAAGTACAGAGTGATGGAAAGGATGGAAAACCCAGGTACAAAGTACCTTATCCAAGATGCATAAAAGACTCAAATGCCTATACACTAACACTCAAAGTTTAGGGAACAAACAGGGTGAACGTGAAGTACTAGTACATGAAGATAGATATGATATAGTTGCCATTACTGAAACTTGATGGGATGAAACTCATGACTGGAATGTACTGATGGAAGGATATAAACTATTCAAAAGAAACAGACCTAACAAAAGAGGTGGAATAGCATTATATATAAAAGGTCACTACATCTCTATAGAAATTCACAAAACCAAAGATGAAAACCTCCTAGAATCCATATGGGTCAATATAAAAGGAAAAAAGAATGACATTGCTACAGGTGTATACTACAGGCCACCCAACCAAGCAGAAGAAATAGATGGACTTTTTGCTAAACAACTAACAAATGTATGTAGAAAATATACCACATTAGTAATGGGAGACTTTAACTATTCTGATATCAACTGGGAAACGAACTCTGCAACAAGTGGGAGACCAAACAGATTCCTAACCAACCTAGCTGACAACTTTGTCATCCAAAAGGTAGAGAACTAGAGGAAAAGCTATGCTGGACCTCATTCTTACTAATAGATAAGAAGTGATAGAGGGAATTGAAGTTGCTGGAACCTTGGGAGAGAGTGACCATGTCATACTGGAATTCAATATAATGCAAACACAAGCAATAGAATATAACCCAACCAGTGTCTTAAACTTTAAAAGAGATGATTTTAACAAACTCAGAAAGAGCCTAAGAAAAATTCCATAGATGAAAATCCTAAAGGGGAAAATAACTCAAGAAGCATGGGAAACTCTGAAAAATATTATCATAAAAGCCCAGTTCAGCACAATACCACTGAAAAAAAAATCCAAGAAGAAACCAGCATGGTTGCACAAAGATCTCTCTGATAAACTGAAAGACAAAAAGGACAAGTACAAAAAATGGAAAGAAGGACGCATAACTAAGGCAGAATATCAGCAGATAGCCTGAATCTGCAAAGATGAAGTCAGGAAAGCAAAAGCTTAAAATGAACAAAGACCAACAAAAGTCAAAGATAATTAAAAAAAAGTTTCTTTCAACATATAAATAACAAGAAAAAAGTCAAGGAAATAGTAGGTCCATTTAAGAGAAGATGGCAAGGACGTAATAGGGAGTAGAAAGAAAACAGAGCTGCTTAACTCTTTGCATCAGTCTTCACACAAAAAGAAACTATAGCCCAAGCTACCAAAAACCTAACTGTAAAAGACAGACTAGAAAAAAAAAAAAATAAGCAACAAAATGGTTAGACTAGAGAACTCTATCTGATCTTAACGAATATAAATCACCAGGACCTGATGGATTATATCCCAGAGTTCTGAAGGAGCTGGCAGATATTATCGCAGAACCATTGTACCATATCTTTCAAAAATTCTGGAACATCGGGAAATTACCTGAGGATTGGAAAAGTGCTGTGCTGATCAGAGTAAATAGCTATTTTAGGAATTAAGAACTGTCCCCTTAAGGGATAGCCTTTTGGGTAATGTAGTTTTAAGTTACCTGGTCATATCTGTGTTTTGGATTGGCCACTGGGAGGTACTTCTGATTGGCTATCTAGGATTACTGGCTATGTGCAGGCCAGCGGGGGTTTTATGAATTACAGCCACGGGAGCTGTTTGCTCTTTTAACATGGGAGATTCTACCTCTTTTCACCTACATGTTAGGTTCAGATTATGAAATGTGCTTCAGAAGAATCTCTCCAGTAACTGTGAGTTAATGTTTAGAGAATGCCTGATGAATTAAAGTAATCTGTATGAAACCCTTTCCGTGGAGTTTATCTGCCTGTATCAAGCAATAGTAGCCCCCATTTGCTTGAAACAGAATAGTGAAAAGAGTGTAGTTAAAACAGAGATATGTATTTGAATTCTTATCTTCGCCCAAAGAAAAAAGGATTCTGTTTGTGTTTAACTAAGAAATCGCTCTGAGACTGAAGATTTGCATGATAAAGCCAGCTAGCCAGCTCCTTCTGTATGTGAAAGCCGAGAGCTCCTAGAGGAAGTTTCTTCGCGTTGAAATGCTCACAGGCAAGATAAATAATCCTAGCCTATATTTAACTAAAACTACTATCCAGCTGTTTCCTTGACTCTTGCTTATAAAGAACTAGTGAAGCCAACCCCCTTTAGAATTGCAAGGCACCCACAGTCCAAGTTGGGATTTCAACCTCGGGAGATCAAACCCTTAAGAGATTCCAGAACCGGACAGCCAGCCTCACAATTCTCATCAAAGGGAAATGGCAACAGCCTATGTGGATGACCAGAATGCGCTACGACATGAGCAGGAAGGAGTGACGCGGTTGACCCCAAAACTCCCGAAACTAAGTGAACAAGAAGGAGAATCTCAACCACCAGATGTGCAAACTAATCAGAAAGCTGACATCGTACCATCTGGATCATGAGACCTCCCCTTCAGATCTGTAAAACTCACCCCAACAAATCAAGATGCATGGGGTAATTGGATTAGCCCATTTGCAACAATGAAGACTCCTCAGCAGGTGGGCACACAAGAAGCTGCGATTCCTAAGCTCAATGCAAAGGCAAGAGAATTCCGGCCAGACTTTCAAGGCAACTTGAAAATGGACTTCTGGCCTAATGAACGTGATCGGCCTGCTTGGCAGCGAGGAGAACAACTCTTGTCTGCATCATGGGAAGATGCCCTCATCAGGAAGTACTCTGCAGAAAACTACCAGCCGTCTTTGGCACATGCCCCTGCTCTTGGGAGCTATGCCTATGAGGATCAACGAGAAGCCTCTAATTGTGCTCCTAACGACTTCAACACCATACCACCTCACCCTGACTGCAACTTCTATACAGCACTAATGGATCCTCCAAAATCCTTAAGAAGAAGGAGAGAAAGGTCACCACGGAAAGGAAGGTTGGATTTGGCATCCAATGGTGTGCAGAAATTTTCTGACAAGTCGAGGAAGGAGTATTTACTATGGAAGCATATCTTCACGAATACCATTCATGACGAAGGGTTGCAGCCAGCCGAAGAGCTCAGATATATGATAGCATGACTGGGACTAGAATCTGCAGAAGTAGTAAAGGACATCTACTCATCCCAACTAGGTAACCCAGTCACCGCCCTTAGGCGAGCTTGGGATATGCTCGATCAGCAGTGTGGCGCATCTACATTGACGGAGTCCTGGTTCTTGGATCGTATCAACGAATTCCCTGACATCAGTATCAGTGAACCTCGCAAGCTGTGGAAATTCTCTGCCTTCCTTACACAGCTGCGGACAGCACAAGAAGATCCCACCTTGCTGGGACTTATCTGTCTCGACCAGTTCAGGACGCAAAAGCCTATCATTCGAAAACTACCACAGCAGTTAAGTGAAGAATGGATCAAGTTATCTGCTGCTTACAAGGCAAAGAACCTAGGCAGAGACCCCCCTTTTGCTGTTCTTGAAGAATTTGTTGTCCACCAAATGAAGCTGTGCAATGACCCTCAAAGCCTCAGCATCAGAGAAAAATGGTTTCAGCTGCCAAAAAGGCCAGTCAGAACTTTGGCTTAACCAAGGGTCCATTGCAAACTGCAAAGGGAAAAACCCTTGTATCCGTGCATAAAACAGAGGTCGCTACCTTGCCTATGAAGAATTCAGACGAGCAATTGTTGAAGAAAGCGCAACCTCTGCAAATAAAGAAAGACCTGATCTGTCCATTCCACAAGTCCTCACATTCTCTGAACAAGTGCAGAGAATATGGAAAGAAGTCCCTGGATGAAAGAAAGGCTTTGATCAGGGAGTACAAGGTCTGTTACAAGTGCTGTGAGTCTATGGAACACATGGCCAAAGCTTGCGCAGCTAAGATAAAATGCCACCTATGCAAGAGTGACAAGCACCCGGGAGCCCTGCATCCAGACTCTGAGCCACTACAACGAGCAACTCCTCCTCCTCCTCTGACCAAGGAGCCTCAGAATGGCTCCAAAGCGCACTCAGAGGCAACTGCGAGTGTCAATTGCATGTCAGTATGTGGTGACTCACCATTCCCTCGTTCATGCCATCAGATCTGTTTAGCTAAAGTCTACCCCGCCGGACGCCCAGAAGAAGCTGTGAAGATGTATGTAATAATGGATACACAAAGCAATCACTCATTGGCTAGGTCAGCATTCTTCGACCTCTTTGATGTCCAAAGTGAAGAAACGCCTTTCACAATATCAACGTGCACTGGGCCCCAGAGCACGGCGGGGAGGAAAGTCAGTGGACTCTGCATAGAGTCATTAGATGGGAGTTCACGGTTCCCACTGCCGCCATTGCTAGAATGGGATGCTTTACCAGATAATCGTAGTCAGATTTCAACACCAGAAGTAACAAGCACCATACCTCACCTGACGCACATGGCTGATCATTTTCCTGCCCTAGATCCTGAAGCCGAAATCCTGCTTCTGTTGGGAGTAGACGCCCCTGACGCCTTTGCTTGCCATGGAATGGTCAGAGGCCCAATAGGCTCCCCAATTGCCCTCAAGACGGAACTCGGATGGGTCATCTCAGGAACGGTTTGTGTTGATCAGCTGCAAGCTCCAACCCAGGTGAATGTCTTCGCGACTTCCATTCTTAGTAATGGGAGAGCATCCCACTTGAAACCATGCCAAAAACACTTTACGCTTTCGACAATTAAACCCGTTTTAGGAGTGACAGTGTTCCAGACCAGCAAAGTTGACAATGACTTGGCCTTGTCGATAGAGGACAAAGAATTTCTGCAGCTCATGAATAAGGAATTTCTACAGGACGCCACTGGGAGCTGAGTAGCCCCACTACCCTTTTGCATACCCAGGCAGCGCCTGCCGAACAACCATGAGCAAGCTCTTTTTTGTCTCAACAGTCTGAGGAGAATCCTGAACAGGAAGCCTGAAATGAAAGTTCATCTAGTGGAGTTCATGGACAAGATGATCCAGAGTGGACACGCCGAGCTCGCCCCACCCCTGAGGAAAGATGAAGAATTCTGGTATCTACCATTTTTTGGAGTGTACCATTTACAAAAGCCAGGTCAGATATGAATAGTCTTCGATGCCAGCATGCAGTTTCAAGGCATCTCTTTGAACAAAGTCCTTCTTACAGGGCCTGATTTTACCAATAGTCTGCTCGGCGTGCTTATCTGCTTTAGAAAGGAAGCTACAGCAGTCGTGGCTGACATCCAACAGATGTTTTATTCATTCTATGTCAGGGAAGATCATCGCAATTACCTGTGCTTCCTGTGGTTCAGTGATGAACAGCACAACAACAGATAACAGAATACAGAGTGCACGTTTTTGGGAATGGTTCTTCCCCTGCAATCGCTAACTACAGCCTGCAACACACCACTTGTGTGGGCGAAGCCAAATATGGTGCAAACGCCAGATGCTTCGTAGAACGGGATTTCTACGTTGACGATGGCCTAAAATCTGTACCCACTCCAGTAGAAGCCATAGACCTATTAAAAAGGACACGCCAGAAGCTAGCGGCAGCCAACCTCAGGCTGCGTAAAATTGCATCCAACAGTGAAGAAGTGTTGGAAACCTTCAATCCTGAAGACCATGTTAAGGGATTACAGGACCTTGATTTTGGCACTGATGCCCCTCTTATCCAACGCAGTCTTGGTCTGTGTTGGGACTTGAAGAAAGACGTCTTCACCTTTAGAGCTCTGGCACAGAACACCGTCTTCACAAGAAGAGGAGTTCTGTCAGCAGTGAATTGCCTGTTCGACCCTCTAGGGTTTGCTGCACCTGTAACGGTCCAAGGGAGGCTCCTTCTGCGCGTGCTCTCCCAAAGCACCACAGACTGGGACGAGCCGCTTCCGTCAGAACAGAAGCAAGACTGGGAGACATGGCGTGCATACCTAAGTTGTCTCCAAAGCGTCCGCGTGCAGCGCACGTATGTTTCCATTTCACCTGCCGCCGCACCGAAGAAAGAATTACATGTCTTCTCAGATGCGTCAACGAAGGCAATAGCAGCTGTAGGATACACCAGAGTCCATGGCGGGGAGAGCAACATTTACGTCGGTTTCGTCATGGGAAAGGCAAAACTAGCACCACAACAAGGTCACACCATACCAAGGTTGGAACTCTGCAGTGCCGTATTGGCTGTAGAACCCGCAGACCTGATAACGAAAACGATAGACCTTGAGCTACAACCCACCACCTTCTATACGGACAGCAAGGTGGTGTTGGACTACATTCACAACCAAAGCAGGAGCTTCTACGTCTATGTAAGTAATAGAATGGAAAGGATTAGAAGATCTTCAAGTCCTAGCAGTGGCGGTATGTGTCAACAGATCAGAACCCAGCGGACCAGGCAACGCAGTCTATTCGTGCATCACAGTTGGCAGAATCAATCTGGCTAAAGGGTCCTGAGTTCTTGGCTCATCCAGACAGCCTGATGTCACAGAGATCAGAACATCATGAGCTTCTAGATCCAGATCAAGATGCCGACGTTCGACCTCAGGTACCCAGCAAATCACGCAGACAGGACAAGAAAATGACTGTCCAGGCCATCTGCTTGTCGACAATGATCAAGGAGACAGAGAAGCTGCCCCTTAACCATTCCCTAGAACCAGCTCGCTTCGAATGTTTCTCCAGATGGAGACCTCTTGTATTGGGCGTAGCAGTGATCGTCCGTTTCCTGCATTGCGAGATAAGCTTTTCAGGCAGCTATCTCCAAGCTGAGAGAGGGATTCTATGAAGTGTGCAACAAGATGCATACCCGGTAGTATTCAAGTGCCTGAAAGCTAAGAAGCTTATCCCGGGGTCTGGTTCACTGTTGAAGTTGAACCCGTTCCTTGATAGCCATGACTTACTTCGAGTAGGGGGGCATCTAGATAAGACTAAAATAGCCCCAAATATCAAGCACCCTGTCATCCTTCCCGCTCGTCAACATGTAGCGAACCTGCTGGTCCAACATTACCAGGAAACCGTCCACCATCAAGGCCGGCACTTCACAGAAGGTGCCATTAGAGCTGCTGGACTCTGGATCGTGGGAGCCAAAAGGTGCATCGCTACCGTTTTGTACAGGTGCCTGCATTGTTGCAAACAACGGGGTGCGACACACCAGTTGATGGCTGACCTGCCACCCGAGCGCCTTAGTCCCAGACCTCCATTTACCAACATAGGCCTAGACGTCTTTGGCCCTTGGTCTGTGACTGTTCGTCGGACCAGAGGTGGTCAAGCTAACAGCAAACGTTGGGCCGTCCTCTTCACATGTCTTAGCACTTGAGCTGTTCACATCGAAGTCATCAAATCCATGGACACTTCCTGCTTCATCAATGCTCTAAGAAGGTTCCAAGCCTATAGAGGCCCAGTTAAGGTATTTAGATCTGACGGCAGAACTAACTTTGTAGGAGCCTGCAAGGAATTACAGATTGATGAAGGCACTCGCCTCGATTCAGTAATTGACGAATATCTAAAGGCCCAAAACTGTGTATGGACATTTAATCCTCCCCATGCATCCCATATGGGAGGAGCATGGGAACGCATGATCGGCATAGCCCGCAAAATCCTGGATTCCATGCTGACAAAGACACCCACGCTGATGCATGAGATCCTCACCACCCTCGTGTCAGAAGTGGCAGCTATCATCAACGCTCGACCTTTGGTTCCAGTTTCCTCGGATCCTGAAAATCCAACTATCCTCAACCCCGGCCACCTTGCTAACCCAGAAGACAGGCGACTGGCCAGCATCATTAGGGAACTTTGTTCCCAAAGATATGTATAAACAACAATGGAGACAAGTTCAACTGCCCGCCAACACCTTCTGGAAGCACTGGAAGCAAGAATACTTGTCTACCCTACAGGATCGCCGCAAAGAGCCTAACCTCGAAGAAGGAGACCTTGTCTTGTTGAGAGACAAGGACGCGCATCAGAACTCGTGGCCCATAGGGCTTGTGCACCAAGTTCTACCCAGCTCTGATGGACTAGTTCGCCAAGTTGAAGTCCAGATCGCGAAGCCACAAGAGTCATGTCGTGACTCACAGACTTTCGTTAAAAGGCTTTACAGCAGGCCGATCACCGATCTGGTACTGCTGTTAAGGAAGACCGAACTTGAAGGTTGAACCTCGAGCTATGCATATTTTGTGTTTACCTCAGAGTCGCATGGTTTGATGCTATGTCTTTGTTTATTTTAGTTAATAGTTAGTTAATAGTGGAAATTTTATAATTCCAGGCGGGGAGTGTGCTGGTCAGAGTAAATAGCTATTTTAGGAATTAAGAACTGTCCCCTTAAGGGATAGCCTTTTGGGTAATGTAGTTTTAAGTTACCTGGTCATATCTGTGTTTCGGATTGGCCACTGGGAGGTACTTCTGATTGGCTACCTGGGATTACTGGCTATGTATAGGCCAGCGGGTTTTTTATGAATTACAGCCACGGGAGCTGTTTGCTCTTTTAACATGGGAGATTCTACCTCTTTTCACCTATATGTTGGGTTCAGATTATGAAATGCGCTTCAGAAGAATCTCTCCAGTAACTGTGAGTTAATGTTTAGAGAATGCCTGATGAATTAAAGTAATCTGTATGAAACCCTTTCTGTAGAGTTTATCTGCCTGTATCAAGCAATAGTAGCCCCCCTTTGCTTGAAACAGAACAGTACCATTTTATCAAGCCATAGTAAGGCCACACCTGTAATACTGCATCCAGTTTTGGTCACCACATTACAAAAAAGATATTGAGATTTTGGAAAAAGTGCAAAGAAGAGCAATTAAGTAAGATGATTAAAGACCTGAAGACTAAAACATAAAGAGAACAGTTGCAGGATTTGGGTTTTGGCTAGTCTAGAGAAAAGAAGAACTGGGGGGACATGATAGCAGTATTCCAGTATTTGAGAGGTTGCCACAAAGGGGTCAACTTATTCTCCAAAGCACCAGAGGGCAGGACAAGAAACAATAGATGGAAACTAATCAAGAAGAGAAGCAACCTTGAATTAAGGAGAAACTTTCTAACAGTGAGGACAATTAGCCAGTGGAATAGCTTGTCTTCAGAAGTTGTAGGTGCTTCATCACTAGAGGTTTTTAAAAAGAGACTGGACAGTCATCTGTCTGAAATGGTATTGAGTCTCCTGCTTCAGCAGTGTCCGACTAGAAGACCTCCAAGCTCTATTCTGATTGAAGATAATGCAGTTTTTCCTTGAGTTTTATTTTTCCCTATTGATCACTAAATCCTATTGACATTTTGCTGCACTTTTAACCTGTCTATTGAGTCCCTCTCCCCCCCCACCCCAGCATACTTGTTTCTTAATATTGACAACTCATGTCTGTTTGGAGTTTAAATCTGAATATGGAAATGTTCAGGGTGCCTTTGATGAAAGACCCGTTGGAATGAGGCTAGTAAATATTTCTCAGGGAGACTCAAGTGTTACGAGATAAATTAATTTATACAGACTGTGTGCTAAAAATACAGTCAGAGAGATGTATCTGTGGCAGGCTGCCTACTTGGTTTCTATGCCAACCATCAGTAGAGTTCATTAAGGTACATCTGGTTTCCCCCAAAACCAGCTTTAAAGGGAATCAGTAAGATTGCCGTTCAAGGCCACAAGAGGAAGAAATGTTGGCTTGATTCAATTGTTGTATGAATACAAATAGGGATAGTTTACTAAGAAACAAAAAAAGTCAGTACTACAAAGAAGTTTACAATCAAGCCAAAGATTAGAATTAAAAACTGCATTATTATTATTACTATTGTCATCATTACTTGCATTCTAGCCATGCTGTAAAGATTAAAAACTAGTGGAATATTTAATCTACTCTAGCAGTAGGGAGGAGAGCCAGTGGTTAAGGTACCAGGCTAGAAACCAGGAGACTATGAGTTCTAGTCCTACCTTAGTCCTTAGTCCTACCTAGGATGGAGGGAATGGCAAATCACTTATGAAACCTTGCCAAGAAAACTAAGGGATTTATTGAGGCAGTCACCAGGAGTCAATATTGACTTAAAAGAACCCCCCCCCCAAAAGCAGCAAGGAACTAGGCAAACTCTGAAAGGGAGGTAAAGCTCTGTACAGTCTTCTGTCCCTCTATAAGTTTAGTAAAAGAAAATAAATAAACATAAATAGATATAGCTGTACAAATATTTTGTATTGGAATAATTTATTCAGGCTTTTGTCCTGGGATTTTATTTCTTAGGAAAGAGAATTCAAGCTGCAAGCATGCCTCTGGCAGGTGGTTAATATAAAAGTTCCAAGTAAATAGATCACTATATCATAAACCACAATTGTACACAGGTTAAATAATTATTGTAGCTTCTTCAGGTATGTTGCTCATGTGTAAGCTAAACACTCCTTTAAAAGCTCTGTCTGGACTATAATTTACAAAGCTCTTTAATTAATATTCCAGCTTTACCTTATCATAGAGAATTTGCCAACTATAGAAAAACATAGCAAGGTTATACAATGCCTCCTCTCTCAATATTCCTACCCATTTCCACCTGGAGAAGCTACATAGATCTGCTTATCTACAGAATGGCAGATCCAGAAACATTCTTTTAAATAGAGGACTAGCTGAGAGGAAAAGTATCCAACAACATATTTGCTTTCTGCCTGTAAGCTTCTTAGAGAAATTGGACAGCTGGAATGCAGAGGAACTTTTAGGCTGATCAGAAAAGATGTAGTCATAGCCAAAACAGGGGAAATGTCTATCATTTCTAAATAACAAACATCTTAAATTGTAAAGATGTTGTAGCATGTCATGCTGGGAAGATTTTTCTAAAAACAAAGCATAGGGCAAAGTGGAGCCCCTTTTGTATTTGCCTGATCACATGAAGGCTTGAACTGGGAATTCTGAATGGAAACAGTATTCACATTAGTTTATGTGCAAAGAAAATTTTCTGCCACAAAATAATGTTCAGGAGTGCATAGAAAGCTGAATTTGACCATTTCACCAAATGTGAGGATGCCTAAAGAGAGCTTTGGATCTTAAGCTTGGACCATGTGAAGTAGAAAGAAATAGCATGCAGTGATACTCTAAGTTATCTCCCAACTCCAAATGCAGAGGTGTAGGAAAGTGAAGAATTGGTACTACTGGACTCCTGCATGCTAACAGTAGACAGTAATCAACTCTAGATGGTATGGTAAATGCCATATTTCAAGTACTATATGTTACAAACTGAACAAAATATACTGTGTATAGTTCAGGGTTGAACTGTAGAGTCCTTTGTGCTCTCTGAGCCTGATTGTTTGCTTGCAGTTATTTTGTTACCAGATTATGTAACTTAGTTTCATTACTTACTCTGGTAATGAAATGTCTGCAAGCAAACAACCAAACTTAGAAAGCACAAGGTCTCCAAGCTAATATATGGCTCCATCTGACACCATCCATGGTAAATACAAGTAGTCTTAAATTGGAGTATAAAACAATGTTTCATACCTGATACTGAGAAGAGGCCTTGTTTTATGAACTTGAACATCACACATTGGGCAGTATTTGTTGGTTTCCAGGTAGCGGACAATGCAGGTTTTACAAACTAAAAAAGAAAAGAAAACATTGGTAGAAAAGGAGAGTCAGGCAGAAAAATGTGTCGGAATTTATGAAATGAAGAGATATCCAAATCTGGATCAAATCTGGCCTTACTATGAAGCAAAACAGTGGTTACTCAAGCTAGCTAGAAAATCATCTGAAGTCAAAAATTCTTTCAGGGCTGCAGTTTTTGATATATTAGTCATAGACAAAAGGAAACATTTGTCTGATATTTTTTTTAAAATGCACAGCAACAAAGATAGAAACTTGACATGCATTATAGGATAGGAATAAAAATTGTCTATTCAAAATCCAGCCAAATGGTTGATTTATTAACCATATGCCAAGCCCAAGCCCAGATAAATGGGGAGGGTTAGGGAAAACAATGGTGAACATCCTGTAAAAAAAAAAAAAAAAAAAACTCACCAGAACACCTTATGGCAATAACTTAACATGATTCGGGTATGGATACCAACAGTGGACCCTCCGGGCTGGATAGTAACCAGCAAGCTACTGGAGAAATGCAACGGCCAGCTTTTAGTAGGTTTTTATGGTATTGTTGGATTGTTGGAGGAAAGTCTTCCCAAAGCCCAAGAATTGATGATGCCCATGACAAAAGGGTCACCTACGCTGTACAAAGTTATATCAAATTGGAACATGGAATGTTAAAAACATATCCCTTGAGAAACTCAAAATTATAAATAGAGAATTGATTAGAGTGAACGTAGACATCCTTAGCATCAGTGATGCTAAGGCAGTGATGAATTCAAATCAGTAGAGTTTATGGTTTATTTTTCTGAAAATGACATCATCAGACAAAAAGGATTTGCATTCTGCATAAGCAGACAAGTAGCTAAATGTGTTGAGAATCACAGAGCATACAGTGATCGCACAGTATCTATCCATATTCAAAGCAAGTCATTCAATATCACCATACTACAAATCTATGCTCCAATTGTAGATTCAGATGATGATGAAAGTGGACTTTTTTACAGTGAGTTTCAATGTGCTCTCAAGCAAATATCAAAAAAGGATCTTTTTAATATTATGGGTTGAGCAAGGGTTGGATTAGAAAACTTCCAAGGACCATTCCAACTCTGCTATTCTGAGGACTACTTGTACTTGTTTTCACTTTTGAAACAATGATTTTATTAGCCTTCTCAAAATCACACAATCCCTTTTGCTATAGCACATTTGCTATAAATTTAAATGAGAAATTGTACTCCAGTGGATGAGTGTGTAGTAGTAACTTCGCAAGAGTTTTGAAGGCATCTTTAGACTACTTGCTCTTTATAAAATAGAGGTTTATTTATATCAATAACTGACATTTAACTGTATTCAGACATCATACATACGGTCAAATATATAAAGTATTAAAAATAATAAGAAGCAAGGGTATCTGATATTGTGCTAAGTGATTACTTTTTTCTTTTCTCATTCACTGGTAACCAACTGGCAAGTAGCATTAAATGGTTAAGATGAGAACTCAGACTTAATTAAATCTTGCCTCTTTATTTTAACTATGAGCATCTTGTCAACTGGAATCTTTAGCCTATTAGCTTTAGCCTAACTCATCCTTCATAGCATTAGCATCATATCTTGCTGTTTTAACTGTCACTCAGGTCCAGATTTGCTAACAAATTTATCTTTATTGGGCAGTAGAGAGGAAGAATACTTTGAAAGTCAAGGGAAATCAAGGTTACCAGGACAATTTGAAGAATGGGAGATTAGCTATCCTGTAGTGAAGGGAATATAGTGGTGGGATTCAGCCAGTTCGCACCAGTTCAGCAGAACGGTAGCTAATTTTTTTATTGCCGAGGCCCAGAATGGACTTCCGGAAGCGGCATCCACACAGAGAACTGATTGTTCACATATTTGAATCCCACCACTGAGGGAATACATGTTCTGAATGGACAACATGATTATCCTGAGTATTTGAAATAGACCTTCATCAACAAGAAAGTCCAGAGAGTCTGTCAAGTTCAAACGGGGCGCTTCCTTATTTGACACTCACATGAATGTAAGCATTCCACAATAGTTGTGGCATCTATAAAGTAGCCTCCACATAAGGCACACATTAAGTGGGGGTTCAGCTCTGTGATTTTTATCCTGGTGGTTCTGTGCATCCTGATGAATTCAGGCAGTTGTCTCTGAGAAAAAAGAAAGAAAGAATAACACAAGAGTAAATCAAACAGCCTCACCCATCCTGAGAGGATAATGATTTGGCAGAAATCTCACTTTACAAACTGATGGCCAACAGCAGGCTGCAATACTGAAGATAGCAACTATTATCTCATAGACAGTGATTATCTGTTTTGACAAGATTTTCTCATAGGCAAGGATTATTTGATGTTGGACTAAGAAAAAGCTTTCATCTTTTCCACATAATCTTTGACTGGTGCTATCAAATAAAACATGGAAAGGACAAAGTTATTCCCAGCATCCAGAGGGCCTTAGATATCACTCTTCTATCACACTATTCCTTTAAGATAAGTACAGAAGTTCTGTCAAGTATTCTCAAAACCACATTCTTTTTTCAAATAATAAAATCCCACTTGTCTTCACAAAAAGGAAATCCAGGGCACCTAATAAAATTCATGAAGCCAAACTGCTACTCAGACACAACATTTATAAAAAACTATAAAATTTAGTGATTATTTTGAAACTCGAACATAACAGACAATTTATTTATAGTACTTATTTTATTAGGCACTTGTATGTGCTATTTATTACTTATTTCATTTAGCTACATGTACCTTATTATTTAATCAAATAGACTCAGGCTAACTACCATAAACTTTTCAATAGAATATTTAAATAAAAACAGCAACATAAAGAAATCAATACCAGATATTGCACAAAATGCATAAAAATAGTTGCCATTTATTTATCTGTAATAATCTCTATATTGTTTTGATAGCTACTTTAAGCACTCACATGACTAGAAAGGCAAGATATAAACTGAATAAAATGTAAACTAATTATAATTATATGAACTATATGATTATAATTATATGAACTATATGAAAATAACCAATTAAAATATTAATAAAGGTGAAAAGACCATACCACGGGAAGACAAATCAGTTCCAAGTCATAAAGTCATGCTTAAATAAGACCGATTTATTTGTGGGCCAAAAATCAACAATTGATACAGGGTTAGACAAGTGCCTCTCAATACTTTGTTTCCAAATTTGAAACAGAACACTATGTAAAGGTTTATTTTATTATTTTATTATTTCATGAATTCATTCCCACCAAATTCAGAAAAGAGAAAATATGTCTCTGCAGAAGATCTCAGCACTTGCACAGGACCAGATGGCAGAAGGTGATCTTTCAAGAAAATTAGTTTATAGGTAATAAAGATGATGCAAATTGTCTTCAGAAACACAAAATAGCAACCAGTGTGGCTCTTTAAGCCTATATGTCTCGTGCTGCCAAATCATTAACTCCATAGTCTGTCAGCAACCATCTGAGTTGGCTTCAAAAGACAGCTTGCCATAGCTATCTGCAGTCATTCAAGCCACCAAGATATGAGACTATCAGCCAATGCCGTATCACACTCTTCAAGGGACAGGAAGAGTTTACTTCACCAGTCTGAGCTGAGGCAAAACATTTAAGCAACTACCCATTTGCTACAGCTAAGGAATGATGATGCCTCTCTGAAAAAAGGGAACTCACCAGGGGTCAGGTTAAAACAAACAAACTTAACAACAACAAACTATTCTGATTTTTGAATTCTTTTTGAAAATGAGATCTTTTTTTCTTAGCCAATTTTATCAAAGGTCAATTGAATGGGGTAAAAATTCAGCCCTTGATATTCTGCAGGAATTAGTGGGAGGATAGATTTGTTTATTTATATCCCAGCGTTATTATTTTTATTATTTTTACAAATGACTCAAGGCATCAAACATATCCAGTACATCTTATTTTCTCCATGACAATAACCTTGTGAGATGGGTTGGGCTGAAAGAGTGACTGGCCCAAAGTTACCCAGCTAGGAATTGAATTCATGGTTTATCATTTTCTAGCCCTGGTGCCTTAACCACTAAATCAAACTGTAGATATATAGATTCCTACCTCTATCCATTTTCCTGATCCTACCTCCTTTTCCACCCTAGTATATGTTAAATAACATCCCTTAAATTGGCTACAAGGAGAGGTTTTTGCTATTCATGGTTCAGTGGCACTTTCAAGATAGCTTTGTGTGCAACTTCCTGGTTACTGCCCTGTACTAAACCTGCGAATGAAATCATCCTCTCTCTGTTTAAGGTCAGAAGAGAAAATGGAAGAGCTATCTGATACAAGAACAAATGCACACTAGGCAAGCGTCTACTACATGCTTGAGAAATATTTTCAATATTATAATAGCAGCACTGAGAAAACTCAAACTTCTGCCTCACCTTTTTCAGCTTCCTATTAACACTAAGTTTTTACCAGCCCACAATCAAGGAAAACAGTGATGCAATTAAATAATATCAGAATTTATATAAAGGCTATTTAAAGGAGATTGGAGGCAGAAAAAGATAGTCAGGGGCAGAGAGCCTGTAGATGTAGACCTTCTGGTGGGAAAATATATAATCAATTTCTTCAGCAGAAATTTCTAAACTAGTAGGTAGAATAGATACTGTATGAGAAATGTTGGCTTGAGCCTCAGCTGGGTTGTTTTCCCAAGCTAATGGCCGATAAATCATGCTGGAACAAGAAAGGGATTTTCAGCTGTTTATTTTTGTAGAAACGGTCTTATGCTTGGGACAAAGATCAAGCAGCCTGCATAAAAGCTCAGAGCTCTATAAAAAAGTTTCTTTGTTACTTACATGTCAATCTATGTGATTTCTTTCATAACTTTAGTGTTCACACTTGGTTGATTACATCTATCTTTTTTTAGTATAAAATTATATTTTCTGTGACTCTGCGAATTTCATATTCAAGAGATCAGATTTTGAATATCAGACAGTGGACTTTAAATAACAAGCAGCTTTCTGGATCTATTCCTCCCTTCTTTTCAAGTGCAGAGGAAATTCTGACTGAGGGAATGGCAGTTATCTCTCTTTGCAAGGCAGTTAGAAAGAAGCAGAAGAGAAACAAAAGAAGAAGGAGGGGCAAGCAAGGAAGCAGTTTACAAAGACTCCAAAAGCATGGGCTAAGAAAATCTGCCCTTCCCTCATTGTATTTAACTAATCTTTGCTTCACTTGTAAATTAGATGAACCACTCCTTTTAAATAGGAACAACTCAGACTTTTCTAACTCAGCAGCCCTCTGCTTCATTGAAACGGGGCTGGATGATTGGATTAATGATAGTTGCTTGCAAATCCCAGGATTTCAGATTCAAAGAACAGACAGAATTGCAGAAACATCCGGCAGAAAGGGGTGGAGGTGTCTGCTTTTATATTAACAATCGATGGTGTAAAAATGTCACTAAAGAAATTTTGTGATGGGAGACACTAGAGACACTATTCATCATTTGCATATCCTATTATCCCCCCACTCCGAGTTTTCTTCATTCTTCCTAAGTTAGTGTCTCCATATCACCCCAAGCTAGAATAAACAAGGCATTACAAACCCTAACTGACCAAATCTTGTGGGCTGAACAGAGATATCCAGACTCCCTACCCATTGTATTAGGAGACTTTAACAGTGCTAACCTAAGTCAAGAGCTGCCAAGATAACTATCTCACAAGAGGAAAAAATATTTTAGACCACTGCTACTCTACGCCTATTGCTCTCTATCAAGAGTGGCTGTGGGACACTCTGATCACTACATGATTCACCTTGCACCTGTTTATAGACAAAGACTTAAAATCATAAAACTAATAGTTAAAACAATGAAATTTTGGATTGAAGAGGCAAATTTAAAGCTACAGGCTTGCCTCGACTGCACAGATTGGAATGTTTTTGAAGTTGCCTCAGTAGATTTGGATGAACTCATTGACAATGTGACATCATATGTTAGCTTTTGTGAGGACTTATGTGTGACAACCAACACCTTACACATCTACAATAATAATAAACCTTGGTTCACAGCTAAGCTCAAACATCTATGTCATGCCAAAGAGGAAGCCTACAGGAAAGGAGAAAGAATGCTGTACTAATCAGCCTGGAATGTACTAACAAAGGAGATCAGGGCAGCAAAGAGAAGCTACTCTGAAAAGCTGAGGAATCAGCTCTCCAGAAATGAGCCAGCAAATGTGTGGAAAAGCTTGAAGAATATTACTGGCTATAGCAAACCTCCCTTCCTTGGTGAAAGGAATTGCAACTGGCAGATGACCTGAATGTGTTCTACTGTAGGTCTGAGAGGAGACCTTTGTCAATTATTGCTACCCTCGCCATCTCAGATACATCAACAGTTAAATATCCTACTACACCCAACTCCACCCCTCTGGGCCCCCACCTCTGGTGATCACAGAAAAAGATGTGCAAGGTCTATTTCACAAATAAAAAGATGGAAAAGCACCAGGACCAGACAGGATAACTCCCTCTTGCTTGAAAGTCTGTGCTGATCAACTGCCCCCCCACATCTTTATCTGCATCTTTAATAAACCACTGGAGATGTGTTATGTCCCTTCCTGCTTCAAATAACTTACTATCATTCCAATGCCCAAGAAATCCTCCATCAAGAGGGTGAATGACTACAGACAGGTTGCTCTGACATCCGTAGTTATGAAAACCTTGGAAAGGTTAGCGTTGGCCCACCTGAAAGCCACATCTGCTGCTAGACCCCCTGCAATTTGCCTACCGTGCAAATAGATTGGCAGATGATGCTGTCAATATAGCACTGCGCTACATCGTACAACATCTTGAATACCCGAAGAACTATGTAAGGGTAGTTTTTGTAGATTTCAGCATTCAGCACCATTATTCCTGAAATCCTCCACTTTAAACTGACTCAGCTAGCTGTGCCTGACCACACTTGTAGTTGGATCATAAGTTTTCTAATAAATAGGAAGCAGCAGGTGAAGCTAGGGAAAATCACATCGAACATCCGTTCAATTAGCATAGGAGCCCCCCAGGACTGTGTGCTTTCTCCATTAATCTATATATACCAATGACTGCATCTTGAAGGATTCCCTCTGTTAAAGTACTGAAGTTTGCAGATGATACAACAGTCAATGGTCTCATTCTAGATGATAAGTCTGCATATATACAAAAGGTAGATCAACTGGCCCTGTGGTGCAGCCGGAATAATCTAGAGCTGAACACTCTTAAAACTGTAGAGATGTTAATAGATTTTAGAAGTAGTTCTCCTATTCTACAACCTCTTACAATATTAAGCAACACAGTATCAACAGTAGAGACTTTCAGGTTTCTAGGTTCTGTTAACTCTAAGGACTTGTAATGGACATGTAACATTAGAACCATCATTAAAAAGGCACAATAAAGAATGTTCTTCCTGCGTCAACTCAGAAAGTTCAGATTGCCCAAGAATCTGCTGGTACATTTCTACAGAGGAATTATTGAGTCTGTCATTTGTACCTCAATTACTATCTGGTTTGGCATAACAACCAATCAGGAAAGGTACAGACTTCAATGGATAGTTAGGACTGCAGAAAAAACCATCGCAACCTGCCTGCCTTCCACTGAGGATCTGTATACTGCACGAACCAGAAAGAGGTCTGAAAAAATATCTACAGACCCCTCACATCCTGGACATAATCTATTTCAATTTCCCCCCTCAGGACCCCGCTATAGAGCATTGCATGCCAAAACAACCAGACATATTTTTTTTCCCCTGTGCCATCACTCTGCTGAACACTTAATTCCCAAAGCACCATCTCATTTCTCATCTTTTTTCATTTTCTTATGATTTATCAATTGTTGTTTGTAACTTATGATTAATGATTGTAATTATGATTATGACCTATGCTGTTTATATGTACACTGTGATATGCACTGGAGACAAATTCCTTGTGTGTCTGATCATGCTTGGCCAATAAAAAATTCTATTCTATTCTATTCTATTCTATTCTATTCTATTCTATTCTGTTCTGTTCTGTTCTGTTCTGTTCTGTTCTGTTCTGTACAGGATATGGATACTTTCATTTAACAAAGCAATTTGGCCAAGGATGTGTACACAACTCTTTGACTATAGAAGTGCAAACCCATCCTTGTTTAGTGGTGGCAATCTGGTCGAGACTTTTGAGGTGACTGCAAATCCTCCTCCTGGATTCCTACTGAAATCTACTAGGCAAAAAGACCATTAGCCATCTTTTCTCCTTCTTGTGAGGCTTCTTTTAGATTTCTTTGGGTCTAGGTGGAGGAGCACTGTGATTACTTCTTGATGGCCAGATTCTATTATATGCTTCCTACATCTATGACCAGCATTGGTACCAGGATCATTGGTACTTCTAATTTTAGAGGTCACCTCAGTTGTACACATTTGGACATTGATATCATTGGGCACTCTCAGGGCTGCTTCTGCAGCTTCCTCAGTTGCAACCACCACCAGGAAAGCACCAGGTTCCAGCTTCTACACATGGAGTATACAAACCTTCTTTCGTGGCTGAAGGTTCTGATGTCAGGCATAGACTGGGTGGGTGGGTGGATGAACAAATTGTTGATTAGGGTGGCTTGATCCAATAATAGCTTCAACCCCTCCAATGATTTGTGGCCAGACAGGGAGCAGGTTTATTGCTTAAGAGGCCTTTAAAATATTTGATGGGAACTGTAACTAGTTTGGGCTCTTTTCCAGCCTTCTGCTAGAAGCTGGTAGGTCTCCTGATTTGGGCATCTGCCTGTTGTCACAGTCCCCAGAAAGAGTTTGATTTTGTGAGAATAGCTTCAAGCTCAGTTGCAGGGAGTGTGTGCTTGAGCCAAGAAAACCTGAAGTATTTGCCTTTTTTTAACCACAACCCCACATTTATTTTTTCTTATAATCAGAATACCTGTCAAAGGCTCAGTGCCAATGTGCTAGAAAGATTGGCTTTGCTTCACAGTGCAGATCCAATTAATCACATTTCTGCCTTCATGTGTATGATCCATTGCTTTATGGAGACACTGTTGGTTCTTGAGACCCACCTGTTCTGGCAGAGGAACAGTGGTGGGTCCCATCAGCCAGGGTATTACAGCTGGAGGGGTCCAGAAGAAGACCTTCTCTTCTATTGCACCTGCCCTGTGCAACATCTCCCCCCCCCCGAGTGAGATCTCTCCTGACCTTTCATAAAAACCTCAAAACCTGGCTCTGCTTGGTACTTCAATAGGGGATCTTCACATAGGGGGTGGATGACAGACTAATAACAGATCCTCTCCCTCCCCCGACGCGCTTATTCTACTCCCTCCCTCCCATCTTTTAACTAGGGTTGTATATTTTTTTTTATTATTTAGCTCCTATTGTGTTAAAGATAGTCCTCAACTTATGACCATAATTGAGCCCAAAATTCCTGTTGCCAAGCAAGACACTTGTTATGTGAGTTTTGCCCCATTTTACGACCTTTCCTGCCACAGTTATTAAGTGAATCAAGTTGTTAAGTTAGTAACACGGCTAAGTGAATCTGACTTCCCCATTGATTTTGCTTGTCAGAAAGTCACAAAAGGTGATCACATGACCCTGGACACTGCAAGCATCATAAATAAGAACCAGTTGCTGAATTTTGGTCACGTGACCCTGAGGATACTGCAATGGCTGTAATGTGAAAAACGGTCATAAGTCATCTTTTTCAGTGCCATTGTAACTTTGAACAGTCACTAAATGAATAGCTGTATAAGTTTTGTAAAATTATCCTTTTACTATTGTAAACCTGTGGTATGATGAGTGGTCAATAAATTTAAACATACAAACAAATAACCTTGTCATGTAACATAAAACTGCTGGGCTGAGTTTTGCAATAAGGAAGAAAATTATAAGAGTTTGGCATAGTTGTAGTAATGCATACCACTCCCACGAGGTGGGGATTTCCTAGATAAGCCTGCTCCTATATCTTGGTAGTATAGTAAATGCAAGTTGCTCTAAGGCAAGACTTGGATTGTGCATTACATTCCTACTTTGACACAGGAAGGTGTTCATTCAATGTCTGAAATGCTTCCAGAGCCTAAAGTTATTCAAAAGATTTTTCATTTGTTTTCAGAAAGACAAAACTAGTCCATGGAAACTCTATTAAATTTTGTATCTTCCCCTCCCTTTCCCCCCCCCCTTATCATATGCCATGTTGAGGGATAAAGAATGAAACTAAGAATGAACAGGGAACTTCCGGTTTTGCGCAGTAGTGCAACAACCGAGGGATCGTGGGGCTCCGCTCCCTACGGCTGATTTCTGCCTGCCAGGGGACCATAAATGGGCCTGAAGTTGCCCCGTAGAGGCAACACAGACAGGGGGGGGGGAGTCTTGCCGATTGCAGAGAGACGGCGGTCGATCTGATCGGTTTGAGAAAAGCCCTCCAGAAACCGACAGGAGAAGAAGCTAGCTTAACTTCTGATCTAGCCCAACTACTTCAAGCTGACTGTAAACAACGTGTTTGGAACTGGGTAAGAACAGTGATTTTCTCTCTCCTATTTGGAGATTAATTTCCTGGAAGAAAAGAGAAAAAAAACCCCAAGAAGCAAAAAGCCTCCGAAAGTGAGGGGGACTTTTACCCTACCTCCTGCAGACGGAAGCGGCGAATTAAACCTTTCAGGGGGAATAAAAATATATTGAAATAAAAAGACTATAAGTCTTAATTTGGATAAGTTTGAAATCGGTGGTATCTGTTAAGATTTTCCTTTTATATCATGAAAATAGAAGTAAATAATTGTCTATTACTGAAAGAACTGGTGTTGACATCTAGTGGTGGATGAAAATATAAAACAACAGCTGCTTTATTACAGAGACTGGCAAGGCCCAGGAAAAGATAAATTTGATTTTGGTGACCTTCGATGTCTTAATAACAAAGAACAGCTGTGACAAAAAGAAAAAAGAAAACATCTTGGGCTTTCTACAAAGTGAGAATTATAAACTCTAAAAAAAAAAAAAGAATTGACCTTTCTGGATTATATACAATACTAACTCAACTGTGACTGTAAAGCTGTCTGCAGAGAAAGGAAAACTTTGATTTTTGGCTATCATGGAAAACCAGAGATCTGCAAAAAGAATATACCAAGAAAAAACAAATACTTTCCAGAAGGAGATCTATGCTATGTTGCAGCTAATTCAAACAATCTCAAACCATGAGGAAATTAAACATAACCTTGAAAACATAAATGAACACATCTCCAATTTAACTTTACAACATAAAAATTCTCAGAAAATAAAAATAGAGAGTGAGCAGAAAAAACAGACAACTGACTACAAGACAGAGGAGAGAGATTTCAAGATGGAATTTAACAATACAAGGAAATATGACTTAACCCAGATGGAAAAAAAATTACAAGAAACTCTGGATATGGAAAAGACAAACTACACTTTAAGATTACAAAATAAGTTTGAGGACAAGAAAAATTTGGTAAGATGGATTTTGCCAGGAGAATTACAAGATCTTGAGAGATGAAAAATAATAAATAAAATCAAGAAAGACAAAAAGGAAAAGATTTTCAATGAACACAAAAGGGAGAAACCTTCTTATAAAAACATCATCTGTTTGGCCTTTTGTACCTGCAACAACATTTATAAGATTATGGGAAGACTCTCTGACTCACCAAAGCATATTGAACAGGAAAGATGTTGGACAAAAAAAGAAGGCTAAAGTGAGAATTAAGAAATTAGACAATGGAAATTACCAGAGGGAATATTTAAAAATTAAACATATTTTTGAATATGGTTAAAGAAATAGAAAGATTTTGAATATAAATGAAGATTAGTTTAAGAGAGATGAGCCCCTAAAGTAATATAGTATGCCTTCTTTCCCTTTTCTTTTGTGTTGGTTTTTTTATATGAGAAATATAAAAATGTTGGTTTATATAAAAGAAATGTTTTCTCTATTTTGTCTTTTTCTTTCTTTTTTTTGCTCTTTTTTTTAAGATATGAGAAATGTAAAAATGTGATGGCTTGTATGAGAAAAAAGACTTAAATATTTAAGTGTAACTAATTTTGAGAAAATCTTAACCAGTAAGAACAATTTTGAATATTGTGGGGAAAACAAATTTAAATACGAATGTAAACAGGACTTATGATGAGGCAATCAAGATGATCAATGAAAAGAAGCTTTATATTGATGTGGTTATTACTTGCAGAAACATGAGAAAAATGTTTATATTTAATTGTCATTTATTTAAATAAGAATTGAATTAATTTAAGGTTGGCAAAAGAGAATATTATTGGAAGAAGAGGAAATCATGTAAAGCTATCATATGGACTATAGAATTATAGAAATTAATTGTTATTGATTGTTTTTTAAACATTAACCCAGACAACATGTTTACCAAATATTAAAGTGTATGTTAAAAATCAATAAAACATATTTTAAAAAAAGAAAAGAAACTGAACAGTGAAACCCAGTAAACTTCTCCTTATAACCCATTTAGAGTTTCAAAGGTGTCTGATTTCACATGAAACCACACCACGCCCATTTTTTTTCTCAGGAGCCAGCATTGAGCCAATGCTGGATTTTTAGTGCAAGGCAGATGATGAAATTGCTGATAAAAGCTTAAATGCAAAGCACTCTTGAGAACAACACAGCAGATATGCAATAGGACAGGAAAGAGTGGAATTGAGAAATAAGATGTATGCCTCCCTCCCCTTCTAGCTATTGTTTCTCTGAGGTTGCTTAGGTCTTTTTGAGAAAAACAACCACCTTTCCTAACTATAGCAGCTATGGGAAAGGAAATTTACAAGAAACTTGAAATTCAGAATTTTATTTTGAAAATAAGAAAAGGTTAAAAGTTCAGCCCATTTATTGCAATCCCCTTTTTATTAAAATGAGCAGCACTTTTCAAGTCTGATAGATTTGGAAAAATTGATTCTTGGGTTCTTTGTTTAATGACACAAAAGCCAAAAAAAAAATGCTTGGTGTCTTAATCACAACACCAACCTGCCTCTCACTAGAAATTGTTTGCCTTCCTTTCCCTGTTCTAAGGAAAAGGAAAACAAATTCAGTGCATACCTTCTTTATAGTAACTAGGAATTTTCCAAACCCATGCTTTATTAGGTCTTTATTCATTAAGCAAAAGCATATCAAACATCATATCTTTCCCTTTTCAAACCTAACAAGAAAGTATAGTTTAATGTAAAACCACATTTGCAAAGTATCTTCAGATAATAGTTTCAGATCTAGTTTTGTTAGCTAGAGTTTTGACATTTTACTTAGGAAGCAGAGAACAGTTTTGTTTGCTTTGGTCTCTTCCTTGCACTCAACAGATTGTTCACAGGTGGAAAAGTGGTACAATACAAGATTTGAGATATTGTTATTTTCAGCAGCACTATTATATTGAAGCATGTTCTCATTTGTAAAATTAAATACAATAACCACGTTCCTGTGGCGGCAATAGAAGATTATTCAGATGTTATTGCCTATTGTCATACTTGGTGGTGCCTTTTTCTTTTCGATACTTGGTGATGCATTTTCCTTTCTAATTTAATTCAATTTTACTTGTTTGTTTTGTGATGGGGGGCTATTTGGGACCCATGAACTACTTTTAGTTACTTTCATGAGGATTCTTTTAGAGCCTTTTAAATAGTTTAACTATAAATATGTTGCTAAATGAGTTTCAGACACCCAGTACTCATGCCATCAATGCTTAGAGCTATATTTTGTAAATTTGCCTTAATTAATTAATTAATGACAGCATGAGAAGGTAGTAAATTTCTGTGCCAGGTTCATTTTTACCTACTGGAGTTCCAAAGTCTAAAAAATTTTCTTACTTACTAAAAGAAAATCGAAATATACATGCAAAACTTGGGAGCAGAAATAAACAGGGGGCACAAACAAGAATTTGTCTAAATGACCTCAAGGAATTTCTTGGGGTGTTTGGGAATGGGAATACCTCATGATTCAGAAAGACAGAATGCATGTGCATGCACAGACGTATATGATTAAAATACACACACACACACACACACAGAAATCAAAACTACTGGCGACACTTGATTTCAGTAGCCAAGGTTGCATCTTGAGGAAGAGGTTGTACAAATTTCAGTATGGGATCTTTAAAATAATATTCTCTTCCTCACTGATCAGCTTCCTTGGGGAGCTAATGAGAACTTGAACTGCCCTTTCTCCATAGTCCCATTTCCTGAGGCACAGAGAAAAAAGAGAGTTGATCCATGCCCTTGTTTTGCTGACCAGCTGAAACTTGTGTTCAAACAGCTGCATCGTATAAAGGCACCATAGTTATGTTAACATGAACTGTGTTGCTTTGGTGTCAATCAGAAATGTTATGAATTCCACCTCATACCTTAATTTTAATCAGGTATTGTGGGGGGAGGGTGTGCCTTAAGGGTTATTATTCTCACAGGTCCTGTCATTCTGAGTCTTCAGGCTAAAGGTTCATGACCGACATCGACTTTAATTAGGGATGTTCTTCTCCTTCTCCTTACAAAATGCCCACTGATACCTATCCAGAGTGTGGTCTTCCATTTGTTCCCTGTTCTACTCATTCCCTTAGGTGCCTTCCCGACCGGCACTTCTGTGTTGCTCTCTTCCTCCCCCTTCTTTCTTTTCTATACAATAGCATCAACTGCGAACTGGCATTGTAATCTAGTCTACTTTCCTCAGACCATTTTACCCCATTTTCCAAATGATATTATGGTCACAATAAACCTCAGCACTGAGTTAAAAGCAATCTGAGGTGCTGGCATTTGGGAGAAAGGCACTGTCATAATTGGCAGTATGCACCTTATCTATGTTCTGAATGGCACGTCACTCATATTCCAAAGTTGTGGTCACCAGAAACTGTTGGCCTAACCTTCAGCTGGATTCTGTTCCCCAGTGCAAATGGTCAATAAATCACAATGATTTTCAACTGTTTATTTCTGCAGAACAGAGGGCCTTACCCTTGGGACAAAGATCCAATATCCAGTATTCTGATTAAATATTTGCTCAAACCTTTATGCAAAAAGTTTTGTGTTATTTACAACATGTAAATCTATGTGATTTCTATCACAAGGTTAGTGTTTACACTTGGTTCATTACATTTGTCTTTTCTTTAGTACAAAATTACATTTGACATATTTAGTATGAGATAGCAAAGTTTCCTAATCCTATCATTGTCAGGAGTTTTTAGCTGCATGTCTGTAGTTTGTCAGTTCTAACTTTCTATGGTTTGTTTCTTTATTTGATTAATTCCTAGTTCACTTGGTGTTTAAAATATTATTTGAGACTTTTTCTTATGAATGGGATTATTCATAAGAATGAGTTAACTATAGAAGTTATTGCTTTTATTATTGCTTCCTCTAGAAGTTAAAGGGGACTTTCCCTATTTGAAGGATTTCATTGTTTCAATATTCTTTATCATTTTATATTCTTAAACTGTCATCAAGCTATCACTGTTGTCTGTGAAGAACTGACCAGTTCTGTAAATTACAACTGCTGTTTAGAGTCTGAGTCAGTTGTATCTAGGTAACAGTTCAGTCAATTTTAATTAGCGTACCTTTAGTTTTTCAACCTAAATGACTTTAGAAATCTAAAATTATTTGGATTTCAACAGCTAGATCATGCATGCTTCCCCAATTCTAGAAACACTCATTTTTATTGGATAAACTTGCATCAAGTTCCCTGTGTTTATAATTAAAACGTCTCCCTTGGACACATGGCCTCTATTTTTTTTTAAAGAATAGTAAAATCCATAAAAAAGCTTTCTCACTTTATTTTTATGTGCTGATCACTGAAGTAGGATCTGATCTATATACTCCATTTGCAAGAGTTGGTTTCATCACACAAAATTTCTGTCTAGAAAAGGCTCTTCCCCATTGGTATTTCAAAAGTGAACACAAGGATGCTTGTGTACAGTGAAATATACCAGATTTTCACACCAAGTATTGGTGCACTCAAGGCAACCTAAATCTACTGAATGTTTTTCTTAATAATAGTTCCACAATGAATATAGCTGTGCCTGTTACAACATAACTGCCAAAAAATTTAGCAATTATTTTAATAATAATTTTGATTTAAATTATATTTAAAAAACAATTAAGCAATTATCTACTATGTAATATTGAAGAAAGCAGTATACCGGCTTTATTTCCATGGCTATTTTTAAAAGTTCATTTATTAATGCTGTACTCAGATACGTTTTCTAAAGATATAGATAAACTAATAGGGATCAGACTCTGCCACAGACACATGGAGTAGAGTTGGGATGATTGGATGGAGACAATGCATAGAAAATTATCTGGCCAGGCTACCTTAATAATACATAACAAGTACATCATATATAAACGCTTATACATTGGGCTTCCCCCTTCCCCTATCAAATATGTTACTATAAATACACTGCACCAAACATGAAACCAGATGTCATAATTCTAATAAAAGTTTATTTCTGAGACCTGTAGAAACCTGCAGATTTCCATAGAGTGCCACCAATTTACATAGTTTAATCTTCAACTGCTAGTTCTGAGGAATGGCAAACTGCCAATCAAAGCACTCAAGCAAACTGAAAATGCTGCTAAACACACACATTTAAGCACGTTTTCCGTTTTATGTCAGGTCTGCCTCTGTATCCTTAACAACAAAGAAGTTCTTCAGTTAACCTTTGCCATTTTGTAGAGACATCTCAGGTTTCTAAATAGTTTTCACATAAGATAGCAACATAACACTCACCCCTTTAAAAATGAAGTCTCAGGCTGCCATTTGCACATTTGTATGTCAAACACAGAAACAGTCACCCAACCTGCCCCTGCCTATGGGTCTGAATTCAGAACTATACATATTTTCCTCCTAAGAGCTGTTGGTTGGGAAGAACAGCTTCAGTTCTCCCTGTATTTTTCATCCATTTATTTATTCTATTTACAAGAATGAAAATAAGGATTTGTGAAGTAAAACATCATTTTTCATATAAACAGAAGGGGGGGAGATTCAATTGTAATGATTTTCAAGACTCAGGTTAGCAAAAACTGAATCTAAATCCAAACTTGTCATTTGTATGAAAGCAAATTTCTCCATCCTGGAGCTCTCTCTTTCTGCTAGGAGGAGGGGGGGAATTCTGAGAACTATACTGTACCTTCAATGTATTTGAACAGTATCAGATTTGGGAGGGTTTCAGTACAAGGACAGAGTCTGGCTTATCACAGAAAGGAAACCTCTAATGTATGTCTAGCCTGAGAACAAAAGACTGCCATTACTTTTTTCCAGCCCTGATAACTGTAGCTATCTTTTATAAAAAAATTGTCATATATTGCCCCCACAACACAGGGAGCCTTGCAACTAGGTGCTACTTCTGCACAAATACATGGAACAATAGTAGCAATTCCCTGAATCTAGACCATTGGTTTACAAAACCCCAGGAGAAGTACAAATAGTGTACAAAAAGTACAAAGTTTTTCCTGTCATAATACAGTAGAAAAAAGGAAAATCAAGTTATTTCCCTTTCAGAGTTGATTAAAAAATATAGTTATATATTGGGTGTTTTCAAAAGGGAGGGAGAATATGGTATGTTTTTCTTTTCCTTCCTTCCTCTCTTTGTTCTGAGAAATTCACTCTTCATTTGGTACAATTAAATGCAGGATAGTATAAATTCTATAACCACCTCTGTCTGTCTGCTGTCATCTATCTATCTATCTATCTATCTATCTATCTATCTATCTATCTATCTATCTATCTATCTATCTATCTATCTATCTATCTATCTATCTATCTATCTATCATCTATCTATCTATCTATCTATCTATCTATCTATCTATCTATCTATCTATCTATCTATCTGCCTACCTCAGACATACTTGAACATAAGAGACACTAGAAGCCACAACCCTTTCTGTTTCCATAGTAACCTCTATACTTGGCAAGGAGCCAAAATATTATTACAACTTGCCAAGGTAGAAAAAAAAATTCGGGTGGGTAAAGAGGGGGGAATGAGGGCAAACAGCTAAACATTTGCAGTGTCTTTGGTGTTAGCAAATTGATTTGAGATCTGCACATTTTCTGAGGCTGGATGATTCAATCTTAACAGTGCCAAATGAAAACAAAGAAAGCCCCCTAATTTAAGAATACATAGTGTGGGTTTCCAATCAGTATCTTCCAAGAAACACCCATGGAGGTTGATTTATTATTTTGTTGATGCAAAAAAAAGCTCTTGGAAAAAGTAATGATGGAGAATACCCATAGGGAGGAAGCAAATCTCAAAGGCAGGATTATTAGAAAAGAAAACAAATTCAGACAGATGTAACCCTATTAAGATAGGGAAGAAGCATTTGAATTTGTTTTGACAGGAAAATTTCCACATAGTGTCAAGCTGCCTCCCAATTTTTCAATGAAAAAAGCTTTTGCTTTAAAAAAAAATCAAACACATTAAAAAAAATTAAAACATCCACCCAGTGTCTTCTATGAGATTATTGGTTATTGATTTCTTTCAACTGTCAAGGTAGGCATTAGCCTAAATGTACATTTTCTTTTGGAAGAACTGATTTCTTCACTAGCAACTAATGATGATCCAACTACCCTTGTGCCAAAATAACTGTAATAAGGTACATAAAAAATGACTCTCCCTCCACCCCAACAAGTATAAACAGTTAAGTTTCTTAACATCTATTTCAGTTAAAAAAAACACCACTCTTCTTTCCATATCAATAATTAAAACTGCAAAAACTAATCTTTCAGTCCTAATTAGCAGAAATAGTACATGGAGTCCTTGACTTACGACGACAATTGAGCTCAAATTTTTGTTGTTAAGAATTTGTTGAGTTTTGCCCCATTTTACGACCTTTCTTGCCACAGCTGTTAAGTGAATCACTGCAGTTGATAAGTTAATAACATGTTTGTTAAATGAATCTGGCTTCCCCGCTGACTTTGCTTGTCAGAAAGTCGCAAAAGGGGATGACATGACCTTGCGACATAGCAACAGTCATAAGTATGAACCAGTTGCGAAGAATCTGAATTTCAATCACATGATCATAAGGAGGCTGTAATGGTTGAAACTGAAAAATGATCATAAGTCACTTTTTTTCAGTGCCTTTGTAACTTTGAACAGTCACTAAATGAACTGTTGTAAGTTGAGGACTATCTTTTAGTCTTCACCGAAAAAATTCCAAACTTAGTGCTTTCCTGAGAAATAAAGCCAAATAAATCCTTCCCCAATTATAAATATATCATTAAAGCCTCATCATTTTCTCTTTTTCCAATTTTCTTTTTTTTATATTTTCCATAGTATGTAATCTTTAATAAAATTATTGCAGAAAAACATTTTTTTAAAAAAAAAAACTAACATTATATCACTTCAATAATGGCTAATGCTGTAAGTCTCTAGTGAGGCTCTAGAGAATGGGAAAAGTTGAAGGTAAAGAGGACATAGATTTTGCTTCATTTCATGAATGGACACCTCTTAAATCTATAACATATCAGCTTCATCACTCCCCAAAGTAGCCTTGGAAGCCCAAACTCCAAGATCATCATTTCATTTCTGATCATTTGCTGCCAATATTTTCATTCCCATGCATTTCTTACAGAAGATCATAATATTGTCCCTTGCATGGCTACTTCAAATAAAGGGTGGAGAAACAGAAGCAAGGGGAAAGAGAAAGAGTTTGCATATTCTATCTCTTTTGACTTTGGGTATTTCCCAGGATGTCATGACCAAAAAAACCCAGAAGTCAAAAACAGACACTGATCCTTTGGAAAATCCACCATTTTTCAAAAAAGAAGCTCTACAATAGGAAGAGGAGAAAGGTGACCTTTCCAGTAGAAGAAGCCAAAAGTCTATTATGAAATTACTTCCATTCTTTTCTTTTTCTCATTTTCTTTAGAGCAGTGTTTTTCAACCTCAAGAGCATAGTCGCTGGAGAATTCTCAGGGTTGAAGTTCACATATCTTAAAGTTGCCAAGTTGAGAAATACTGCTTTGGAGAATAAAGTCCTGGTTAAGGAGAACTAAGTGGGGGAGAAATAAAGAACTGTGATTAATTTAAAGGAGAGAAAATTAAAGCAAATCTATCTAGCTTTATCTGGCTTTATCTACCCTCTCTTATCTCTATCTGAAAGAGAAAAATTCAAAAGCATCTCTTTCTTGGCCTGGTAAGCAATGTTGAATCATGTGCTGAACCATGTGACACCCAGAATATAAAACAACCAAATGCATCCATCTTACCACTGCTGGCCTTATGCATAATTGGTTCTCATAAAAGGTCAAACCAGAAGTTTTCCCCTCCTCCACTTTGTAATTAACCCCCTTCTTCCTACTTTCACTTCATGGGAACCAAAAGAGGTAAATGCTTGGTAGGGATCTTTCTTCTATCTCTCCTTTTCAACATCTACAAGTAGTCCTCTTGAAATTTTGCTCTCGGGTAATGTTGCATTTCCTGGTTGGTGTAAGAAGGTGATCTGGTTTCTATATTTATGTCTCTGATCTTGGTGGCATAGTGCCAACACCAAAAGAGTAGCAGTCTTCTCTTACATTTCAGCTTTGTTCCTTTTATTTCTCCAGCTCATGGTCAGTTTCCCCCTGTTTATATGGAGAAATACCACTTTTTACAATCAATTTCACACAGCTCTGCCAGCTCTCTCTTCTTGGTAAGAATTCAACTCCTTCCATCTGCAAAGGTTTTTATCTATTTAAACCCATATGCATTCATTCTTCAACATTTAGCATCTGAGTGCTGAGAATATAATGCTACATAAATACACTACATTAAAAAGCGTCTCTGAACATGTACAGATTGTCTATCTCACTATTAAACAATTCCAGCCAATCCTGAAGGCAAGGAAGACATAAGTTGAAATATGAGTTAACTTTAGCTTAAGACTATTAATGCTTAAATTTTACATTTTAGGTTAGGGAAACATATGCAGGCTGTTCCCCTCTATCAATTCCCATCAGAAGGGAACTGAATGAACAGACTGTATTTCTTCAGCCCTGATATGTTTGTAGTTAGGGAATGGGCTCTCAATTCAAAGCATGTGGATTGAATACCAATTCTAACTTTTCCCTTTTAAAAATAAAAATTAAACACTGAAAATGAGCCAAAAGAATAACCTGTGAGCAAGCTGGTTTTAATAAAATCTTGATGCCCAAAGCTCAGAATCTCATTCACAGCACGCAGAATGGTTTTAAATTTCTCCCTCTAGAAAACAGCCAGTGAGGATCAGTAAATTGCTCCTGATTTCTCCCTGCACCTTCCTCCCAATAGCACACATATAAACATATAATGAGCTTTTTCCATAGCAAATTCATTCTTCTCTGACATTTACTCCCGAAAAACACATGGTTGTTCACAATAAAAATAAATCATGAATAAAATAAAAAAACTAACAACTTTTTCATATGATAGAAGTACAATCACTCCCTCATTACATATATTACTCTATACTCATTACTCAGCTGTGCATTTCTTTGAATTTATTACTAATGGCTCTAAGCAAAAATATTTCAAAATTATGTTTTAAAAGCAAAAAATACTATAAACAGAATTTATTCCATATTATGCCACTGAGGTACAAGTCATCCGTTCATATCTCAGATTAAAAATCTCAGAGGATATCAGATTTCTCCCATGTTTTAAGGATTAGCATAGCTCTGCAACTTTAATTGTTGCAATCAAATTGTTTAACAATCAAAATTAAGCAGCAAGACCAAAGACAAATCAACATCTAAGTACCTTGATCTTTCTCTTCTTGTGCCTCATTTGGGGAAAAGAAGTAGCAGAAAACAGGAAAAATTTACAGTTCAAAGGGAAATCATTTTACCAATAAAATCCATAGCAATAAATTATAGATCAAAAAATTGTTCTATCTTTAAATTGGATCTTCTACAATATTGCATTTATTTTAAAAATAATGTTGTAGTAACATGTGTATATACTTCAGTCATTACTCTGTACTAGTCTAGAAGTGTTCTATGTTTACAAACTGCATGATTATTTCATGGGGAAACTTCTACGTTGTACTCAACCATATGGGTTGAGTATGTATTGTATATGCCTTCACAGCTGAGAGTGATAGATTCCTTCCTTCTTTCTTTCTTTCTTTCTTTCTTTCTTTCTTTCTTTCTTTCTTTCTTTCTTTCTTTCTTTCTTTCTTTCTTTCTTTCATAAATGCATTGCCTTTCTGGGGGGGAAAAGTACAATATGTTAAATGTGCATCTTCAATTTTGGGAGAAATTTTGCAATTTCCCCTAGGAATGTATGTATCAGTTTTGAGTTAGTTACTTATACTTTTCTTCCTGAATAAAATGGGAGGGACAGAGAAATTGATAACTTATTGCTATCTTTGCATAACATTTAATCCTCAAAAATTCTGAGTCAGGAAATAGTTGAAATGAGTCCTCTTTAACCCCAACCTTATCTTCTTCTTTATTGTTATATTAGCCACAGTGGCTTTAGTAAAGAAGTGCTGAATATTATTTAATACATATAGTATGAACAGTACTCATGCTATCACTCACTTAGAAGTTTCAAATAATACTAATAATGCCAATTTAGAAAATAATGCACTAGCAGAAATATGAGGAGTTTCTCTCCAGTCCCTGTGACAATTAATTATAATAGCATAGAGCACCTCTTTTCAATTTAAACTTCAGCAGGAGTTGGTGGGGGGAATGATCTGAGCAATTTTGGAGATGTGGGTAAAAAAATGGATATGAGAGAAGAACCTAACCCAAGAAAATCCTCCAACTCTCAGAGTCAAAGGGTAAATAGAGTTCTATTTATTATTGCCAGGGAAAGTATAAATTATCTTGCTATGATAGACAGCAGAATATTCTAAAGACATTAAACTAAACTGCAATCTTGAAACCAGTTCACAACATTTTAGCAATCTAATAAATGTTAATTTGATCCTTCAAACCTTTTTTTTAACAGATAATAATAGTAACATTAAACCTTTAAGTTAATTCTAAAGAACCAATGTTATTTTAAAAGACATCCAAGGCTGTCAATGTTTGTAAAAGTTCCTTATGCATTCAGACATTGTGTTACCTTTATGGAATGTACTTTGATAAATTTATCAAATTTGCATTTCCTTCAGTTAGTTCCAAGCATCATTGATATCTCTGGGAAAGAAGGCAGAAGGTTATTGACTCAAGACCCCCAGTGAGTTTTATGATAAAGCAGAGATTTAAGATTGGTTCCCTGCCCCCAGCACAATGGTTCAACTATGAAGGGGTCTCAATTTTCCTTATCCATGGGAAGTGGAAATTCATTGATCTATGGATGCACACAGAAGGGCTGAGTCTGCAAGGCATGTTGAAATACAAGATAGACAATCACTACTATTCATAGCAAAGGATGATACAAGAATTATATGTACAATAAACAATCCGTGATTCTTTGGGTTAGGGTTAGGGTTTGATCAGGTTTGATCAGGTGTGGCTGACTTCTGATGAAAAAATGATTAAAAAATTGTATAATTTTTTATTGAATCTAAAAATGGAAGATGAACAAGTGAAAGAAACAATGATTATATGGGCAAAAAACTTTGGATATAATATAGAATTAGAGAAATGGCAAAATCTTTGGGGAAAAAATTATAAGCTGACAATGGCTACTTTGTATAAAGAAAACTTATATAAAATGTTCTATAGATGGCATTTTCCACCTTTTAGATTAGCAAAAATGTTTAAAATATGCCTAGTAAATGTTGGAAATGTAATCAAAATCCTGGTGCATACTATCACTTGTGGTGGACAGGTGTCAAAGCAAAAAATTTTGGACAAAAATACATACTTGGTTAGAAAAGATATTAAGAAAACATGTAGATTTTAAACCTGAACTTTTTTATTAGGCGTAATGCCAGAAAAATTTGATAAAACAAAATGTATATTTAATATTACATGTACTAACAGCAGTGAGGATTGTATTTGCGCAGCACTGGAAAAATGAGATAACACCATCAGAGGAAGCGATAATTAAGAAAATACTAGATTGTGCCGAAATGGATAGACTCACGTTGAGAATTAAAGAAAAAGAAGGTACAGAATACTTTCAAACATGGAACCTATTTTATCAATGGTTGGAAAAATGAGATAGAGAGTAAGAACTTAACTTTTATGATTAAGCAAAAAATAACCCAGACAACACATTGTTCATTAAGCACAAATGAATTGTAATGATAGAAAACTAATAAAATACTTTAAAAAAAAAAATACAAGATAGACAATCAGTACTGTTCATAGCAAAGGATATACAAGAATTATATGTACAATAAACAAACCGTGATTCTTTGGGTCATTAGTTCAGAAATACTTCCTTACCAGATTCCTCAATGATTTCAACAATTGCAATGTTTCTAGTACACCTGAAAAATTCTTTAAAATCCAGGGAGATGTATCTACTTTAATGTTTTATAACATTTTGTACTATGTCATAAAATGCTTTGTAATAATTTTTATGTCATAAAATGTTTGATAAAATTTGCCAAATTTCAATTCCATGGGAGATATGGGCCCTGGATTTTAAACACATTCTGTAAGTTAACCCATTTGAGGTTCAAAAATTGTTGGCCTATGAGGCAATGTTTCAGCCAACTAAAGATTACAGACATGTGAGTTTTAGCAGTATATAGATAGACGGTGATACTTGGAGGCAGAGCTTTATGTCCTGCATCCCAGTGTTTGGGATACATGGACTACAAATGCTCATTTATCTGCATATTTTTAGCCAGCATATTATGCAAACCTAATCCAGATTGTTATTGGATGGTTCAGTCTGTTAAATATGTTTGTATTTTAACAAGGCCTTATAAACTTTTTTAAAAATCCTCAAAACTGCAATACATGAAATGATTTAAACTAAAGTTTTCATCAGTTGCTGGGAGTTGTAGCCCTAGGCAATAAACTAATGAAAATTGCTATAAAGAACCTTCCTTTATCAACCAAGGAATAACATACAGAAAAGTATGCAGGAAAAAATGAAAGTTTTGACCAAGTAAAGGATAGAGGAACAGTATAGATAGATTAAAATAGGAAGATGTTTCACGAAAACTTTGCTGGAAATTATAATAATCACTTTCCCTCTCATAAATGCATAAATTAGAAATTAAAGATTTCCTACATCCTCAACCTGCCAATTTTATGTAGTTTTCAAATATATTTCAACCAACCCAGGCCCAACTTTGAGGCCACAGTTAAAAAGATCAAACAACTTCCCCCTCTAGACCTAGCAATGACCTGTAAGGAGGAGACCATATCTCCTAAGTTATTTCTTGCAAGAAAGTCCCACTCAGCAGTCCCATTGATTTCCCTTTACTGTTTACTTCTAAATAAACATGCCTAAAATTATCCTGCCTCTAAACCTGGTGGACAAATATTTTACCTAATAAAGAGGACTGAAAAGAGCTTGGGATTGTGATCATCACCTTTAGCATTTGTCAGTCACAAAATTGTGTCTTTAAAGAACAGAATCACAGCTATAGACTGGTCTCCCAACCAGGCAAAGAAAGCCAGGATACACTTTTTCCTTCCTAGTAGATCCCTAATTAGGCAGGGGAAAAAACCAGGCCAGGGGTCTGAGCACAATACACACAATACTTATGGGGCAATTTAAGGCAAGTCTACTCAGAGGCAAGTGGCTTTTTGATCTAAAAGCAGTCTCCAAAGAGGTATGAGTAGGAAGGCAGTCTGAAACCACAGAAAAGAACAGCTCTATTTTTGTATCTTTTAAGCACAGTTTGAAAATATGCTTTAAGGATGAAATATTTTAGACTTTGTCAGATGATGAAATGAATATGGGTACTGTACTGCAATCATTCCCCCCTTGAATCACTGATCCGCTGCTGCCGTGTGCAGGGAAACAAAAGACGTTTGTGGGGGGGGGGGGGGGGGGCAATATCAATCAATTCCAACTTCATGAAAAAAAAAAGATCTCCCGAAGTTGGAATTGATTGACCTTCATTACCCTTCCTCCCCGAGCCTCTAGTGCTCCACCTGCGGCTTTGTTCGGCCTGGCCACCTCCACCTCGGCACCCTTCCCGCCACTACCCACACAACCGCCCCTGGGCTGCAGGGGCTGGACTGGCATGGAAAGGGCACGCGCACCATCTGTCCACTTCACCACCCTCCCTCCCCGAGCCTCCAGTGCTCCACCTGCCACCTCGGCGCCCTTCCTGCCACCGCCCAGCACGGCTGCCCCGGGACTGCACTCGGAGCTTCCAGGAATTGCAGGGATCCATGTGCGCCCTTTTTGCACCATTGTTTTTGGTGCCGCGTCTGTGTACACATTTGCCTCGCTGTTTTTGGCGGCACTTTGGGGGGATGGTCTATCCCCATTCGCAGCGTGGCTGCCTCTCAGGAGGGTAGTGTCAGTTGCCAATGCAGTGGTGGGAAGGCAATCGCATCCACCAGATCAGCCTGGTGGGGGTGGGGTGGGAAACCGAGCGGTGCGAAAAGCACGCTCGGAGCCTCCAGGAGCTGCAGGGATCTGGGTGTGCCCTTTGCAGTCGTCCTCCTACAACACGTAGCCTCTTCCTTAAGCAATCCAGCTCATCCAGGGTCAGGTTGGCCGTCACGGCGGAGCTGGAGGACGGGGACGGGTCACGCCTCCCGCGACGGCCAGTCTGACCCCAGGCGAGCCAGATTGCTTCAGCTGTGAGGAGCCTGGCATAAGGTTTCCTAAAGCTGATGGGAACTGCGGTCCGCCGCAGCTGAACAATTTAGCCAAGCTACAAAATTGAACTCGTAGCGGTGGCACCGGCAGCAGGCAAGGCGGGGAGAGGCACGCGATCCGGCCTGCCAAAAATACTACGGTGGGATGGAGTGGGAGGGGTTAAGTAGGGCTTACTTTTTGGTATAGGGCTTATATTAGCCCAAAAAATAAGCTAGGTCTTATTTTATGGCTAGGTCATATTTTCAGGAAAACACGGTATAAGCAGTCATCTACCTTCTACAAACTCAGAAGAAGAAAAAGGCTAGCTTAACATCAGAAATAACAACATCCTGGGCTCAAAACAAAACAAAGGGGAGAATGTTTCAGTTTTCACGAACTGACTCTAAGAATAATAAAGGCAGCTTTCTTTGCAAAACAACTACACTAGAATTCATATGGAGATTCAATCCCATTTTTTGTGGATTAAACCAAGTTTCTTATCACACGAGATGTTCTAATATCTTACTACTGCTTGTTTAAAGTCACTCTGGGTAATTTTTACCAATTCTCCTTTTCTTTTACTATTTCCTATTCCTTTTCCCCCCAATATGTATGTGAGCGCACGCGTGCACGCGTGCATGCGTATGCATTCTCTCTCTCTTTCACACACAAACACACACACACACACACTTATGTATATGTACCATATTTCCCCGAAAATAAGACCCGGTCTTATATATTTTTTTGCCTCCAAAAGAGGCACCAGGTCTTATTTTGGGGGGAATGTCTTACCTTAGGACCACCTCAGCCAGGCCTCCCACGCCCTGGCAACTGTTGCGCCGCTGCTTGACTTCTTCAGCGGCCACTTGCCACCACTTGTGGCCAGATGTCACGTGGCCCATTGTGCCGTTGCCACTGGTCATGGCAGGAGGCCACATGGTGCTTCACGCCATTGCTGCCGCTTATGGCAGGAAGCCAGGGGGTACTTCAGGCCATTTCCGCTGCTTGCGCAGGATGCTGCATGGCTCTTTGGGCCATTGCCGCCGCTTGCAGCAGGAGGCCACGTAGTGCTTCAGGCAATGGCCCGATGCGCCACGTGGCGTCTTGCCACAAACGACGGCAATGCCGTGAAGCAGCATGTGGCCTCCTGCCACGAGCAGCGGCAATGGCACAAAGCGTCATGTGGTTTTCTGCCGTGAGTGGTGGCACTGGCGTGATGAGCCACGAGGCACAATTGTCGGGGCATGGGAGGCTTGGCTGCAGTGGTCCTACTAGTAAGGTAAGCGGGTGCAAGGCACGTGGGGCAGCTCCAAGCCCCCACCCCTGCCCTAGCTTGATTTTTAGGCATGCGTGCCGCACAAAACTAGGGCTTATTTTTGAGGTAGGGCTTATATTAGGCCCACTCCAAAAATCAAGCTAGCGCTTACTTTCAGGAAAACATGGTAATACTAAGCTTTCCAGATTAGACTTCCTGGTTTGATGAAAAGGTTGTAAGTCACCAAAGGTACATTAAGAGACAATATTTTCAGGTTGCCACAATATTTTTCCTTTACCCCTTACTAACATCCTGAGACTTTTTCCCAACCTAATTTATCTGAAGACAGATTACGATTACTCTAACAAGCCAGCAAGATCAGTAGGAGGCTGTGGGTGATGTGCATGGTATTTCAACAATCTGGAGGCCTTGGATTGGGGAAGGTTTGTATCTACCCAGCCACAGCCAGCTTCTCAAGAAAATGGGCAACTGAAGCTAACCCAGCATGCAGCTCATTGTTAGCGCTTTACTTTCTTGGGTTGGGAGTTATTTTCATTGTTCAATTTGTTTCTCCCACACCTGCCAAACCCTTATTCTCATCTATAAATTACAAATATAATTGTTCCAGAAACTGCCTCAAAAGGCCTTCTTAAATATGCAGCCAAATCCAGTGCCATTTACTTGCAAATAAATGCACCTTGGGGTTTTTTTTCTTCCATCTACATTGGTTTTTCCCCCTAAAGAAAATAAGGAAGTTGCTGTTGCTGTTTCCCTACCTGATCTTTTTATTCAGGGATATTGGCCCTCAGGGGCCAATTTGGAGTAGGGAATGAAGAGATCCCAGTGTGGTAATGGAAACAAATGTGGCCCCTGTGGCCTGGAGGTTAAAAGCACCTCCCTTGTCTTTTCCAATCCGAGGCAAGCTTTCTTCATCTCCTTTTCAAAATGGCTGGAGACAGAGCCCTCCATCAAGTTATAGAAGGCTACCTGCAGGAAAGGATGGGCTCCAGAAATCCATTCATGCCTTCTGAAGTTACCTACTTCTTTTGTTGTTGGGTTTTAACTGAAACTGAGTAGTTAGGACCTAAGCTGTGGGATGCTCTGAACTGAGGGAAGTAATGGCAAGATGCTGCAATCACCAAGCTGAATATGTTTGGGGTATCTCTGAGATATGCTTCCCTTGCTCAAACCTGCACATTTGCCAAGTTGGGCTAAACAATGTACATCCTCTTTCACAGCCGAATGTGGGATGCAGAGAATTTTTTTTTCCCCGCCTTCCAGGAAAAAATGTTTTGTTAGAACAGAATTTAGTGTAGAAAGTTGTAAATGCCACCGAGAATTTGCAGAGTTCCCGGTTTGCATCACTTTCAGCACTTAGAAAGTGAAGGTCTGCCCTGTTGAAAGGCAGAGAAGTTCCTTTCCCAGTACAATATTATTGACAAGAAAGAAAAATGGTGGTGCTCCACAGTCCCCAGTTGTAGGTCATCAGGCTCCGCAGTTTCCAATCGCTTTTTTTTTTTTTTTAACATTGTTCAGCCCCGGGCACAGAGAGAAAGTGTTTGCTTTCGACCCAACCAAGTCCGAGATCTTCAGCCAAGATGATGCATATTCTCTCTCACAAACACACACTTCCCCATATACACCTCTCCGCAAGAGGAAAAGGGACGCCATCTTTGCACTGCACCCCTGTTTTCTAAGAGTCAGTTGAATTAAAAGTAATTCATGGGATTTATATCCTGGGCAACCAGTGATAGCGATTTCGAATTTAAGTAGTATTGCCCTCTGCCCTAAACCACCTGGAAAGCTGCCGGATTGAAAGGCGAAGTGCAGCTCCTCAAAATCAACAAATATACGACCCACTCCCGTCCCGTGGGAGCGAAAGTTTAACAGGGCGGGACGAGGGGGAGGGACCATCTGGGCTGGTTCAGGGCCAAGGGGACGCTGCAGAAAAGTTCGCGCTCTCCAAATGTTTGGTCTCCTTCCTCTCCGATCGTCACCGGAAAGATGGAAGCGGCAGCCTACTCTGTCTGAAGATACCCAGCTGCGCTCTGATAGTGTGAACGTTATTCAAAAAAGGGGAGAGGCCTCAGGTCGCTGAGCCGCCTCTACTGGGAATTCCATTTGGTTGAAAAATCGGGGTTATTTCCTCCAGCGGGGAAAAGAGGATTTGGAAAAGAGGCTGCGACTGGTTTTCTTGGGGGGCGGGGGGAAGGGAGGGACAGAGGGAGGGGTGGGGAGAGAGAGCGAAACCAAGAGCGCCGGAGCTACTTACCAGAGTTCCGATTCCTGGAGCTCCTTGTAGAATTGTGTGCCTCACACCGACACAGACACACCCGGCGCCGAGAGATGGGGGCCTGACGCCGGAATGTCCCTCTCCAAGAGGCTGGTGGATCCCTCTTTCTCGGGTAGCCGCTCCCCAGGGACTTGCAGCCGAAAGGCGATCAGCGAAAACCCTTTGAGGAGAAGGAGCAGCAGTTCTTTCTCCCTGCGTGGGATCCATTGCCTGACCCCCACGAGTACCGCCTTCCTTCCCTTCCGCAACTCTGGTAAGCTTCCCATGCTGAATAGTGTGATGCCCACCCTCCCCTATTTCTAGAGGTGCCCATCTCCTATTGGCTATTTCTCCCAGCCAAGTGGGAGGGTAGAATCGGTCAGCCAATGCATCGGTGGACGGTTGACCTGCGGCTGGGATCAGTCCCATCTAGCCTGGCCGCAGAGCTAGCTGTATTGGCGCGAGAAGACTAAATGTGGGAGCGCGTCCAGCTTTGGCCGGTGAAGCGACATCTGCTCTGATTGATCCTCCCGTTCATCACTGTGTGGACGGACCTCTCGATCTTGAAGCCCCTCATTCAGAGCACATCTGACTGCTATCTTTTCCGCAATATGTGCATTGCGCCATCTGAGAAATCAATCACCCGCCGCAGAGACGCCGCGACTATGTCAGCCGCTACCTAATTTATTCTCCTGGAAGAACTCAATCCTGCCTTCCCGAATCTGGTGCCTTCCAATAGCCACGCAATCATGGATTTATGAACGAAGTAGCCCAACACATCTGGAGGATACCAGATTGGAGAAAGCTGCTTTAAACAAACAGCCTATTCTTTCCTGGAGGGCGCGCATCGTGAGTGGGCTTGACAGCGTCACTTCCTTAATAAAATGTTCCCCAAACCCTAAACACTTGTTCACCTCCCTGACCTATCCATCTCCATACCGTAGGTGTCGGTCTAGAGCTGCGACCAATTCCACGGCCCTGCTTTCTGGACGTGATGGGGGGGGGGGATAGTTCAAGTACCTGTAGTGCCTCGTTGGGGAAGGGTTGACCGAGATTTTTCCTCTCACCCCAGAACTGAGTATATATAGTAAGACTTACCTAGCTTTTCTCCAGATCTAGAACTACCTCTTTCTCCATCTCCCCCAAACCACTATACAAGGCAAACACCACTTAAACGGTTGGGGGGGGGGTAGCTGAGTCCATTCATGTTCACCGATTGATCTTGTGGTGGAAGGGACAGGGGGAACAGAGCAGGAGAAGAGGCACCCTCCAAAACAAACAAATGAATACATAATCTTATCAGTCTGGAGCATTGGCTCCAACTACTTTTCTCCCTCAGCTTTCATTCAAGGAGGTTCAGTGGTGGAATTCAATCCAAGATATGAGGAAACTCCCAAGAAACATATACTTTACCTTAAAGCAATAAGAGCTGCAACAAAACTGGGATGGGACTGTTAAACAAACCTGTTCTTCAAAGCTGAAAAGAAGATAGACTTGAGAAAATATTGGAGGAACGGTAACAAAGACATACAAGAACATAGGTTCATCTTCATTAAGCACAGAATTTTGGACTGTGATTTATTTGTGACAGCGGGAATTTCAGATGCTTTTTTAATTTCTGGAGAAATGGCTCTTTCTACAGAGAAGGATTTCTAAGAAGACTTTCTAGAAAATTCTTCCTTCGAAATTTTAAGGCAAAAGGCCGGAGAACTAGCCAAAATGTTTTCCCTCAAAAGTTAAAAGGGAGCCGATTTGTTCTTTCCAAGCACCCCAGACTCAAGGACATTCACTCCAAGTATATCCATCCTTTCCTCCAAGTTAAGGCGAATAACTGAATGACGATGTTGCAGCACATAATCCTTGTTTAATTCTAAACTTAAAAATACCCCCTGACATTTCAAAGAAAACGTAAAAGATGGTTACCATTATTCTATCCATAGATATAAAATATGGACGCCTATGCATCCTTTCAATGCAAGAAATACGGTTTCTTTCTTGAATACTAGAAAACAAGATCTATTTCTACTCCTTAAGTTAACTTGTTGCAACAAACAAAATATGTTTTCCATATTAAAGCAGAAATTACCACTTTAGCAAAAAAAGAAAATAAAAAGCATCGGAATCCAAGACAGGAAAATGAATTTTGTGAGGAAGAATGGACAACATTCAGGAAGATTAATTATTTCTGTTCCCATCTCCGTTAATGTTCTGTTTCTCCACCCGGAATTTCCCTGTGGTGGGATTTATCAGGACTCACACTCATTTCTGGCCTTGAGAGCGAACGCGGTCATAGTCCAAACAACGTCTGGAGAGAACGGGGGAGGGAGAGACCGCAGCGCATAAAGACCGGACCCACATTAAATAGTCGGCGCCCTTGAAAAATTCCCACTAGCCCCTCCCCACTTAAGCCAGGTCTGTTTCATTCCTTCCAGCCCGTCTTCCAAGCAGGGACGCGGCGGGGCTTCTCTCTCCCAGTCCCTACTTTCCATCCTACCGGTACCTTCAGCCGGCAAACCTCGCGACAGTAAAGGCCAACCCTTACTCTGCTTTCTCCCGCTTCTTTCACGCCTCTTCCCCATAAAATCCCCAGGAAGTTTCCTTCATCCCCCCCACCCACCCCCCGAAAAGCGTGTTCTCACGTGATTTAGGAATGACAGACACACACCCCTTTCTTGCTCCAGTCTAGATTTTCCAGATCAGACTTTTTAACCCGCTGCGGCCCGAGGTTAAAGAAAGGCAGGCAGGCAGGCATATCACAAAATCTTTCTGCTTCAATGCAAAGCGAAGTATTACATTCTTCCTTCTCTCTCCCTTCCCCAATTTTCTCGATGTAATGCGCCATATTGTGGCTGTAGCCCCGCTCCCGTTTATCAAAGCCAAAGCACCCTGGCAATTCCAAGCGCTGTGGACTACACGCTTCCCCAGCTATAGATGTGGCTTAGGATTATGGATATTGTAGTCCGAGTGGTCTGGAAGACACGAGTTTTGGAAACCCGTCTTTTTAAGAGTTGACTACATTTCTCCTTATTCCCCCTCCTCGCAAATACACGCGCGCGCGCACACACAGACGTCACTCGGGCCTAAGACAAACTGCGCGCATACTTGCTCACCAAGCGCCCGACATTTGGATCTCGCAAGTTGCCCCTCTCTTCTTGCGGGAGAGGAGAGATCCCCGGCCGAGCCTTTGATTCCAGCTTGCCGACTGCAGGCTGCTGCCTGTCAAGGCTTAGTCTCAGTCCAATGGGCTTTGTAGCCCCCACTGCACATTCCGTTCTGTAGCAAGCGGGCTCAGTTCCCGCCGTTCCAGCTGTTGGCGAAAAGGCCTATCGAGTTCAAAGGCCCTGAAAGCCCCCGGCTGCTGCCGAAAGGCAGCAGCGAAAGAGAACCGGAGCTGCCGCCCTGCGCCCTAGCTGCAAAGCCGGGCGGGGGAGGGCGGCGAGGGGATGGGGCTCCTATGATTCCAAGATCAGGAAATCCGAAGAGGCTACTTTGGAAAATCATCCGCAGCATCCCTCTCAGCAGTGAATAACAACCCCCCCCCGCCCGCTGACAACCACCACCACAACAAAGAAAGCCGAGAACGGCTAACGAATTTCGAGAGAGAGATCGGCCATTTTGAAAGGAATACCAAGAAGTGAGGAGGGGGAAAAGAAGAAAACGGCGAACAGGAGCGACGAAGTGACAAAGAGAGAGGAGAAGGGGAAGAGGAAGGGCACCGCCCGGGGCCAGTGAGAGCTCTCCCGGGTGAAAGGAGGATTGGTTTGGAAGCGGAAAGTGTTCAAGCCCTACCTGATCCCGGATCCTTTCTAGGGGCGCACCGAAGCAGCAAAATATGGGACGGAAGAAAGGAGAGAGAGTGGGGAAAAAGGACACCCCTCGTCTCGTTTATACTGCTCAAGCTCCAATTTAAATATATACATATGTATATAACAGACTCCAAGCAGAGCTTCTCGGAGCAGCCGCCCCTCCTCCTGCAGCTGAACTACGAGAGGGAAGGCAGGGAAATCAACAAAAGGGCCCTCCCCCCGTCCTCTGGACAGCAAACCCCGCCCCTTTTGGGACCATGTGATTTCATTCTTAGGGTGTTTGCCAAAGAGCCAAATCCCTTAAAAAAAAAAAAAAAATAGAAGCGGCGGCGGCGGCGAACGGCAGGAGAGGAATCAACGGGTCTGTTTCTCCGCCTCCAGACAAAACAAAAAGCAGCTAAACGGTCCAAGCCCCCAAGCTACAGCCAGACTACAAAGGCGTGAAGTTTCTCTGCCCAGCTGGAACAAAACCGAACCGGAACGAGCAGCCATAGTTCAGCTGTACCGGGGAAGAAACAAAAGCCCCGGCGTTGGTGCGCCCTTCCCCTCTCTTCTCGTCCCTTCCCCCGGTCAAACCCTCGCGTCGGCTGGAAGAAAGGTTAATTTAGCGACAATTTAGGTTCCAGCTCTTGAATTCCAGGACTTTTACTTGAAATTTGAAGAATTGCCGCGTGAATAAAACATGCAAAAAAAATTCTAATATAACATTTCGCGACAATTTCGCTCCATAGGTCGAAGCACTTAACGAAAACTGACGCCTTACGAATATGAGAAAAATATGCGAGGGAGGGGAAACTATCTGGTTAAAAAAATAGTAATTTACTGTATTATTTTCCCATGTATCTGTATTCTTGGACTCGGGCACGTTTAGACACCATACTCTTTACTTATAGTAAGTAGTTTTCTAAAAACCTACATCCATATGATCCAATTTTTATACTTTTGGTAGCTCAAGAGCTGTGATTATGTGAGAAATAACGAAAATAAAATAAAATACAAAATAGAAACGGGGGGGGGGAATGTTGCGGATTATCTTTCTTGACAGTGAGAAACCATCCAGCTGAAAACTAGGGACAGCAGGATACTAGTCCAGATGGGTGTTGTAAACAAACGAGTTTAAAAGGTAAACTAATGACGCTCGGAGGATATTGAAAGTAGTTTGCTTTTCAATCCAGAGTACAGGATTTCGGATTGTGGGAGTCTGCTGGGTGACTCACAAATAATATTTTTTTGGAAGTTACGATAAATGTTTTAAGAGCAGAGTTAAATTTAAAATATGTTTTTTAAAATTTTGTTTTTAATGGGCTTTATAAGGTCAGCTCTTTCAAGGAGTAGCTGGAATTTGGTTTTGGAGGACCTTTGATCCCAGCTCTGCTTTTGAGTTTCCTTTCCAGAGGATAAAAAAAGGAGAGGCCAGTGGCTCTTGCGCTCCGGTTGGCCTAGTCGGTTTAAAACCAGCGCTACTGAACCGGTCAGGTTTTGTAACTCTAAAGTAACCCCGGTCTCTAGTGGTAAGACGGCGAAGAGTTGGTGATATTCTAAAATCTATCCGTCTGTGGTTCTGTTCTACCGTGCGTACTATTCTACCGTCAGGTTTCTCAACCCCATTTAGTTCCATGAAAATCCTCTCATATCACGATTAAATAATTTCCTTGTGTGATTTGTGAACGTGCACGTGGTCGGTGCGGGAGACGTGGATTTAGCTGCTGCCTGCCTGGTGGCGAAACTCAGTGCCTATTCACGCGAGTTTTTATTTTTTTTTGCACACTGAGCTAGCTCCTGAGCAGGCAGGCTTAAGAGTCATGGCGGCGACCCAAGAACATGGTTGGGTAGACCGATGCGGATTTCAGATCCATCCAGTGGCTGGTGAATGAATCATAAATCCTGATTAAAAAGGGATAAGAATCGGACTAAGGAAAGCAACTTCGGAACTTTATATCGGCCTAATTAAAATAGATTAACTTTTTTCTTCTCAGCCCCGACGCTATATACAAACTACTGTCTGACTGGTAGCTGCAGTTTCCCTTCCTCCGCAGTGTAGGAACTTGGCCTCGACCGGAAGCCTTTCATCCTGCTGAGACGGCCGGGCCCTAGAGCGACTTTTGGTGACTCTAAGGACACCGGGCGCAGCCAGATCCAAACTGGGCGCGCTCGAGGTATTGCTGCTGCTGCTGTTGGACGAACAGTCGCGTCAGCCAGACGTCACTCCTCCTGGCAGGCGTTTTTGAATGAGGGAAGCTGCTCTTTTCGCTAGCCCGCGAAGGTTTCAACGGACAGCGCCAGAAAGGAGATCAAAGGAGGGGGGAGGGGTCCAGAGTTCCTTTCAGAGAGATCAGTAGCCGAAAACCACTTCCTTCGAAGAACAGGGTTCCTTCGAAAAACAGCAATGCCGGAGAAGAGCCAGCTAGTTGATGGGGGAATTCCGCTCACCCCTTTCCTCGCTAGAAAACCAGGCCAGCGAGCCTGCCTGACAGTCTGTCACAATCTCAGAAACCGCCCCCTCGAATCTTGTCACCCCCATGGAGATGTCTCTCTGATTCCATCAGACTCACCTCGGACGTACCTTTTCGGTCTCCAATTGAAAGCGAAAAGAGTGGATCGGGGAGAAGCGATTCTTCCCTTCAAAGTGCCAGATTTTGCCCCCAGCCAGTGGCCTCCGGAGGGCATGGACTATAATAAGTCCCATCGTTCTGATGAGGCAGGGGCCCGCTGGCCGAGCAGTCGTTTATGTCGCCTGCCCTGATTCTTTTTGAGTGGGGTATGTTTCCCTCCTTCATTAAATCAATGGCCCAATATTAAAAAAAAATCTCGGAAATTGAAATCTTTCTGAGTCCTACTCTTTAATTTAGTTCCACTGCTTTGAATGGGATGAAGTGATTCGCGGTGCTTCTTCAAATATTCAGTCACGATTTGGGGTGCGGCCTGCCCTATCTGTGGCACACAGCAGTAGCCCAACCAGCCGGGGGAAGGCATTTCTCGATCCTTTCGCAGAACAACGTGTAATCTTCTGACCAGAGTTACTTTGCCACAGCCTCGCCCGGAGACCCACTGACTTCTCGATCTCCCTTGTGCCTGGATCGAAAGGAGGGAGCGATCAGGGGAGCGGCTGAGTTACAAATATCTTGTTTGCTCTGCGCCGGTGCTCAAAAGAACAGGAGCCCCACTTGCTGTGTGCGGGAATGTGGGTGGAAGGTAGATGGCAACCTCCAGGCAGGGAACAGAATCGAGGAGGGAACGGGAACTTGCAACAAAGCATCGCTGATCCTGCTGTACAAAGACAGGCGCCTGCCTCTAAATTCTCCCCCACCGAATAGGTGAATCTGCTTCATTATTGATGCCGATTTATTTTTTTTTAGCCTTCGATCTAACTTTCCGAATTTTCTTAAGTTTCTGCACTAACCTGAATTAAGAGTGCAATCCGAGAGAAACCTGCTCAGAGATTAGTGCATTGCCTTTTTACTTAAGTACCTTCAAAACAATTTTGACACTTAGCAACTGCTTGGACAATTTCTTGCAGTTTATTTGGCAAGATTTTGAAAATTGGTTGGCCTTGTTTCCTAGGGGTGAGAATGAGTAAGTGGCCAAGGTGGCTTTGTGCTTAAACCTCCTGGTTTCTAGCCTGGTGCCTTTACCATTCATGGAACTGACTTTATATCTCCATAATAATGGTTGGGTGACTCTAAATCAGTACTTCTCAAACTCAACAACTTAAGATGCATGGACTTCAACATGCTGGCTAGGGAATTCTGAAAGTCAGTTCACATACCTTAAATCTGCTGAGTTTGAGCACTACTACTCTAAATCACCAGTGTGAAAATGGCCTGTAATCGATTACACATATGAGGATATGACAATTATAAAGCTTCTTCAGTTAGAACGTTTGAGAAAAAAGACACATTAATAGCAATATGAAGAGGCAGCTCCTAATGTTATAGACATTTCCAGGACATTATAATAACAATTCTGTTTACCAAATAATTTAACTTTTCTGAAGAGGTATAATTTTTTTGGAAAACAGATCTGATATTTCTAACACTACTTCCTCGTTCTCCAGAGGCAAGAAAAACAAGGCATGTTGTTTAAAACTATTGGGTGGACCTGATGAAAAATTCTGTATATTTCCCATACCTTCCCTTTCGCCTAGGAACCTGTAGCCCAGCCCTGAGCAAATTTGTCAACAAGCTCAGTAAGTTTCACTTAGATGAAAGGTTATTTTCAATGAAGGGCCCTCAGGAGTTTTGGTAAACAAGGTTTTCCTAAGAGTCACAAGGTATTGTCAACTATTGCCTGAACACCGATTGGGTCTTTTGTTTTAATGAACAAAAATGTATTTGAGGTAACCCATTTTCGGGGTAGTTTCTCCGAGTGGCTTGGTTAGGCGGGGGTAGATCAGGCTGTTTTAAAGGGATTTAATTCCTACTTTTCTAACAAGTCTAAATTATTATATACAGTATTATTTGCTAATCCCATTTTAAGATACACTTTTAAGATGCATCTAAAATCCTCTCAAGTAGGACAATAACCTCTTCAGCTTTATTCCCCGATGAATGGGGAGGGGGTCGTATATTTTCAGCAGAGTCCCAGAGAAAGATTTTCTCTGGATATCTCAGGGCTACAATAGGGAGCATCGCCTCAACACCCCTCAGAAAATGAGAACAGCACAGGGAAACCCTTTGAAATGCTTTTCCTCCCGCCTAACTGCAGAAAGGTCTTCGTTTATTTCACTTGGTAATTAATCTCACTCCGAACCCGAGATAGTACAATCTACAGGAAACAGTGAAAGACTAAATTGCCTTTCATTTTCCTCTTCTCTCTCCCCTCGCCTTGCCAATAAATAAATATCCTACTCCACCCAACAGGTCTCTACATGAATTTTGACAGCTACTGGCCTGGAGATCTGCTTGACGAAACGGAAGAGGGATCGGGAGGCAGGAAAGGGATTAGGAGGCTGGGCGCCGCCCTATATTGTTCTGCAGGGCAGACTCTCTTGGGGACCACGGAGAAAGTTTCCAAAAATTTGCCGAAAGGCGATGGCTGGGCAAAAGTCCCTTTACCGCCCGCATCCAGTCCTCCAGGTGGTGAGAAAAGTGAATGCTCTTTTGAGACACTGAAATGATTGATCCACACTTTTCATCGGACGCCTCTGTAGGAAAGGTCAGATGTGAGGGAGAAACCCGAAAGCGTTCAGAAGAATGTAGATGGGGCAGCTGATTCCTTTTCGAAATTCAGTTATACTGTAATAGAAATTGTCGTAATTATATAGCCCTACTTATTTCTCCCATTTTCTTTGACTGGGACAGGCGCTCCTTTCTTCTGTCCCTCATCCGAAAGAGCTTCAGCCCTGGCTGTGTTCACACGACGGTTCGGAGAAACACCTAGCGGCTGCATTGGCACAATATGCAATTGGCTTCTTTGAATCTGGGTTAGGCTTGTGTTTTGGCGGAGTGGTGGCTTAGAAGGCTTTCGGAACCCAGCCCATTTGGTTAGTTTTCGTCTGCTCCCAATAGAGGGGTCACGTCGCTAAGAATTTCCCACCCAGAATCTTAGCACATTGGCTGTTGCTGATTTTCCTTAAGGTGTCTCGGCAACCGCAGTCTTGCTTTCCCGCGGCGCTCTCTCATTTCCATTTCATGGAAGCCAATGCCAAATTTTTCTTAGCCAGAACCCTTTCCTCCCCCGCCCCCCGCCTTCATCGTCTGGCATTTTCCGAGTAAGAATTCTGCCTAATTCCGAATATCTTCACACCACTCCGAAGGTGCCTCTCTCAAAGATATCGCCTGTCTGTTCTAAAAAAAACCCCAACGAGTCGATCCGAAGCCTAAAGTGTCAAACCGCGCCGAAACCACGCAAAATCAGCGGAAGAGACCAGAGCTCCGAATCTCTTGGGGACCCCTGCGCTGAGCGTGCTCAATTTGAATCCAGCCTCTCCGGCTCTCACGGAAAGGAAAGCAAGTGGAAGGGAAAAAGAAACGCCCCAGGGCTCTAGAGGGACACAGTTATGCAGCGCCTCAGACAAATCTGGCGGCGTTTGGTTTGGCCCTGCAGACATGTTGCGTGGAGCACTTCAGTCGCTCTCACGAAGCGGTCTGTCATTTTCGGGCTCTTCGAATATGTGGAGTTATGATAGCCGCCCTCCCCAGTTAGGAAGGAGCGGCCAAGCCAGTCCGACGTTCACTAGTGGGGATACGAAGAGACGGGACTCGCAAGGCAACTTTTCCCATCGGCAGATTTTCACTCACGTTGTAGAGTGAAACGGCTTTTCCCGAGTATTGGCATCGTAATCAGGGCATCGTAATCTTTATGAAACGAGCATCCTCTTCTGATTCCATGCAATTTTAAACATGCCTGTTTTTTTCACGAAATGATCCACCTCCATTGTTCGTGAGGTCTTTCTATGGAAAGATTGACAGTTGCCCAAAGAGCGGGCAAAGCTTTCTCGTTCTCTCTATAGCCTGAATAAATCTTTTACAAACGGAAAACTCACAGAAACCGAGCCTGACGTAGTCATCCATCTTTCCCGGGAGAAGGTTAAACAAAAACATGTATTTCAGTGAAGGGAGTGAGGCGGAGAGATGACTGAGCCAGGACCGTTTGCAGGACAGTTGCAAAGCACTTAAGTTCCGGAGGGGTTCTGAACCGTGTACCTGACATGGAATCGTCTCATTTGGAAAAGGACTCGAAATCAAACGAAACGAAACCTTTTGCTTACTTTTGTTCCACGCTACTTCGTATCCTCCCCCTCTATTCCCCACTTCTCTCTGCCTCCAGCGGCAGGACATAGAAAGCATTTTTCAGGTTAGAAATGGCTATCCACAGCAAAATTAGAACACGAGAGACAGTCTCTGTGGCGCAATCGGTTAGCGCGTTCGGCTGTTAACCGAAAGGTTGGTGGTTCGAGCCCACCCAGGGACGGGTGTTACTTTTGGTACCTGTTTTCTAGTTCTCTTAATTTCAGGGCCCTTTTTCCAAAAGAGAGAGAGAGAGAATTCAAAATGAAAGTGAAAAAAGTCTTTAGAATTCTTTGTTTTCCTACCAGCTTCTGCTTGTTCCATTGGAAGTGCATTTTAGTGGTCGTTCTTATTTTATTAAAAATTATTAATACACACTGAAAACAAAAAAAGAAGATTCAGAAAAGAAAAAATAGAAATAAAAATAGAAAATAAAAACAAAACAAGAATGTAATAAAGAAAAAGAAAAATATGTAAAGAAGTGACTTCTTACCTTCATCACAAATATAAACAATTATAGTAACTTATCACCTTCTCTTAAATTACAGCAAATTATCTCCTCTTCCCATATCCCATTCCTTGTCAATAAACAAATCCATAAAATCTCATCATTTTAGTCTGATGTTGACAAAAATCCATTAAGGGCTACCAGGGATAACAATATATCTATTTTAACTTTGATCAAATAAGCCAACTGTATATTCCTTCCATTTACTTCTAACAGTCTTGATTTTTGATTCCTTAAAATAATGTGCTAGAATTTGATTTTTCATTTTTTTCTTTATCCCATCTCATAAAATTCCTCAAAAGGATTAACCAGTCTGTTTTGAACACCCAGTATAAGAAAATAATCCAGGTCACTTTCTTGGGTTATTATTTCTGTATCCCCTTTATTTATTAAAATATTGGGCGGCTTTTTTTGTATGTTCAGTGTAATATCTTTTTCCATGTCATTCTTGCAGGCTATCATTTTTAAATTGACTTTCAAATCAATCTCAATCTTGTCAGGTAAAATTTGTTCCTCTTCCATAACATCTTTTAAATACAGTCTATCTATAGAGGCAGACACTCTTAAAATTAACCTGGGTCTATTATTTAAAAATATTCTTCAATATGTCTATGTTAAAATATTTTCTTCATTTTGTCTTATAAGATGAACTTTCTTTTCTCTTTCTTTAACAGTAATCTTTAGTTCCTTCTAGTTCCCTCTAGTGTTCAATTTTTAAACTCTTATATTTTTTTTAGCAAAAACCCCTCAGAAATTAAAAAGTGTTCTGTTAGACTTACATATTGCACTAAGCCACAATGTACTTTGCTTTGTTTTGTGTGAACCAGCTATTGTGATTTACACATTCACTTTTTCCCAATACATTAATCCCTTTTTTAGTAGACAATGCTTTCAAAAGCAGTAAGAAAATCAAAGAAACTAAAAGTGTAAAATAAAAAAGAAGAGAAGATATTCCTTAATTTAGTTTTATGTATCTACAGGTGGGAGGCCAGTGTACTGTGATTTTATAATGCAACCTGTGGTTTATATATTTGCATCTGATATTGGAACCTACAGATAAAAGGCCAGTAGTTGTGAGATTGTTACTTATCTTCTGTTATTTATTTGTCATCATAGTTTACACACTCTTGCATGCTTGCTTTCACCATCTCCATAGAGGGCTTCCAGCAATGCCTTTCATTCTTTCAGCTTCTCACCTCTCTCTTTTGCAGGATCTCATCCACTCTGTCCATAAAGTAACTAACTATTCCTTCAATATTTGTTGACAAGGGGAAAAAGAATATTCATCCTACAGATTATTAGCAAAAGACTGGAAATAAAATGACCAGTATATCAATGCTATGATTATTCTTGAAAATGATAAACAATTGTGACTACCTTGTTCAAAAGTGGTATTGTATTAAAATCTTCCCAGATTTGATGCTTTCCAACTGTGTGGGACTATGATCTTCATATGTTCCAGCATATGTGATGCCAAAGACATACCTATGCAAAGGCTCTATTAGTCAGAACAACTCCATTTATCTTGTAAGTAACGTTTCATGCTCAGCTGATTCAAAATTTGAAATATTTTGGAGCAGTACTTTTGAATCACAGTTTGACCTGCCATATTAACATAACTATAAATTATTCTTCAGTCTGATCTTCAGTTCTCCTCCCTCCTTCCCTCCCTTTCTCTCTTTCTCCCTTGCTCCCTCTCTTCATCAGTGTGACATATTTACAAATCAATCAGGCAGTGTGACATATTTACAAATCAAATAAAAATTAAGATTTTCAGACCAATAGAAACTGAATAGCACAGATATGTCCCCTTTCTAATGTTAGTTTTAAAAAGGGTATCAATCTGGACTGTAATACTGCAAAAATTATAGGTTTTCATATCCAGACTGCAACACAGAGATGTAAAAAACTATCTCTTAGTTGCCATCTGTATACTGCAATGTGTGCAGTTCATATTTGCCTTAATATAGCAAAGTTGCTGAGAATGAGAAATGTTAGTCTACTTGAAAGACTTTTAAAAAGTATTAAAGGTAGAAGGACAATTGTAAGGTTTTTCAGCTCAGAATCCAAATAAATCCAAAAAAGACTCTGAACACGAGGCTACTGAAAACAACACAGCTTTATTTTTGATCAAAAGGAAAAGCCGGGGGCTCCTAGTCTCTTGTCTCTAATGCAGAGAGACAGAGGAAAAAAGACACACACACTAATAATCAAAATATTTTTTTCTTTTTATAGCTAAGCCACTTTCTTACACTAACAGGCTAAAAGATTTCTTTTTCGTCTGAATACATGTTTTCTTTATCAGATTAGGTCAGTTACAGCTTGTTACAAAGCCGTGCTTCGAATACACAATTGATGGCACAGAGCCCAGAGCTTTCTCCTTCAGCAGATACATTTGCAAGTTACAGCGGAAGAAGGATACATTGCAAGCTATAGCGAACACATTTAAAGTTACAGCTCATCTTTTTCTTTCTCCTTGGTCAGCACAATTTTGGTTAAGTTATCTCTGAGCAAAGTACAGAGCGCAAACAAGACAGAATGAACAATGGCTGGGTTATACATAAATGATTATATTTTGATCCCTTAACTATTATGTCCCAAAGGTCATGTCCTGCTTCCCTGGGGCTGTGGCTGATGGCTTTATTCTGTATTGGATTTTTTTGGGTGAGGGGTTGTTGATTCTAGAAATCTTTTGTCTTTCTAATCCCATCAGCTCCAAGCTTCCTGGCTCCAGCCTTTCTGAAAGGATGATCACATCTGCATTTTTACAGACGGGATTACTGCTGAGTTTCTGGCTTGGGGGAGGGAGACGTTTCTGCCTTTTTAAAGATCTTCTCCATTATTCCTTTCGGGAAGATCTGCCTGTTTAATATTTTCAAAAATGTTTCTTTCTCTTGGGGGGGGGGTACTATCCTCCTACAAAGGGATTACAAGATCGTAAAAAGGGAGTTTTAGCTATGGAGAATCTCAATCATCCAGGTCATGGACGTCCCAAAGGTGTTTTTCCAAAGGCAACTGGACTTTCTTAGTTTTTCCCTTGAAAACGTTTCGCTTCTCATCCAAGAAGCTTCTTCAGTTCTTTCTATGAGGAACCCCAAGTCTGAAAAATGTTCTATTTGGAGTCAAAAGAGCAGAGAAATTGTAGATGCACTTAATTTCTTCTCACTGGTGTTTTTAACAAGGTCTTTGTAGAGCGAAGTGAGAGTTGCTTTTTAAATATAGAGAAAAATATTTTGAACAAATTGATAATTTCCATATTTCCAAAGAATCAGAAAATGAGACTTTCAATAATAAAACGAACTAATACATCATTTTCTATTTTTATTTTATCTTTTATTTTTCTGGGGCATATCTTGTAGTTTATTTTTTCAAGAAAAAATACGTGTGTATTGGAGTTCGATTTTTCCTTTAAGGTCAACTCTAATTTCCTAATTGGAAAAGTAGGGATTATCTAAAAATGCCGTTTAAAATTCAAGCTACAAATCCCGTATTCATAGACTGCAACAAACTACTCTTCTATTTTATCTCTATGACAAACAGGTATGACTCTTCACTTCCTGTACCGAGAGCCCATCTCCGGTCCTAGATTGTCAGGGGAAAGATGTCCAATCGCAGGAATTTATGTTGAAGTACTACGTCCTGGTAGAGGCGGGGCCTAGTAACAGCCGCGGAAGGAAGCTGATCTTGCGGAGGAGTTGTGCGTGAGGAAGGGTTTTTTCGAGGCTTCATCATGGTGAGTCTTGATATTGGACAGAGGTTAAAGGAGAAATAGCTAAAATTCGGGGAGGGATCACTGGCTACTATCCTTGATGGCTGTGTGCGATTTTTCAGGATCAGAGAGGATGTGCTTAGGCGAAAAAAAAAATCACCGGATCGGGTCTGTCGCCCCAACTCTTGCTTATAAACTTCTCAGCGATGCCTATTGTAGAAGCTGATTACAAGTTAGGGGAGCTTTTTACTTTCTGGTCTGAATTTCTATGGAGGCGATAGTGAAAGCAGTTTGCATGCATTGCTTTGAGTGATAATTGCGCCTCTGGGACTTGCCTTTTAAAATCTGTGTTAGGGTTGGTGCAAGAGCCAGAATTTATCACCATGCTTTAAAGCAGAGGCCCCTCAAACTCATCAGCACATTTACTCCTTTATGAAGTTTCAGATTATTCATCGACCTCCAGACATCTATTGTATGAAAATAATTTAATAAATACTACTTTAATAGTATTACAAATAATAATAAATATAATGGATAGTCCCTTGGGATTAATAGTAACCATTTTGGAGAACTCTGCTTGGAAAATATAATTCTGGACTTGATAATAGTGATTTGGATAATAGTGGTTCACCGTAGATTCTTATGCCAATTTAGTTTTCTACTGACTCAGAAGTGGAAGAAAAGCATTCTGAATGCTGTAAGGCTAAGCTATAAGTTATTGATCAAGCAGTCCCTGATTTAAATCTCCTGATATAAATTCACTACAGTGAAGCACTATTATCCAAATCACTATTATCAAGTCCAGAATACTTTTGATAACAATTACATTGCCAATCCAAATTGCCTCTGTTCTGTCCTGCAGCCAGAGGACGATGCTTTCATTTGCTCTGAAAGGAAATCTTGGCACTTCCTCACTTTCTTAATGTTACTAGTTGGATTGAATATCATTTGCCCATCCCTGTATTATTGGAATTCTGTCTACTTGTTTTTCAAAATTATGCAGTTAGATTCTGTCAGATAATTTGTAAACTTTTGACAAATGGCTACACCCACAATATTAGCCATTTATTAGAACTTGCCCTGGTTTCACCTGCTATCTTTCCCAGCCTGGGTATTGGCTGCCTGAACTAGGAGAAGTGGCAAGTATAAGGAAAGAATTTTTTTATTCATCAGGTTTCCAAAATTATCCCTGGTTTAGACACTCAGATTAGCCCAAATTGCCGATAGCCCAAGCAACAGTTTACTGATAGGGTGAAGGTTGAAGCAGCAACCCCCCCCATTCCTCCCCCTCTCTCCCTGTTTCTGGAGAATGATGTCCAAGGACTGGAGGTGAGAAGTGTGCCCACACGAGTTTATACTGGCCAATAGACAACAGGCTGATCTCACTTTCATGAGGCGATTTTACAGTATCATCAACAAAGTAATTATTGGAATTTGTAGGATTATATTCATAATAAAATGGCTGCAATGTATTGGCTGCTTAAGGGCAAAAACATTTTTAAAATGGGAAAGCAAAGGACAACTTAATGCTGTCTGGAGCATGGATTGGGAATTGGATGAAGGCAACATCATGGGAATACTGGGAAAAAAAGTGCTTACCAGAGCTTGTTTGTATTGTGATTACAATGAAGTGAGGAAAAAACCCTTAGTGTGTGAACCAAAATAGGATATTTATTTTAGCCCATTCTATCTGTGTCCAGTATGTGGGTTAAATTTTGGAATATTTTGCACTGTGACTCAAATGTGCTTATTCTAATGTTCTTCATATTCATAAGGATAAACCTTGATATGTGCAACTTAATAGCATCTAGTAAAAAAGTGCTGCATTTGACATATTATTTCAATTAAACTCTTTTTCTTTTCTAGTCTATTATGTCCTATAATGGAGGGGCTGTTATGGCCATGAAAGGGAAAAACTGTGTGGCTATTGCAGCCGATCGCAGATTCGGTATTCAAGCTCAGATGGTGGCCACAGACTTCCAGAAAATTTTTCCAATGGGAGACAGATTATTCATTGGTTTGGCTGGTCTTGCCACAGATGTGCAGACTGTGTAAGTATTTTGCATTAAGTAGATATAAGCAAGAAAACTAGAATATACATAGAGAGTTATAACTAACTTGTAGCTAGTTTCTTTATTCTTATTTATTTTTATTCTTATTCCAACATTGGGAATGAAGAATGTGTCATGATTGACCAACTTACGGAAAAGTTGAAGCTAAGTCCAGTTTTTCACATCTATAGTGGTATGCAGAGAGGTAAATTAGACGATGATTCTTGAATCACTGGGATCAATCATGTGGCTAAAATGGCTCTTAGAAGACAGCTTCTAAATATCGGGAGTTTGTAGAAACAGGCTAACTTCCAATACAGTGTTTTAAAGTATCAGCAATATAATTACTTTTTTCACCTAAAGTACAGATAGTTATTGACATGACTGCTTCTTTAACAATAGCTCACAGTTGCAACAGCCTTGGGAAAAATGATTTACCATCTGTCGTCAAAGTTATAAGCACTTGCAGTCATATGATTGCAATTCAGGGGCTTGGCAACCAAGTCACATTTACAACAGTTGCAGCACCTTGTACTCATGTGATCGTGTTTTGCAACTTTCCCATCAGCTTCCAATAAACGGAAGTCAATTGGGGAAATTGGATTTGCTCAACAACCACAGCAAAAATGATCATAAAATCAGCCCCAGTCATGTTATGACTTGTTTAATAATCATATGCTTAGCTACCAAAATTGTGTGGCTGTAGGTCAAGGTCGACCTGTAAGTAGCTAAAATGAAGAATATCTGGCAGCAGCTAGGAATAAATATTTATGTGAAATAATCTACAAGCTCATTCCTCTGATATTCATAATAAATTTGCAATCTCAGTGTATACTCAGGGACATACTTTAAATGAAGGCATCTGGAGAGTGTTCACCCTGATCATTCCTGCATGTGGTATGAGATAGAATGCAAACTATTCAGAAATGTGGGTTTTAATTTTCTAAATTTCAATATCCTTTCAGAATTAAACTATGGTTGCTTGCCTTTAGAACAATTTAAATGGTAGTTGTTATTTTAAAAGCCTCCAAGCAGTCATCTCTAGATTGCTTACATGAATTTCAAATTCTACAATGAACAGTGAGGTGCACCATATTGATTGCTTACCAAAACAGAAATGTACTAAGTTAAATTCCCCTGATACTCCAGAATAATAAACTATGGTTTACTATTGGTTTATGATTTTTTGCCTTGATCGTAGTAAAGGATGCTAGGCATGTAGTAATATGCTTATGAGTTAATCACATTATTGGGAAATAACAAATTTGAAGCAATTTGTCTTCCTCAGATTTCTATTTTATAATTACGTGCAGGCACAACTAGTAGGTTTTAAACTATGTATCTGTGCCATTTGGATTGTAAATAGAAGAAATGGTCATTTTGCCTTAAAATGGATTTAAAAGTGGTTTATTTTTCTTCTTTACAGTGCTCAAAGGCTCAAATTTCGACTAAATCTCTATGAACTGAAGGAAGGGAGGCAAATTAAGCCGCAGACCCTAATGAGCATGGTGTCCAATCTCCTATATGAAAGACGGTAAAGAACATTCATGATATCTGGATATAGTTAGTGTTATTTAAAAAATAAATTTCAGCTAATAGATTTGATAAGACAATTATTTTTGAACTGAGGATCAGGAAGCCTTAGGAAGGAGTCAGGAGCAACTTACTTGGATGGGCACTAATTTTTAAAACTAACCATATAGACAAAGTGTCAGAACTTATTCTAGGCTTTGCTCCTCATTTTGTCTGCACAACATTTAATAGGTAGTTGCATTATTACAAAGTTTTAAGAACTGTAATACATAGATTAAGGTGTAAATATTAAAAGAATTGGTGTATTTCTTGCCTAGCACTAACTAACAAAATCATTGGCTTTAATCATGGCTGTGTGGAGCATATAAATTCATTAATTATTTTATGAGACTCTTAATGTTTTCCACCCCAGGATTTACCTCCTGAATAATTGGTCTGCTACAACACATGATTATTGCTACATTAGCAGGCAGTTTTTGCTCCTTCAGATTTAGTTGAACTCTACGGTAGTTCCTATCCTGGCATGGTTAATATTGAGAAAGAATGGGAATTGCAATTAAATAGACTTATATCTCTGCTTGAGATGATAGTTAGGTAACTTTCAAAACTGATGATTTTTTCCAGCTTTTTAGTATTGGAGATAGACAAATTGTGTATATACTTTAAACCTGCCTATGTAGTCATGCCAAGGAAAATGTATAACTTTAAAATGTAGTTAATTGTAATGATATGCATTTTATTTTTGGGGAAAAATGAATTTTATTGCTACCTATATTTTCTTGCTGTTTCAGGTTTGGACCTTATTATACAGAACCAGTGATTGCTGGATTAAACCCAGTCACTTATGAACCCTTTATCTGCTCCTTGGACTTGATTGGTTGTCCGATGATAACAGATGATTTTGTGGTCAGTGGGACCTGTACAGAGCAAATGTATGGCATGTGTGAGTCTCTTTGGGAGCCAGACATGGTAAGAAAAATACAGAGCTGGTCATAAGAAATATAGTAGGGTTAACTACTTTAATAGATTAGAACACTCTTAATAAAAGCCAGCCTCTGGACTTCAAAAAGTAGATGTGAATAGAGCTTTAGGGTATATGCATAAGTTCTTCCCAGCATTCTTCACTTCAATAAAAACCTGTCTTCAGCACAAAAATTCTGTTTCAGTTTGAAATAGCTTTTTCATATGATATTTTGCTTAGAATTCTGCTTTATCCCTACATGCTGAATGCATGAATATATTGATATGGGTCAGAGAGAACTTACATGAGAAACTTCATAGCCGTATTCATGCATTCTCTGTAAATATCTTAATAGAGATAGAATATGTAATTCCTCTCTTCTCCATCCTCATCAAACTGTTGTTCTTTAGGGTCTTTCAAAGAGACAATATGGCTATATTGTTTCAATCTATATTCTTTTTATACTCAATATTCACTTAAGTTTGAACAGATGCTTAAAAACAACTCTTTATAATTAAAGTTAACTTTTTTTGGATGCAGGAACCTGATCACCTCTTTGAAACCATAGGACAATCCATGCTCAATGCTGTGGACAGAGATGCTGTGTCTGGTATGGGAGTCATAGTGCATGTGATGTAAGTAGAACCTGAGTGAGTATAGATCAGCTCTAAAAAATTATGTGGGACAGTATCTCTCTGGTTAATTTCCAGGGCTTGCCTGGAAGGACAATAGCTGTAATTGGCAGCAAGATTGAGCCAGAGAAATTATTTGCACAATTAATCTGTCCTTCCCTCTGGATGGGTGTAGTGCTGTTATTATGGGCAGCCCTTGGGAAACCAGTTGTGGTTGTACATATCGTTTTTATCTGTTGGTGGATAAGGCTATACAGATAGTTCTTAACTTGACTACAATTGGGACTGGAATTTCGATTGTAAGTCATGATGGTCATAAGTTGAAACACTCACGTGACAGGCTAATTTTACAACTGTTTATGGCAGTCATTAAGCTGTTGTAGTTTTGACAAAACCAGCAGAAAAACACTACAAATATGATGGTAGGAAGCTGCAGCCAGTTGTAAACCAATAGCCAAATGCCTGAAATACAGTCATGTGACCACAGGGGAGTGTGTCATGACATTTCACGATGGCTGAAAATCCCAAAAGTCCTTTTTCACGAGGCAACTGGGCTTTCTTTTTTCCTCTTTGAAGATGTTTCGCTTCTCATCCAAAAAGCTTCTTGAGCTCTTTCTCTTGGATGAGAAGCGAAACATCTTTAAAGAGACAAAAGAAAGTCAAGTTGTCTCGTGAAAAAGCATCTTTGGGACCTTTTGGACAATCCTGACCTGGATGACTGAGAATCTCCAAAGACAGATGGTTGGAAATGCATTGCATATATAAAGAACTCTTTCTGAGGCTGTTATAAACTGAATGGTCATTAAATTACTAGTTGTAAGTAGAAGATTAACTGTAACATAATTTTCATTTTGATTCTCTCCCTTTTCTCTTTTCACCAGTGAGAAAGACAAAATAACTACCCGGACACTGAAAGCTCGCATGGATTAAGTTAAATTCCTACTAAGAAAACTGATTCTCTCAAGATAGGAAATAGTGTACTGTTAATGGAATAAACTTTTTTTTAAAAGCACAACTTTTTCATTTTTATGTAGATGCTGTATATATTCTGATTTGCTTAAAATCATAAAGGGTTGCTCTGAAGATAATTTTCAAGCAGTGAAGTAATAATGTAACCTGTCATACCTAATTGATCTGTAAATGATAAATTTAAAAAAAATGGCATCCACCAAAATTGGCAGATCTAATTTTTTTTAATGCTAAATACTACTATTGATGCAACCCGAGAAAAGGCTACTGAATTCAGTATGTCCTATTGCATGGACTTGAGTAGGATTGCAGTAGCGATAGTCAGTGTGAGATCAGATCTAAAGTGAGCAAAGGAAAAAATGCTGAGGAAAATATACCTTTGAGTTCAGATAGTAGTGGCAAAGTAGTCACCAAGAAACTGCCTATAGGTAGTGATGGATCCCGATTTTGGCCCAAATACTGTGCATCTATAGTTAATGTCATCCAAAAAAGATGGTGATAAGGTCAAGGTGATGTTTGTTGAGCTGAGCTCACAAGACTTTAATTTCAAAAGTTCATAACTGAAAAAAAATCTGATATGCCTGGGGCATGACTATTTGCTTTCACATTTCAATACATTTAAAACTCCAGTTAAAGGCATTTTGTATATTTCTTGTATAGCTCATATTTAGTTTTCCAAATCCACTCCGTAGTTAAATGGAAAATCTCATATTCCAAGGACACTTGACAATATATAGCTTTAAAAAAAACCCAAATGCTGCATCATAAAATAAGCAGAGATAGGTGGTACCCTTAAACATCTTAGTCTTTTCAGTGGAACTTCTTTCTAGATTAAGCTGTTGAAGTTCTTTTGAAAGTAAGAAATAGCTGTAGCTTTCAAGTGGTGGGGCAAGTCCTTTTTTCTTAACTTGTTTTAAAGCAGAAGGCCAGCATTTAGAGGGAAGTCTTATTAATAGGGAAAATGAACATAACTGGATCAATGGACCTTATATATGCATGGGTAAGCCCATTTGCAAGTAAGCTGAACACAATTTTGTGATGTATTCTTGGCTTACCTGGGAATATACAGCTAATCCTCAGTTAATGACCATTTCTTCAGTGATTGTTAATTATCCTTAAAGTCATGGCCATTGTAGTGTCCCCATGGTCACATAATTGTAATTTGGGTGTTTTGACAACCAGCTTGCAATTATAGTCACTGCTTCTCTGTTCACAAGATTGCCATTTTCAACCTTTGCTGCCAGCATCTGGCATGAAGGTAGATAGGGAAACTAGAAGATTGCAAATGGTGATCGTGTGATATTGCACCTAACAATCACAAATGGCACTGCTGAAACTGCTGTTGTAAGTCAGTGCGGTCACATGATATTGCACTGTAGGCAGTAAGAGTTCCTGGCCTCCATTACCATAGTTAACCACAGACTACCTGTATATGGTTAATACTGATTTACTTTTCAGCTAATTAGAGGGAACCGTAGAGATCCTTTAACCCCGGGGGGGGGGGGGTGTAGGTTTTTGCCCTGTTCCTGCCCTTGCTGGGCCATATTAGAGATTCTAGAGGTGAGAATTTCCTGATCCTCAAAAAAGCCGGCTACCGAAGATGGTAGAAGTCTCAACACACGAATCCAATAGCTTCTTGGAAGCTCCTACAAGTTTACGAAATTGCTGCCTAGAGTTTTAAATAAATAATTACAAAATGTGCATCTTGCATAAGAATTGTGGGTCTCTGTTCCCAAAATGGCGATTCTTGAAATCTAAATAAAAATTTCTTTATATATTTTCAGTAAGTTGACCCAGACATATGCAGTTATTATTTTGAATCTAAGAACAAGTCTTTTAGCCTAAACAGCTTTTTCATTCTTGTAACTGTTTATTTTGGGAAGAAAAAGAAAACCCTGAAAGCAGTTTTACACAAAAATTTCATTTTTATTTTGTTCAACCCACCTGAGAGACTTCACACCTTGTTAACATACATGCATTTCAAAACAGTGTCTCATACTTTATAAGCACATTGACTTTAAATTTTTATTTTAGAAAAGGTATGAAAAACCTATTTTTTTATTAGTTGGAGATTCAAATTTAATTGCCTGCTTGCCATTATGCAACAGCATGAACTTTTATAATACATTTAAATGCCATATGATTATATATTAATATGTTGAATATATTCATATGGTATTCAAGCATACAATTAGGAAGAGATTGATAATAGCTGGAACAGAAATGTCTCTTTTCCTTGTATCTTTTTAAATAATATATGGTTTCACAATTAATACAATTTTGAAAGATTGCCTGGGATGGCATTGCACACTCATATCAGGCTCTATACCATAGACTTGGATAATGAAGAAGTGCAAACTTTATTTGACCATGTGTCTTATAGCTAGCCATCAATATTTATGTGTGTTTATAAGATTCCATTTTCACCCAAGTGCTTTCTAATGATACCCTCCCCAGCCCTTCCTCTACACAAGAATGTAATAGACATGATTAAAGATGATTGTCACCATCTACTGCAGTGTAGCCCTTAAAAATCCCACATTCAACATTTTTTCCAGTGCAGGAAATTCCAGCTTAACTGCCTGGAGGTAACCACCTAACAATATAGACTGTTGGGATACATCAATGAGTGCAGTGAAAGTTACTATACATTGAACAAAATTGAGTTTTTCTTCCTCAAACATGATAGCCAAAGCTGAAATTATTAGTATATATTCCCCCTGAAGATAATATTTTTAGATGACAACAAAAACTTCTTCTAGAATATGATTTCCATCTCACTCTAGAATAGGCATGCTAATTAACAATGCCGGGAAGTATGCTACAATATAGCTGGAGGACACTGGGTTGGGCAAGTACATTCCACAAAACAGGAGATGGAAGAAAGCTAAGACTACCATCAACAATACGCATTCTTTGGCTAGACAATCCAACTGAGAATGTACATGTGTAAGTCTATACTTAGGAACAAGACTAACACATAAGCCCCAAAATTCTCCAAATAAGTTATAAATCTGCTCCACATATATATTTTTAAAAAGATAAATCATAGATGTAATGAAAAAGTACTTCCTTTCTGTAATGTGTTAGCTATACCTTAGGGTCATTGCAACTGTAACAAGATGCACACTGGGAAGAAAAAGAATGCCTATTGACATTCCCTTGCATGAATTGATGAACAAGAAATCTGTTTGATTGCCAAAGTCCTTGACCTAGAAGACTATAGTTCTATGCACTAATGGCCATACATTACTGCTAAATCTCCAAATAGTTTAGTATTCATCTGCTTCTGATCCAACATGGGCTCTTCTGCAACACAACAAAGCATGGGGACAATTTTCAGACTAGGCTGATGAATAAATTGTGCCAATAAGCATGCCCTTTATAGGAATGAAATTTGGAGTAGAAAAGCAAATCAATAAGTTTTAAAAGGACTCTTGGACATACTGAATTGGAAATAAAATTGCATTGCCAGTGCTATCCTTGCAGTTACAGGGGGAAAATGTACTAGCTATATTTAGAGTGGGGAGGGAGGGATCACCGATATAGGCTAGGAGATAGGAACAAGGAAGGAAGAGCAAAAGACTGATTAGTTCTAGGTCTTATCACAGCTCTTCTCTGTCAAAACTAACAATACTCTGAAGAGATGGAATGTGTTCCTTTCCTCCCATCTCATGTAGCATTACAGGCAATGCCTCGATCAGAATTTATTGTGTACATCATTCTCACCGCACTGCCAGATTAATTTAATATTCATAAGAAGGGGAAAATCCTAATGCTGTGTCGTGGAAACAAAAGATTTCCATGCAATTCCATTTTCTGTTTAAAATTTTGGATGTGAATGGCAAGAAACAGGAATGTTAACGTAGAAATTCCCAGTGAGTAAATTTTAAGTATGTAGGTGTAAGTAACTACAGTTTTCCCAACAGATATCTTCCAGATGTATAATGTCTACAAATCCCATGTTTGGTGGAGTTGTAAACTAAAGCATCTCAAGGATATTTGGTTTGGGGAAACCTGAAGTAAAAAGGCTGCTGACATCCCTCTTTATCTCCCCACTGGGCTTTTTCTGTATCTGTTGAAGATTTCAAATCATTAAACAATTTTTCTATTAAGCAAATAATCAAGGGGGGAAAATTCCACAATTGTTAGTAGATCCAAATGTCATATGGATCTGAGCACCACCTGAGGACAGAGCTCTGAATATTAAGTCAATAGGACAGAGAAAGGATAAAATGGGACAAGAGGCAAAAGCCAGTTATACTTTTGCTGATATAGGACTTTAAGATGGGTTCAGATGAAAGGATTAAAAGTTTCTGATAGAGGGCAGCATAACAAAAGGCACAAATATGGGAGTGGGAGATGGCAAAGAGGATATGTTATAAACAATGGCAAAATTTTAGCAGTAAGGACTAACAACTTAATGGCATGTATGACAGAAACCAAAAATCAAACAGGGAGTTATATTCCGAATCATCTTGAGAGATAGCTGAGTAAAAGTCAAATTCAACATCTAAGCACAAAGTATGCACATCAAAGAGGAGGACTTTAAACAATGAGCACAGAATAGAACCAGTAGCAACTTAGTGGGTTTGGTGGCTTTTGTCAGGGCAAGAAGGCAGCTGAAGACAAAAGAACAGGTGTTAAAGAGAAAAACTTCTGATGGAAGTGGATTGAGGAACTGGAGAGAGCAGATACAGACGAGGTAAAGGCCAGAGAAGACTGAGAAGAGAAAATAAGGGTAGGCAAAGATGGAGAGTTTGCTCTTTCTGTCTGAGTGCCCATTATGGTTGTTTCAAGTGTCTTTTATAAATGAATCAACCAGGAAACATATCTTTTCATGGTTTTTTAAATTGTGTACTGACTAACTTCTAAATAGATTAAGATTGGCAAATATTTGTAAAAATGTTAAAAACAGATCATTTTGGACTAATGCTTATCAGTTTAATCAAAATTTACTTCGTAAAATTTAAACAAAAGCTGAAAATGAAATTCCTATATCCTATTTCACATTGGACTTCTGAGTGCACCATTTCCTTTGACTTTCAATTTTTTTTTTACAACCTATCAACATACCCTCATCCATGCCTGCCTTTTGAAATAAGTTTCTAAATTCACATAAATTTTATGATATAGTCAGCTAAACACTGTGGCTTCTAATAAAAGAAATCTGCTTTGAAATCTAGGTGGGAAAAAAGAACCTTCATATCTCTAATTTACAGTTTCATTTATGCCTTAACAAAATCTTATGGTATGTACAATATATTCCATGATTTTTAAGCCTTGCGAACTATTTTATGACTTTGGAATCATGGTGTGAGTTGTGGAATTTTTTGTTTATAAATGTGAAAAATCCCATCTGAAAGAATACACATACTTGAGGGCAACAAAGAAAGAAAAAAATTACCTTACTCCCAAAATGACAGAATCCACAAAGCAGAAGGCACAGGACATTAACACCCCAACAATCACATACAAACAAAAAAGGCATGTGTAAGAAACACATTCAGAAAGAGTAAGCAAATTGTCTTGATTGCAAGTTGATGGTTCATAACTTGCCAAATCCCTCTTTAAAAAACAAACTATAAACAACCCATCCTCACAAGAATATTGAAAAAATGGAATCAGTGAATTCAAAATCTTCAGTTTTGACAAATACAGCTGTGAAATCCAACATCAGTCTGTAGATTACAAGAAAAAGTTGTAATTCAAATGAGGCAAGAACAATTTGGATTTTTAAAAGAAAACAGAGCTAGTGCAACTTATTTCAAAAATCTGGATTAGCAGGACAAACTGTTCTAGTGGTTAAGAGCAGTCACCCTCAGCAATTTATTACATTTTCCCCATATTGAGAGTGGATTCTTCCCAAATGGAATGATCAAAAGCTAATATTTCTAATATAATGGTTCACAGCATAAGATGTTACAAAGAAGTGGTACCTTTTTTTAAACAGGAAAGTATCATTTTACAGCATTTACAAACAGATCAAAGTATAAAAGATTGAATCTGAATAATTTAACTCTGGTAGACCATTATATTAGAGATAACTTAATCAAAGTTGTAATCCAACTCAGTACAAATATATCTGCAGCTCAAGATATTATTTTCATGAAGTTATCTCATCTCTTCATGATCTCCACCAAGAAATTGTATCATATTTTATTAGAAATGTGGATTCTTCTGAAACTGTTTTTCCCCCTCCCTTGATTGCATAAAACTTTAAGCAGCCATCTAATTCCCTCATATTCTCATCTTTTTTTGAAATAACAATGCAGAAAAGAAAGTGGGATATCAAAAGACCAGAAGTAAAAAGTCTTTGTTCAACTAACTTAAAATGGCTTTCCTTAATCTTAATAATAGTTCTTGTCCTTGAAATGACAGGTCATCTCTTGTCCAATCCTTAGAGAAAGCAACAAAGAGAATTTGCTCTGAGTGAACAGCCATAGTTCAATCGAAGGAAACCATCATTTATATCTTCTGTTATGTGTTCATATTAACATTTGACCATTTGGAGACTGATGCTTTTCAAAGAAAAGTGCAAATCTTAACACTACTTTATTCCTCAGGTTTATGTTTGGATATTTATTGTAGCAACCAAAATAGAAGAGAGTAATAATCTCATTTTCCCACCAGGTTTGAAAGCCCATATCTAGAGGTTAGTTTTCTGCTAGGTCAGGCTGTCATCACACACTCACAGAATATCATGCCCAGCAGACTGCATTCCTGTAGCACTGGAAATACTACCCCCCACCCTCTACTATTCTTCTCCCTCCTTTTCTGCCAAAAACGGGAAGACAACTATGTCAGGATATTGGACATAAATTCATTGAAGCGTTTTGAATACTGCTCGGGATTGACAGTGGAAATTTCTGCTCCAGCCTGGAAAACAAAATAAAGAACTTAAAGCACATATAATTTCATTCAAGCATAAAAAGTGGCATCAGTCATTCCTTTAAAGAGGTTGCCCCAAGTTTTTAAAACTCAGAGAGGTAGCAAATGGCACTATATTGATTCACCCTCTTCAGAATCTTTAGTAGAAAATGTGTTACAAACTACATATTATCCATGGACATTTATGAAGAAAAATTGTTCAGCTGATGATGTTTCAAACGTCTTCTGACTATACTAGCTCCCCAGCCCAGTGCTGTTTGAATGTTCCAAGGGCAAAGCTACAGTGGGGCAAAAAAGTATTTAGTCAGTCACCAATTATGCAAGTTCTCCCACTTAAAAAGATGAGAGAGGCCTGTAATTGTCATCATAGGTAGACCTCAACTATGAGAGACAAAATGAGAAAACAAATCCAGACAATCACATTGTCTGATTTGGAAAGAATTTATTTGCAAATTATGGTGGAAAATAAGTATTTGGTCACCTACAAACAAGCAAGATTTCTGGCTCTCACAGACCTGTAACTTCTTCTTTAAGAGGCTCCTCTGTCCTCATTACCTGTATTAATGGCACCTGTTTGAACTTGTTATCAGTATAAAAGACACCTGTCCACAACTTCAAACAGTCACACTCCAAACTCCACTATGGTGAAGACCAAAGAGCTGTCGAAGGACACCAGAAACAAAATTGTAGACCTGCACCAGGCTGGGAAGACTGAATCTGCAATAGGCAAGCAGCTTGGTGTGAAGAAATCAACTGTGGGAGCAATAATTAGAAAATGGAAGACATACAAGACCACTGATAATCTCCCTCGATCTGGGGCTCCACGCAAGATCTCACCCCGTGGGGTCAAAATGATCACAAGAACGGTGAGCAAAAATCCCAGAACCACACGGGGGGACCTAGTGAATGACCTGCAGAGAGCTGGGACCAACGTAACAAAGGCTACCATCAGTAACACACTACGCCGCCAGGGACTCAGATCCTGCAGTGCCAGACGTGTCCCCCTGCTTAAGCCAGTACATGTCCGGGCCCGTCTGAAGTTTGCTAGAGAGCATTTGGATGATCCAGAAGAGGATTGGGAGAATATCATATGGTCAGATGAAACCAAAGTAGAACTGTTTGGTAGAAACACAACTCGTGTTTGGAGGAGAGAGAATGCTGAGTTGCATCCAAAGAACACCATACCTACTGTGAAGCATGGGGGTGACAACATCATGCTTTGGGGCTGTTTCTCTGCAAAGGGACCAGGACGACTGATCCGTGTACAGGAAAGAATGAATGGGGCCATGTATCGTGAGATTTTGAGTGCAAACCTCCTTCCATCAGCAAGGGCATTGAAGATGAAACGTGGCTGGGTCTTTCAGCATGACAATGATCCCAAACACACCGCCCGGGCAACGAAGGAGTGGCTTCGTAAGAAGCATTTCAAGGTCCTGGAGTGGCCTAGCCAGTCTCCAGATCTCAACCCCATAGAAAACCTTTGGAGGGAGTTGAAAGTCCGTGTTGCCCAGCGACAGCCCCAAAACATCACTGCTCTAGAGGAGATGTGCATGGAGGAATGGGCCAACATACCAGCAACAGTGTGTGCCAACCTTGTGAAGACTTACAGAAAACGTTTGACCTCTGTCATTGCCAACAAAGGATATATAACAAAGTATTGAGATGAACGTTTGATATTGACCAAATACTTATTTTCCACCATAATTTGCAAATAAATTCTTTCCAAATCAGACAATGTGATTGTCTGGATTTGTTTTCTCATTTTGTCTCTCATAGTTGAGGTCTACCTATGATGACAATTGCAGGCCTCTCTCATCTTTTTAAGTGGGAGAACTTGCACAATTGGTGACTGACTAAATACTTTTTTGCCCCACTGTATCTTCCAGTGTTTCCGCTCAGTTTAGAGACAACTAAATAATCACCTGCAGCAGAGGGGCAGAACAGCTTGAACAGGCACTTATATAGCCACCAGAAAAATGTGGTTACATCCTCTTTCTCATGCTTTTTGTGCAGGCAGAGGAACAAAGGCACTTGCCTGAAAGATGATGCAGCCTACCTTAGGATTATGGAAAGAGTAAACCTGCCTCCCCAACAGTGACTTCATCACCTGCACAAAAGTATATCGTTACAATGTTCAATTAGAATGAAGGGCTGAGGCTAGAAGACAGTCCAGGAAAAAAACTGGAATTAGCGTTTTATTGGGAATAAATTATCAGGAAACCAAGAGTCCTCTTAAAAATATTGCTAAGGCAGGTGAAAAGAAAAAAAGAAAAGAAAAACTGAGCAGAAAGGCACTGGATCATGCCCATTTGAACAAGTATATTGGACTGGAAGAAGGAGACATTGTTATCCTAACAGCCTCAGCTCTAGCTTCTGAGTGTTGCAAAGATTTTCTGTATTAATTTCATACTGGCCCTCATTTAGCATTCTGTAACCTATGGCTTTGGATGATGAGACCCTGATGGGCAGAGCTGAACTAGACAAGGTTATTTAAGAAGTGAGTCATGTAGAGATTCATTGAAAGGACATATCTTGCAAGTGTGTGTGTGTAAAGGACTGAAGAATAGACAGAAACAAAAGACAAAACAACAACAACAGAAAAATCATTTAAAAATGTATCTTTGGTGTGGTCACATTAAAATATTCCTGATGTATTTATTTGGAAGATGCAGAATGGCTAGAAAACAACAACGAAAATGATTAGAAGGTGAAAAACTGTGATGTAGCTTACTTAAATGATAATCAGAATGGTAATCCAATTACACTTGAATCACTGGAACGTAATATCTGTTTCAGAGGTGGACAAGCTAATTTTCTCTGACTGTATGTGGCTTTTATGTAACAAAATTTCTATTCCAGCATTTCATTATTTTTTGCAAATTCTAAAGCCCTTTGCAACCAGAATTCCTGAAAAATTGCTATCATTTTGAGTAATATATGAGTATAAAAAGCATAGTATAATCTCAAACAACTATAATATACTGAAATAAATAAATAAATAAATAAATAAAAGCCCCATGGAAGTCTCAGCCCCATCAATTTATATATTAAATGGTTGCACCCCTGCCTCCCTTTCACAATTTTGGATCACTGCTCAACCAACTGTGGCTTCAGTTCTGAAATATATTATAAAACGTGGTAATGCTTGTCTAAGCACAATGAGATCAATGCAAAGAAATAGTTCTTTCTTACCCCATGTTTCACAGTTTTGGCAGCATGCGCTGCTTTTTTCTTTGTGTCATAAGGTGTAAGGATATCTATAATGGCCATGAAATATACTTCCTTCTTAGGGGCACCTGTTTAAAACAGGAGAGGGAAATTTATCAGAACTGTTTTTAGGGTTTGCTATTCTTATTGAACTGCAAGCACAACTAAGCACTCCAGAATTTTTTAGGCCTGATAAAGGATCCAAGAAGTAGATTTTTACTCAGCAGATGCTTCAGGCAGCACCTAAAACAGTGAAAATATTAACTGAGGAAGAAGGTGAAGTATGTGGATAACTTTAGGATATGCAGAGCAGTTTTCTCTTCAACTATGGTATACTTGAGAGTAAGAATTGTTTTTAAAAAACTTTGGAATATAGGTAATCCTCATTACACCATCAGTCATTTAATGACCATTTGATGTTACAGCTCCAAAAGGGTACTTTATGGCCCTTAAAGCATTTCCAGCCATCATAAAACTTACCCCCTCCCTCATCACAGTCACATAATCGTGCTGGTGCTGGTCAACTTGCTCACATTTACAACTGATTGTCGAGTATCCCATGATCATGCAATTGCCATTACAATCTTCTCTGCTGGCTTCCTCAGAAAGTTAATGGGGAAGTTAGCATGGAAGCCTAGAAGTTGCTGCCACTTGCGGAAGGATTTACACTTCCCTCTGTATAAGGTACGAGTTGTTGTGCAAATCCTTAATCAGGCTGCAGAACTGAAGCTCAGGTCTTTGCCATCCCTGCATGATCTTTCCAGTCCAGCACATAATTTCCCTTCCACTCATGGAAGTTGTGCGCTGAGCTGGAGAGATGAAGCAGAATACTGATAATCCCCATCTCATCTTTCCCGCCCAACATGAGTTCCCTTCTATATATGGAGGAGAGAAGTATTTGTGCAAAGAAAGGATCTTTGTGATCCCTGCCTCACTTCTCCAGCCCAGTGCACGAATTCCATTCCACACACACAGAGGGGTGCTAGCTGTCTTCTTTCAGCAGGTAGCTTTTTTGTTCTGCCCACTTAAACAACTACAACTGGGAGAGCTGGGATTATAGTTGTTGAGGGAAGCAGTCACATGGTCATCTTGCTTAACAACTATTCCATTCAACAAGATTCCAGTCCCAATTGTACTCATAAGTTGGCTATTCATCCATAGGGCTATTCAAAATAAATATAAGTACTCCTCGACTTATGATCACAATTGGGACTGGAATCTCAGTTAAGAAAAGCAGTCATTAAACAAGACATCATGTGACTGCTTTGTTCAATGACCGCAATATCAGCACTCCGAGTTGTGGTTGTTAAGCGATCTTATTGCTTGTTCAGCAGAGGGAGCCCAGGATAAGGATTGTGGGGGTACCTTGGGGGGTCTTTACAAGCTACAGGGCACACCAAATTGCACATTTTTGTGGATGCTTTTAAAGCACCATGAGAACCAGTTCTATTTTCACAATCCTTTGGAAGCCTTCTTCTCCAAATTGGGCAACTTGGAGGAAGATTCCAAAGAACGGAGCCCATTTGGAGAATAGTGCAAGGTGTCCTTAAGAGGAAGGCTGCACCTTAAGACTGCATGTGCTTGTCAGCAGTTGAACAAAATTGTGAAGGTAAATAGGCTTCTTTGTATGTGCTGATGGACTAGGTAGCCACCAGTTTTTGGCATGCTGGTGGGCCCTGTCGCCAATCAAGGCCTCCAGGGCTGTGGAAGGTTTTCATGTGCTGGCGGGCTATAGAGATTGGGAGAGATAGATATATGTAAGAAGGGAGCTATACCCGCCCCTTGGAGTCATATTTGTGAACGGGCTGCCAAATTTTGTTCACATAACCACAGGGGAACTGCAATGGACATAACTTTGGGCACAGATTGTAAACCATTTAATTCAGCACTGTTATAATTTCAAATGGTTGTTGAATGAATCATAAATCATAAATCAAGGACTACCTGTAGACATAGTGAAAAATGGACAAAGCTAAAGGGCATGAAGATCTTCTGGACATTTGTGTGTTAGAGAAGACATCCAAGTTATCTTCTCTATCACAGAACCCTTCTGTGTTGCAAATTATTCTTGATCCTGCTTTAAATTCCTTCAGGATATAGATGAGCCCTGTCTGATCTCTGACCTTGTTCTCAAATAGACACTCTTACCCTTATAGCCACTCTTATAGTGGCTGCACACTATAGGGAAAATTAAATGTCTGTAATTAAGGCACTTTTATTGGATACACTGCTGTAGTTCAGGGAGTCAGTCTTAAGATTTCCAAGAAAGTGGAGAAAATAATATTGGTTCAAATAACCACCATGCATCAATAAATGCTTACAATCTTGGCTTTCACAGACAATTTTACATTTATCTTCCACTCCCACTATCAACATCCAGATCCCAGTACTTACTTTCATGACTTTTCATAGCATAGACATCCACAGATGGATCAAACTCCCCAGGCCCAAAGAAACGTGGGAAGTTGAGAAGGTTACCAGGACTGTCAGGTGGCGTACCATAGGAACCAATTGGATTCCCACCTATGCCATCATTCTCACATTCTTCGTCTTCTGCCCGGTTCTCAACTTCCATCTCCTCTTGCTCAGCTCGATCAACATCATGAATCCCTACCAGCAAACTGTAATCCATGATCTTCAGTTGTGCAAGAAACTGGAAGCAAACAGAAAAATATTCCTTCTCATTTTCAATGTCTCTTTATCACCTTTGGGATTTGAGTTAAACTATCTTTCATTAACTTGGCACCAGGTCCAAATATTAAGTGCCATAAATCTCAAAGCATTTTTACATGATTACTTGGAATTCTTCGGGTTACAGAGTTACAGAAGGAAAAAATATTTTTAGTTGATGGTGGCAAACTAATCAGGAGACTGGTAGCACACTTTCTAACATATTTTATTAAAAGTTTTAATAAATTTTTGTGACTTTGCAACTTTGCATAGAATGGCTAGACTGATGTAGGATTTAAAATGGGATTAGGTGGAAGGGAAGATTAGTTAGTTATGAAAGTGCAGGTTACATATTAGACTGCAAGTACCTAATCAATTAACAATTGTAATATGCTAAAGAAACCACTATATTTGTAGAAATATTGCCTAAAACGTTTTGGTATCTATGACTTCAACAATCTCTCACTTAAATGATCCTGAACTTTTCCAAAATGGTCATTTTGCATGTTGCACTTTGAGGTCTGCATTCTGTTTAAATTTAAATTGATTAAACAATCCAATAAAGCTTGTTAGTCAGAGAAGGCACCATAGATTCCTTCTGCAATTGGTAGGAGTAACACTCATTTCTGTTGATCCTAAGTTAAGGAAAACTCTGTCATTCTCGAGTAAGATGAAGGAGGAAATCCCCAAAGTGAATGCAAGAGACAGTAGCAGGAAAATAAACTCTTCTGTCTGCTTTTTCTAATAGATTTTCAAATTAATTTAAATTCACTTTACAATCTGAGACAGAATCAACCAGATATCTCTACTTTATCTAACTTTTTAAAGAGCTTGAAAATTATTGTAACAGGAGATTCTGTCGATCCCACTTCTTAGTTATGCCCGATTCCCAAAAAATCAACAGCTTAGCTACCCTACCTCAACATCTCGCTTCAATTTCTCCAGGAAATTTTTTTTACATTCCTCTCCAACATGGAGTTTTTGGCCTTCATTTAGAAAATCGTTGTCTTTAAAGGTTGGTAGATCCTTAGCCTAGAGAGAAGGATTGAACTCAAGTAAGTGCAAAACATTGCTTCCATATTATACAATCCAAAGCAGCTCAATATACTGCTTGCTGAAGTTGGGGCAAAGACAATTCCATCAACTTTGAGGAAATAATTAAAAAAACATGAAAATATTGATGGCAAACTGCTGGGCTAAAAGTAAAAGTTTGTGAGAGATTGTGGGAAGGAAGTAGAGAAGGACTGCAGGTTAGGTCAGAAAAACAACACAACCCAGACGAAGAAAGCATTTCAAAAAGAGACTCCTCCTAGGAATTGGTCTTTCCATTTTGTTGTCAAGCCTCACACAGCTGGCAAACCAAGGAACCAAAACCACATAGATTACAGGAAGGTATATCCATGATAAAAACAATAAACCTTTAAGGCAATTCCTGCCACACCTATACTAAATTAACTATGGTGGACTGTCTTTAAAACAATTCCTCATCTTCCTGACCTATGTTCTTTAATCTATCTGATGTGGCTACATAGTAAGGACATCTTTAGGATTCCTGGATGATGTCATCCATTCTGAACACACACACACACACACACACATACTGTGATTCCCTGAAAATAAGACCTGGTCTTATTTTTTGGTTGCCAAAATAAGCACCAGGGCTTATTTTTTTATGGCCACAACAGAGCAGAAGGCGAGGCGGGGGTGGGGGGGATGGACGATGAAGCAAGGCAGTGGGGAGGTGGAGGACGAAGCGAGGTGGGGGGTGCAGAGCTGTCCCATGTGCCCTGCACGGGCTGACAGAGAGCCCTGCAGTCAGGCCATCAACGTGCCAACAACTACCTGGCCTCACGGCGGCGGCTCCAGCAGCCCCATGCAGGATCACCGGCCCGCTTCTTCTCCTTACTCACCGCCGCAACGAAGCAGAAGGCTGAGTGATGCACCGGTGCTGCAGCTACTAAGTGAGGCGGTGGTGGGGTGGAGGGCAAAGCTTCTTTTCTCCTTACTTGTCACCGCCACAAAGCAGGAGGCTGAGCGATGCACCAGTACCGCAGTCACTAAGCGAGGTGGTGGGGATGTGTGGAGGACGAAGCCCCAACAGTATTCTTGGCCGCCCAGCCAGGGTGGAGGTAAGGATTTGGCATTGTGGATGCCCTGGGGTGGGGTGGGGGTAAGGATTTAGCCAAATCCTTACTCCAACTCTACCCCAGGGCATCCACAATACCAAATTCTAACCCCCACCCCAGGGCAACCACATTCCTTCACTAATCTCCTTTCCAGCTCCATTCTGCATGTGCAGTGCAACAAAAGAAGTTTGTGGGACCCAAAAAAAAAAAGATCAATCTGACCTTCCAACTTCTCACAAAAAAAAAAAAAGATCTCGCAAAGTTGGAAGGTCTAATTGAACTTTTTTTTTTACCAGTAGTCCCACAGGCTTCTTTTGTTGCCTGGCATGCAGTGGAGGAGAACAAGCTGGAAAGCAGGTTAGTGAAGGGATTCTTTGGGGAAGCGAGGGGAGACGAGGAAGGGGCTGCTCCAGCCACCACTGCCTCACTCCGCCAGCATCAGGGCTCTGCAGGCTGGGCAGCCAAGGTTACTGTTGGGGCTTCGTCCTTCACACCCCCCCACCACCTCGCTTAGTAGCTGCGGCACCGGTGCATCACTCAGCCTCCTGCTTCGTTACAGCGGCGAGTAAGGAGGAGAAGCAGACCGGCGATCCTGCATGGGGTTGCTGGAGCCACCGCTGCGAGGCCAGGCGGTTGTTGGCACACTGATGGCCTGGCTGCGGGGCCATCTGTCAGCCAATCTGGGGCGCATGGGGCAGCACCGCACCCCTACCTCACTTCGTCCTCAACCCTCCCCAGCTCCTCGCTTCGTGGCCGCGGGCTCCCCCACCTCATGTCGGCAGCAAGCAGACAATGGCCAGGCGGACGGCTGCACAGGCTCTTAAGTAGGGCTTACTTTCGGGGTAGGCTTATAATTGGCACAAGCGTGAAAATCAGGCTAGGACTTATTTTGGGGGTAGGTCCTATTTTCGGGGAAACACGGTAGCTGCCCATAGCCAGAACTAAAACTCCTAGCTCAGGACAACAGTCAGTCTTGTCCTTGTTTTCAGCAGTTTTTGTTGTTATTGTTGGACAAGTTCCTGCAGTTTTATTAACAAGAGCTTTTAGAAGTGGTTTGCCATTGCTTTCTTCCTAGGGCGGAGACAGAATGATTGGCTCACGGTCACTCAGCTGGCTTTGTGCTTAAGACAGAACTGGAATTTATGGTCTCATGTTTTCTAACTGGTGCCTTATCCGCTACATTAAACTGGCTCTCTTTCACCAATTAGGTGATTAGGAAACACATTTATTGCTCTTGAAAAGGCTCGTTCTCTGCTTATAGTATTAACTTCAGGTTCAGCTTTCTATGACGTATATCATCTTTATCCTACCCTATTGGCTGCCTAAATTGCTTATGTCCAACAATGCAATAATATTTCAACGTTTTTATTCTTTGTTCGGAAGCCCCACCTCAGAATGATGTTGCAAAAAAGAAATAAAACAATAATAATAATTGAAGCACTTTCTTTATTAAAAAAAAAGTTGAGTTCATGAAGCAAAGAACTGGGTCAGTTAAGGGCCTATATGCTATGGGATCACACTAATATTAACTGGGGCAAGAGAGAATGGAGCAGAGCATGGATACATCTAGTAATCTATCTAATTCAAATAATTCATTAAATGATATGGAGGCAATAGTAACATAATTAGAAGTTCAAACAGCAAGAGAAGGGATAAATACTGTTTTATCTTTTGACATTTACAATCATGGATGCTTATAGGTGGCATTCAGTCAACATAAGATCTTCAATGGTCCCCTCAAGGTGCACCCCAGATCTCCCCTCCAATTCTGCCATTTTCTACTTTACTCCTTCCAACTGTGCTTTCCTTCACTGCTAGAATCTGCTGTTTCCACGTTCTGTCTCAACTAGAGTCCAGAGTGAGCTGTTTTGACACTGGATTCATGGTGACGTATGAAGTGAAATGCAAATAATTTTGAGTGCCCATATAATTTATACTACAGATAGTCCTTGATTTATGACCAACTGCATCTGGAATCTTGAGCAAAGTGGCTGTTAAGCAAGAGGTCATTTCACTGCTTCACTCAATGACTGCAGCTTCAGTACTCCTGGTTGTGATCATTAAGCTATCTCACAGGTCATTAAGTGGACAGAGTCCCAGGTAAGATTGCCTCATGGGCATGAGAGAAGCCCTAGGAGTTCCAGTGCAGGCCACATGTGAGTGTCTCTCAGCTCCAAAATTGAAAATCCTCTCTGCTGAAATCCAAGCAGTATTTTCAGCCCTTGAGCAGAGACACTTGCATGTAAGGAAGTGGTATAATGTACTGCGATGGTTAGGATAGCATCCTTTCCATGGCCATCGCTAATTCAAACTACCATTAAATGAACAGTCATTAAGTTGAAGACTACATGAAAGGGAGAAAGTTCGAAGGGAAAAATGCTGTTTAAACTGCCTTTGGTTCATGCTTACTATGTCTGTATTGCTCCCAATCCCAACAAGAGGAATCTCTGAATAAATGTATTTTGAGGAGTCTCAGAAGCAGACCCGCTGGCAGTTTTTTCTTTATAGCTGAGGAACCACAATCAATGCTTGTATGTTTAAATGTGTGCCTGGGCATACATGCTTATGTATAGGGGAGAAATGGAAGGAGAGAGGATATCCATTTTTGACTGACGTCTGAGTTGTATTTAGTCAACTCTCAAACACTGAAAGGATATCCCACCCTGGATTAGAACAAATATTCTATTCCCAAACAAGAGCTTAAGCCATACAGAATAAAAACATGTTTATTTTGATAAGCACTAATTATTTTAAGAACTAATTAACACTTATTTTAATATTATAACAAGCTGCTAATGTTATGTATTACTGCCAGATTCTATTAAACTTTGATATTTTTATATATGATTTTGATTCTCAAATACAGCCTTTTTAAAAAATGCAGTTTCTTTTTAAAACCAAAAAATAAACACTTAATTGAAAAAAGAATGCAAAGTGATCATATGAAGGATAAGAACACATTGCATGCTCTTTCCTATTTCTACCCCATATATGTTGCAAGGCAGCTACCCAAATGCAGTTTAATACATCTTCCCAGCCCCTCAATATGCACTTTCCTCTATTATATAGCACAGGCCAACCCTTCCTAAACTATCACTTTCCAAAACTTCGCTGGTCTACAATTCCCATAATGCTCTCTGGGAGGATATGGGTTGGGGTCTTGTATTAACATAGAACTAGGTTCCTTTTGCCTAATCCTGTTAGAAATACTGATACAAAAGTAACATTTTATAGGTTTATATTCAAAACACACAAGATTTTTATTTTAAATCTTTCTCTAATTTGACTTTTACCTTTTCTTTGTCGCTGGCTTCTCTTGCTACTGTTGAACCCTGGAGGAGAAAGTAAAAAATAAGAAGTGATTATCTATTTAAAGCCAAACTTTTTTTTTAAAAAAAAATCCTGATTACGCATCTATCAATTAAGGGCAAAGTTAGTGCATTTTTCTTTGTCTTATTTGCTTTCATTTTCTAAACATTTAAACCATAAAAAGATTGTATCTGGGAAAATATTTCATTCCCCAGAACTGAATATATTAAGTCAGTTTTACTATGTTAGCTTTAACTGATGCTGCACAGAAAAAGAGGATCTATGACCTCTGAGATTCTTTCCAACTCTATGATTCTATGATTTAGAAACAACTTATTGAAGATCAACAGTCTTCTTCTCATTTTCTTAATGTGATGATCATGGATCACAAAACTCCATGAGGATCACATTATCCTCTCCCCCAAGAAGGCATGTACTCTCCACGGCTGAAGGCAGAATGCTTATAGAGACAGATCAGCAGGATTAAAAGAACATGCTAAATCTTATCCAGAATAATAAAATAGAACTGCTACATTTAGAATAGAATAGAATAGAATAGAATAGAATAGAATAGAATAGAATAGAATAGAATAGAATAGAATAGAATAGAATAGAATAGAATCGAATCGAATCTGGAAGGGACCTTGGAGGTTTTCTAGTCCAGCCCCTTGCTCAAGCAGGAGAACCTATACCATCTCAGAAAAGGGACTCACTAGTCTCTTCTTAAAAATCTCCAGTGATGGAGCAGCCACAATTTCTTTTTTCTTTAAACAAATTTTATTGGTTTTCCAATTTTACATTGAGTATTGGGAAAGCAGTGTGGTGACTGGGTAATAAGTGGTTCAATAACAAAATCTTTAGTACATATCCCAGGTTACATCACCAGAAATTCCTTCTCTATTTCCCTTAACATTTGTTATATCACATTTAGGCTAATAGATTTTTAATTATAATAAAGTTAGTTAAAACATTTATCAATATATTTTTTGCTTATACATATCCATATCCTGTTTTTAAGTTTTACCTAATTTTTAATTTTTTATTACAATATTCCAATTTAACCTTTAATATCCATAGTGTTTGAGTTTCGGGTAATCCAAATTTCCTTTATTTCACTACATAAAAGTTATCATATCTAGAATATACATATTACTTACTTAAATATATTGTCTTATTTCATAAACATTTTCTATTTCTCATCCTAATACATCATCACTTACTAATAGAGTGTCCTTTATTGTCTCAAGTCCATCATCTATATTATCTGGGCTAAACAATAGTTCAAAGCTAATTCCTAATAGTTAATTTTCATTTCCCTTATAAGTCTAAATCCTGAATATTAAGCCAATTAATCCCTTATTTTTTATCATTTAACAATATTTAAATCCAATAATCATATTTTCCTTCATCTAAAAATCTCCCTTTAGCCCATTAGTTGAGACTTTAGGATCCTCTATCATAAATCAAAAGATCCCATTTTTTAAAAAATCTAACTCTGGCTTTCTTTTTGTGCCAACCAGGCTTCCATACCAATACCTTTAAATCATCAGATAAATCTCCCTTCATTCTTCTACATATTGCTTGAACCAAGGGAGACCATCCAGTTATAGTTTTCCGGAAAGGCTGGCCCATTCATAGTCATTAGGTTGTTGTCCTGGTGGCTCCTTCAATACAATTTGGTCTTCTTGTTCCTCTGGTTTCTTCTGTTTTAGGTAGAGTCACATCCAGCTTTATGGTTGTTATTTGGTTATCTAGGTTTTCAGTATGCTGTATTTGTTGGTCTTTAACAGCCTCCGTGTTGGTGTTGCTTTGTTCCACTTCTGTTGTTTTTTGGGTTGTAAGTTCTTTAGTTGCGGTCAGGGTTTGTCTGTCAAAATTTTCAGTAAATTGTATTTGTTGACCTTTAAAGTCCTCTGTCTTGGTATTAATTTCTTCCGCCTCTGTTGGTTTTTGGTTTATAGGTTCTTTCATTGAAGTCAGAGTTTCATTTTGTAGGTTTAAGCTGGCGCCTTTGTCTTTCAGTCTGGATTTAATTATCTCAGTAGCTTCAAGGATTTTTTCAAGTATGAGTTTATAGTTAAGTTGTTGCTGGTCTTCCTCCATTTCTAACACAGTTATAGATAGTCCTTTAGTGAAGGCTATTTCTTAGATGAAAATCAGTAAATGTTCACCTCCACAATTCCTAAAAACCAATTTTACTGTCCAGCTGTTTTCCCAGCTTTTTATCTCTTTTAGATAGTACCAAGGACAAATCTGGGCTGTAAGCAAGTCTCTTTAACAAAAGTATTTACTTGCTATACCAAGCTTTGCCACAAGATGTCCCTGACAGCATTTAAAATCTTTTTCAAGACCAGGGCTAGGTTTTTATCCAGGTAAAGTTCTTTTTCATAGATGAGGTGACAGGTCCCCATGACAATAGGAATTTTTGGGTCCCCAAATATCAAGGTAATAAAAATCCAGTTACTTAATTGTATTTTTCAGGGCTTTATTTTCCCTACGTAGTCAGGCGCCGCCATCTTAGAGGGTGAGAGGAAAATGTTTCCTTCCCTCTCTCCTTGCAGGGGGAAGAAGTTTCAGAAGGCTTTTGACAGGAAAATACTTGGGATACAAGAAGGTAAAGTCTCACCCAGTTCCTCCGCGGTGCTTTCAATGTGCTTAGCTGTAAATTTGGCCTCGGCAGGTAGCGGCTTGATGATGGGCCAGGCAGCTGGCATTCCTAGACCCGAACCGCGGGCCACGGGGATCCCCCAGGCCCAAGCTGCGGCGTCGCCAATCCATCCCCTGCGCCACGGGGATTCCCTAGGTTCGAGCCGCAGGCACACCCCTCCCCACGGCGGCGTTGCCGAGCCATCTCCCGCACCGCTGGCATCCCTGGGCTTGAGCTGCGAAGTTGGCCCGCCGGCCGGTAGGTCTCCCTTGCTGGTGCCGCTGGTGTCGAGCCGTGCAGCCTCCCTGGTGGCGTTGCCGACATCGGACTGCCGGCTTCTGGCTGTGAGGTGGCCTCCTGGAGCTGTCTTCCCCCCCTCCCGTGTATGTCGAGCCCATGGGGCTCGACACATGCGCCGATCCTTCCAGGCGGCCCTTCTTCCCTCCGGCTCTGGGACTCCTACAGCGCCCGGCTTCCTCTCCCCCCCCCCAGCCCCGAGCCAGGTTCCCCAGGAAGCCACGGGACCCCAGCAGGTGTGGGGATGGGCTGGGGAGGGGTCCTCCCGCTCCAATTGGGTCCCTTTTCAAAAACAGCGCCCGAAAAGGAAGGACAGAGCAAGCTTCCCCCGCGGGGGATCCGGCGTTAGTTGCCTACCTCCCTTTCCCGGGCGGGGGTCGCCCAGCAGATCCACCAGGCTGGCGAGAGGTCCCTTGAGAGAGCAGCTGCCGCCGCCTCCCCTCCCATCTCCCGGTGGGCTTCAGGGGAAGCGCCCGGGCGCAGGGCCAATCAGGAGCCCCACGAGGGGGCAAGTTCATATGAGAGAGAGAGAGAGAGAGAGAGAGAGAGAGAGAGAGAGAGAGAGAGAGAGAGAGAGAGAGAGGAAGCGCAAGTGCCTCTGTCTCTCTCTGTAAATGGCGGAGGAGACTGGGAGCTGCAGGAGAAAGCTCAAAGAGCCACATGTGGCTCCGGAGACGCGGGTTGCTGACCCGTGGACTAGCCAAACCCAAGTCCCGCGGCCATTCTTCCTATGTTTTAGTCTCCAGGCCTTCGATCATCTTAGTTGCTCTTCTCTGAATTTTTTCCAAACTCTCAACATCTTTTTTGTAATATGGTGACCAAAATTGGTTGCAGTATTCCAGGTGTGGTCTTACTAGGGTTTTATAAAACGGTACTAATACTTCGTGTGATCTTGATTCTATGCCTCTGTTTATACAGCTCAGGATTGTATTAGCTTTATTTGCTGCTGCCTGCACACTGCTGGCTCATAGTCAAGTGATTGTCCACTAGGACTCCAAGGTCCCTCTTAGAGTTACTGTTTTTGAGCCAGGTCTCGCCTAATCTGTAATTGTACTTTTGATTTTTCCTGCCTAAATGTAAAACTTTGCTTTTCTCAACATTACAACTCATTTTGTTGGATAGGGCCCATTGTTCAAGTTTGTCAAGATCTTTTTGGATCCTGAGTTTGTCTTCTGGGGTGTTGGCTACTCTGGCCAGTTTGGTGTCATCTGCAAATTTGATGAGTTCCCCTTCTTTTCCCTCATCTAAGTCATTTATGAAGATATTGAACAGTATCGGGCCTAAGACGGAACCTTGTGGTACCCCACTGCTTACTTCTCTCCATGTGGATGTAGTGCCGTTGAGGACTACTCATTGAATATGGTTTGCCAGCCAGCCACAGATCCATCTGGTGGTGATGTTGTCTATTCCACCTTTTTCTCGCTTACCAAGGAGTAGATTGTGGTCTACTTTATCAAATGCCTTACTGATATCTAAGTATACTATGTCCACAGCATTTTGCTGGTCTACTAGTTTAGTCACTTTAATAAAGAATGAAATAAGATTGGTTTGGCATGATCTGTGTTTAACAAACCCGTGCTGGCTACTAGTTATAACTTTATTTGCTTCTAGTTGTTCATAGATCTGTTTTTTGATTATCTTTTCTAGGATCTTCCCAGGTATTGATGTTAAACTGATTGGTCTGTAGTTTCCTGGGTCCGTTTTTTTCTTCCTTTCTTGAAGATGGGAACCATATCAGCCCTTTTCTAATCCTCAGGTGCTTCCCCGGTTCTCCAGGATTTATGAAAGATATGGTGCAATGGTTCTGAGATAATATCTGCCAGCTCCTTCAAAACTCTGGGATGTAATCTGTCAGGTCCTGGTGATCTATATTCATCAAGGTCAGATAGGTGTTCTCTTACCATTTTCTTGTTTATTTTAATTTTTGTTTCTAGTTTGTCTCTTGCAGTGGTTTTTTTGGTATGTTGGGCTGTAATTTCTTTTTATGTGAAGACTGATGCAATTTGTAATATGTCAAATAAATGAACACATTATGGCTCTATGGATAGCCAGGTTCATACAACATATTAAAACACCTGGATTCTCTCATCTCAGTGAATCAAAAACTAATTGCCTTAAAACTATCTCCGTGTTTGATCTAGGAAATCAAGCACATCTATGCACTACTGTATGAAATTTCTTTGGATGTGTGGTGTAGGAATATATGCAATAATATTTCACTTCTGTCAGCTACTCTTTGCATTATATTCTAAGAGAAGTTTGCAAACAGTCATGAGATTCCATGAAACCAAAACAGTTCCAAAGGATTAGTCTAAAAATTTCTGAAGAAGTCACCATTATTCAAAACAAAATATTTACTTTACCCTCCAATGTCTCTTAGCAATCCCAATCTCGGGAGGGAGATGGGGAATACCAAATTTGGTTTCTATACTAGCAAATCACAGGAACTAAAAATACTTTGATACAACTAGTGAACATCACCACATCTCATTTTGTACAGCAAGTCTGGAAATAATCTTTTTCCTTTTAACTCTGTGGTGAAGCTTTCCTCTTCCAGCATAAAACTCCTACAGAACGCAAAATCAGCACCAAGCCTAAAGGCTTTAGTCTAGCCCTGGTCTACTGGACTCAACCCTCAGAGAAAACCAACATTCTTATACAAGGAAACCAAATCATATGAACATAAAGATAGTCTTTGACTTATGATCACAATTGAGCCAAAATTTCCACTGCTAAGCAAGACAGTGGTTAAATGAGTTTTGCCCCATTTTATGATTTTTCTTGCCAAGGTCATAAAATGGCCTTGTTAATTTAGTAACAATTGTTAATTTAGTAACACAATTAAGTGAATCTGGCTTCCCCATTGACTTTGCTTGTCAGAAGGTCACAAAAGGTGACACTGCAACTGTCATTAATATGAACCAGTTGCCAAGCATTCAAATGTGAACATGGGGGTGTTGCAATGGCCTTAAGTGTGAAAAATGGTCGTGTTAGTTTTTTTAGTGGCATTGTAACTTCAAATGGTCACTAAACAAATGGTTGTAAGTCAAGGATTATGTGAATTACACAGAATTAGTATTTTTCAAACGATACCTTACTTTCTTCACAACTTCAAGACTCAAGTGTCTACTTATGATTCTAAACTTACAATCATGCACTTTTTTTGAGGCCAGGACACTGTTGAACTTCTGAGATGCTCACCTTGAGATCATATTTTCGATGCACTGTCAACCGGTGACTAAACACATTCCTGGTGACTACCATGTAGGTTTCCACACCATCTACTGTAAGCCTGTACATGCCAAGAAACTGGGGTAAAAGTGTATTCCCATGACATTCCACAATGAACTGAAGGGAATAAGGAAAAAAAGGAGAGAATATATAACCAATTAGCGTAGTCTAAAAGCTGCCATGTTTAAATGAAGAGGTTTTTGGAGCTGCTACAGAAGGAAAATTTAAAAGGGCATTTCAGGTACTTTCTAAAGTATCAATATTTCATAATATAACCTGATATACTAAATTATTTCTAATAAATGAAACCAAAAGGACAAAGAGAAATATGACATTGGTAAAGCATAATTGTTTTGCTATAAAGGTTAATCTTAGAAATAAAAAACATTTCTGAGCCTTATTTCACCAGAATGAAATTTGATAATGACAAGAAAATAATTATTGTAGCCACATTTTCTAAGGTTGTATCTCTTCAGTTATCATGAAGAAACTTGTTTTCTGCAATTAGGTGATCTTCTGATTATTGACCTAAAGCTTCCACTGTCCTGAATAGACCAATCTCCCTCTATTCAACTCAAATATGAGCCTAAGAGTTGTTCAAGAGAGCCTATTGGTTTAGAACTCTTTGATAATGCAGCCAGAATGTCCTGAATAGAGAAAACAAATGCAAATAAAATAAATTTCAGGATAAAATGAAGGATAAAGAAAAAAATATCCCCATAATACAAAACAAAATCTGTACATTTGGGTGGTAAAGGGGTTTAATGGAGCCTTTTCTTTTGAGATCCCAAAAAAACTCTGGGCTCAGCTGTGTTTGATGTCTCTTCTAAATAAAAATAATACAGCATAACTCATAGGTTATGCTTACAATAATCTCATAAACTGGCAGAAACAATCTCTTTTTTCAGCCTCTTCTTTCTCTCTTGCTGGGAGAATAGGAAATATGAGCATCTACTAAAATGTCCATCAAAACAGTATACTTTCTTCCTACACATATCTCACCTGGTGATATTTCTTTAGAATGTTGTGCATCTCTGCAACATCTTCACTTGACACTGCCTTGATGACAAACCGCCGGTCATAGGTGGTAAGGAAACGAACTCCACACCGCCCGTGGCTATCATTGTATACTGGAGCACTCCGGGTCACAGAATTCTGTGTGGAGATAAGAGAACAAAATCCATACTGGGAAATGATGGGGAAGAGAAGAGCAGACCAACTGGGTATGCAACACTTGTATAAAACTAGACACCCATATTTCTGTGTATCTATTTAGACACAGAAAAACAAAGAGAGGGCAAAAAACAGAGGGAATAGGAGTGACTTCCAACTTTCTGCCGGCTTCCCCATTGAGTTTCCTAATGGGAATCTTGCAGGGACCATTGGAAATCTTCCCTTCCCTTCCATTTCCAGCAGGCCGGTAAGTAGCTGCTGCTGAGTGGGAAAAGGACAAGAGATTGCGAGACTGATTGGGAAACTGTTACAGAGCATCACAAATAAAGATCATGTGACCATAGAAGCAGCCACAACTTTCCCAAATGTCATTCCCTGGGAAATCCCAGATTTTGGACACATTCTATAATTTAGCCTGTTTGGTTTAAAAATTATTCCTCTATGATGTATCATCTCACCTAATTAAAAACGAGAAATTTAATATTAGATGACAACTAAGAGGAGGTATGGGGAAGAAAAGTGCTAGGAAGATTGACGGTTAAGCTAGCATATAGATGATGTGGAGAAGGAAATTAAAGAGAGCAAAGGGAGGTTCTAGGCCTCTCTCTATTCACACTACAGGCCTTAGTTTGCTTTGGTTGAAACCCGAAACAAAATATTCCAGATTTTAATTTGGTTGAACTCAGCCCACTCAAAATGGTTCTGTTAAATCTCTGTGCCACAATGTGTTTGCTCTGTGCATAAAAAAATTTTTTTACATCAGGGGTCCCCAACCCCTGGGCTGCAGCCCACTACCGGCGGCCTTGAACCATTCGGAACCAGGCTGCAGAAGTAGTGGGTGAGCGTGTGCACATCCCCATTTGTGCAAGTAGCAGGCAAGCACATGCACATGCTCTATTTGCGCAAGCAGCAGGTGCACTTGCCTGCCGCTTGCACAAATGGAGCTGTGCGCACACATACACACACTTGCTCACAGCTCACAAAGAACCATTCCCTCTCCCTCCCCACTGGTCCACAAGCCAGAGAGGTTGGGGAACTCTGCTTTACACATATGATATCTAATCTTTAGTATAAGTTTCTGCTGCCCTCTTTTGTATCTTTCTTTACGCATACTTTTATCTTTATCATCCCTTCCCCAAACCCATCTTTTTTTCTATCTCCCATTTTTTTCTGCCTGGTATATTTCAAATACACAACTGTTTGGAGGAAAATACAAATGCAATCAATATAATAAATAATTCAGTCTGATTCACTGATATCAGTTATTGTAGCACAAGATTAATTTCTAATTACCACAAAACTAGAAATACTTTCATACCTCAATTATTCATATAATTGACATATCTCAATAAAAAGTTTTTTCTCTACCTGATAGTCCTGATCATCAATCCCAAATCTTTCCCGGAGATTTCGGAATACCATTGGACAATACTCCTTAAATTTGAAGCGGCTTGGGAGATTCTCTCTGAAAGTAGCCACAAAGAATTGGTGATTCAGTGATAGGATAGGATAGGGTAGGGTAGGGTAAGGTAGGGTAGAATTCTTTATTAGCCTAGTGTGATCGGACACACAAGGAATTTGTCTCTGGTACATTAAGCTCACATATAAACAGCAAGTAATAGGTTATAATAATAAATACAATCATTAATCATAGGTTATAAACAACAATAGATAAACCATAAGAAACCAATAGGAGAAGATATTAGGAAAGATGAGAACATGAAAAAAGATGAGAAATGAGACAGTGCTGTGGGAATTAAGTGTTCAGCAGAGTAATGGCACGCAGAAAAAAACTATGTTTGGCTGTTTTGGCATGTAATGCTCTTTAGTGGTGTCCTGAGGGGAGAAGTTGAAATAAATTGTGAGAGATCTGTAGATATTTTCTTAGCCCCCTTTCTGGTTCGTGCAGTATACAGATCCTCAATGTAAGGCAGGCTGGTTGGGATCATTTTTTCTGCAGTCCTTACTATCCATTGAAGTCTATTTGGTTGCTGTGCCAAACCAGACAGTTATTGAGGTACAAAGGACAGACTCAATAATTCCTCTATAGAACTATACCAGCAGATCCCTTGGCAGTTTGAGTTTTCTGATTTGACGCAGGAAGAACATTCTTTACTGTGCCTTTTTAATGATGGTTCTAATGTTGGGTGTCCATTTCAAGTCCTTGGAGATAATAGAATCTAGAAACTCTACTGTTGATACTGTTGTTAGGGTGCAAGTGTAAATTTTAAATATACATACTAGATTATTATTATTTGTTAAATTTATTTGCTGCCTATCTCACCATGAGGCTATCTTAGGTGGCTTACAATAATAAAAAGTAAGAAAAATGTATAAACAGAACAAAAGTATAAACAGAACAAAAGTAAAATAATAGAATAATAAAATAAACAATGAAAAGGAACACAATGAGAATAATACATCAATATGATAACTAAAAAGATGGATGGGTGGAGAGCAGAGAGCAAGTGGGGGAGGGTAGGTGGAGTTTGCCATCAATCTAGCAGCCACCTCCAGTGTGGAACTCTCCTATTTGATCCTCAAGCCAACCAGCACACAGATCTTCAGAGACATGGCATGATTGAGATCTTAACGTTGTATGTCTAGTTCTACACTTTTTGTATATAACTATTTTTTAAAATGTGCATCTACATTATGTGATGATGAATTCAGACTTCACTAGCGTAATCTTCTCCCAGATATGCTGCAATTCTGATCATGTTGTCTGGGAATTCTGGAATTGTAATGCAACATAGCAGTTCAAAGACATTTGATCAAAATCAGGTTGGGTATGTGAATATTGGCTGCCTAATCAAAAACTGTGATTGATTGCTGACTGCTTACCCTATAATGAAGTTATATTTATTAATGCTGATAACTGCTAATGCTGCACCAATCTACAGGCCTAAGAATTAAAAAAAATCTAAAAGAATAAAAAGAAAGGCAAAATGATACATCTTCCACTATGGCATTAGAGCAAGATTAATCAGGTTTAATTATAGCAAATGAGTTGGTTAATAGCAGTTGTAGAATTTCTGACTTCATATATTGACTGAAAAACCTAGGAAAGAAACTAAAATTTATGGCCAACGGCTAATTTTATAAGTGAACATATATAGGTAAAATTGTTCAAAGCCTTTAGTAATTCATGTAGCATGGAAATAAGTTTTTGTCTCTTCACTTCATTTTCTTTAGGAAGACAAATAAATTATAGTTTTATAATACCTTAAATTTAAGATTGTTTTTCTTTCAAATTACATTTGCCTTTTCATGATCAGCCCTAAAATTTTCCCTTCATAAGATGAACATTTGACAATCTCTTCTGGGTACTACTAGTAGGAGGATTAGACCAAATCTAATGGTAATCATGATGGATCAGCCATCTGGATACATTTGGAAAGCTCACAAGCTTGGATTGAAAAGCAATAGATCCTTTTACAGTCAATTCCCTAAAACCCATTTAAGGCACACTGCCAATGATATAGCAGGTAATAAATAACCATAAATATTAGTAGCCTCTGATCCTCTGGTATTTGTTAAGTTTTTTTTAATACAGTTTCACTGACATTAACACAAGTATTATTAGCAAATTTCAAATTATGCACTGTGTGATTATGCCTCTTGGATCTGAATTCCTGCATTTAATTTCAGTGACTGAAACTATGAGATACAAACTTCTCCTTTTTCACATAACTGAGGCACTTTACAACAGTGGTTTATAAAAATTTTGAAGCCTTTTTTCAATATTTAAATATTTTTAACTAATGTGTTTAATTGGACTCTCTGAATCTAATTTTTGAACTTGGATGGAGAACAGATAATTTTTTAGCTCATATTTCTGCAGAAACAGTGTACATTCAAAAAGAGTCACAAACCTTTAAACACCACTGTATAACATATATTTCTATCATGTTTCTCCTTACCTTCCTTCATTCCAAGCTGAAGTGTTTGAACCACTGTGGTTTTTTCTCAACAGGATGTTAATCTTTTCCCCTAGTTGTTTTGCTTGCTCTATTTTGCACCTTGTCTAAAATATTTTTCTTAAGAGTAGTATATCATAGTCCAAGTATACTCTCACTAAAACTTTGTATGAGGGCATTATTACACCATATTAACATGTTCATTCAACATGTTAGTATGGTGTAGAATTAAGATGTTAGACTAAGATTGGGGAGATCCAGAATCAAATCATCTTTAGCTTCAGCCATGGAAGCACACTGGATATTTTGGACCAATTTCTCTTTCTCAGACAACCTACTTCACAAAGGTGTTGTGTGAGGAAAACTGGCAGAAGTACTATGTACACCATGTTGAACACCTAGAGGAAAGGTGGGATTACTTAAGAAACAAATAAATATATTTGCTTAAAAACTACATGAAAAGCATTATGCATAAAGGATAGAGCCAAAATCTGGACTGGCTACTGGACTATATGAATACCACAATCACAATTGTATAATTACGTTTTTTTTTAAATTAAAACTCTATAGTGCTATTTAAAAGACACAAGCTACAGAAAGTAATTTGGTGATTTTGTAACAGTTGTCCAGAGCTCAAGAAAGAAAGACTATTTGCAACTAATTTTGAAAGAAAAAATAAAGTGCTTCTTCTAACTTTCAACTACTATATATCCTCTCAACTACATTAAAAGGTTGGAAGACTTCTCAAACACATTCTGAGTAATTCCACAGATTTTGACATTGAAATCTTAATTCCAAACAATTTTAATGGGAAATATAGGCTAAAACTCCTTCTATTGATCGAGGCCTTGACAAGGTGAAGGGGCTTGTATGAGTAAATGAAATTGTGGACTATGTCATTGGACATGTATATGTCTAGAAGGGTCTCTCAAGAAAAATAGGCCACGATGGATACCCCAGACTAATTACATCTGCCAACTCACATTGGACCAGTGTGGTCTATTCCTTCCACATGCCAATACAACCTCAAAAATGGCCCTCATTCCCCAGAGGCCCTAGGGCAACTACCCATGGCAGCGGGAAGACCTGCCGAAGGCAGAGGGTGCTAAGAAACACTGGGTTAAATCAGGCTGCCTTTAGACTTTAGACATGGGAACAGTCAACATTTGAACAATGAAAAAGGAAGCTCGACTAGAACTGCTGACTGAACTTAACAATATGCATTGGGATATCATTGGATTATGTGAAACAAATCGAGAAGGCGAAAATTTAGTTGAACTTGTAGGACTGGGCATTTGCTCTACACAAGAGGTACCGAAGATGGATGATGTGGCAGAGTTGGTTTTCTCATCAACCAAAACCAAAAGGCTTTGTAGTAAAATTTGAAAGTATATCAGACAGAGTAACCCAATGCATCATTCAACTAAAAAACCATACAAGTTTCAAATCATCCAAGCTTATGCACCAACAGTAAGTTATAGTGATGACGAGGTCAAAGAGTTTTACAATGATGTGACCCGCCTTCAAGACAAAGAAAAATGCCGATACAAAATACTAATGGGTGACTTTAATGCAAGAATAGGAAGAACAATACCTGGAGAAAAAGCGACTGGCTTGTATAGAAGTGGTAAATGAGATAATAGAGGTAACAGACTAGAAGATTTTGCTGAAGGACAGAAACTTTATACTATATATTGAACTCATTTTACAAGAAAAAGCTAGCAGAAAATGGACATGGAAGAGTCCATTGGTTACACAAGTGAAATTGACTACATCATGTCAAGTAATAAAACCATATTCTGCAATTGTACTGTCATCAATTGTTTTAATGTTTGAAGTGACCATAGAATGGTACAAGCTAAAGTGAAGATAGACTGTCGAAAAGAGAGTATGAAAATGATAAAGATGTCATGAAAAACCAAAATAATGAGTGATAAGCTGTTAGTGCCATAAAGTGCATAAAATAAGTATAAAATAATAAAATAAAATAAAATACATAAAAAGTAAAATAAAATGCCATAAAATCAGTGAAAAATGACAAAGCTTCAGGAAATGACTGTGTTACGGTTGAAATGCTGAAAGCTGGTGGTCACAGTGCCTCAGAGAAGAAAAAATACTTGATGCATGGAAAAATGCTGAAGTGATTTTTATACACAAGAAAGGGGCCCAAGATGATTTAAAGAACTATCGCCCAATAAGCCTTCTTTCAGTCATCTATAAGGTTTTCACCGAGATAATAGCAAAAAGAATATTGAAAACATTAAATGATGCACAGCCAAAGGAGCAGGCAGGGTTCAGAAGTGGATACAGCACAATGGATCACATCCAGGTTGTTCAGCAAGTCACTGAAAGGCACAATGAGTACACCATGCCTCTATGCATTGCTTTCATTACTACAAAAAGGCAGTATTTGATTCAGTATTTTAGCAAGCAATAATTAATGCATTGCTCAATCAAGGCATAGACACTGCTTACATAAACCTACCTCAATAATATATGAAAAAACAATGGTGACAATTTGCCTTAATGATCTTAAAGTGGAAAACAACATAGAACGAGGTGCATGACAAGGCAATACATCTATTCTTTTCTCAGCCTGCCTTGAAGAACTATTTCACAAACTAGACTAGGCAAAAGATAGAATAAAAATCAATGACGCCGATTTAAATCACTTAAGATTTGCAGATGATGTTATTCACTTCTCACAAGACCCAGAAGAGTTACAAAGACACATACAAGAGCTGCACAAAGCAGGAGAACTATTTGGTTTAAAAATAAACCTGAAAAAGAGCCAGGTTATTTTTAATAAATTCACCAAAGAAATATTTTTTTTTATATCTGGAGAAGAGTAGTAGTATATGTACACTACATATACCTTGGCCAATGGATCTCAATGGAAGGTGATACAATAAAGGAAATTGAACTGTGTGTTAAATGTGATTGCAGGCATTCGGCAAGCTGAGCATAATTTTCAAGAACAACATCCCCCTATGCCTGAAAAGTTTCCGATCAGTGTGTGTTACCTGCTGTAACATATGCTGGTGAAACGTGGACACTAACCTCACAATGAGCCGTGGTGTCGCAGTGGTTAGAATGCCGTACTGCAGGCTACTTCTGCTGACTGCTGGCTGACTGCAGTTTGGCAGTTCGATTCTCACCGGCTCAAGATTGACTCAGTCTTCCATCCTTCCGAGGTCGGTAAAATGAGGCCCCAGATTGTTGGGGGCAACATGCTGACTCTGCTTAGAGAGGGCTGTAAAGCACTGTGAAGCAGTTTATAAGTCTAAGCGCTATTGCTATAAATACAAAAACTACGAGTGATCCAAAAAACCATGGAAAGATACATGCTCAGAATTACAAGACGAAATAGAAAGACCTGCACATGGATTAGAGAACAAATGAAAGTATACGATATCATCAAGAGAGTAAAAGAACTGAAATGGAAATGGGCTGGTCACACAGCAAGAACTGATGGCAGACAGACAAAGGCAATCATAGAATGGATCCCACTTGATAAAAAGCATCCACGAAAGAGACCTAAAACAAGATGGATCGACAACATTAGCAAGTATTGTGGGCCCAATTGGCAAAAGGAAGCTCGGGACTGTATTGGTTGGAAACAGATGGAAGAAGCTTTCATCCTGTAGTGGATACACAATGGCTAAAATGATGATAGGCTAAATAAAGAAGAAAATAAGTTCTCTTTATATCTACAAAATATTATTGATCCATAAAAAAATTGTTGTCCAACTATACATATTATTATTCAAATTATACTAATGGCATTAATGGAAAAAATGAACAAACTTCTAATTATTAAAAGTTGATCTAGATTGCCTGGCAATTGTAATCTCACTACAGGTTAACATGTTGTACATGAGATTAAGTCTCCTTCAAAGCATATTAGGGAGGAGTCAATGATGCAACCTTCACCCCTAGTTTGTATATTTCAATCCTTCTCTGAATTCAAGTCTGCTGTTGAGGACCAGCATGATTGAGTATCTATCAAACTCAGCTCTCTCAACCTAACATTTCTAACACTGGAGTCAGTTTGCTTTCTATTCTATATTCAAATCCCAAGGTTTGTCCAGATGTAAAATCTCATTTTCCAACAAGCATTTTAAAATAAAAAAGTGGATTAGGACATAGATATACAACTAAAAAAGAATTTAAATTCCAAAAGGCATCCTAAAAACAGCAGTAGATAAAAAAGTCCTGCAAATTATCAGCTAGCTTTAAAAGCCACAATGAATAGATAATATGGCTACTAAAGTACACAGAGAGATGCATCGGAGAAAACATTGATGATTTTCTTCCTCTGCAAAGCATTGTAACCTATTATTTTTTTGATTTCTATTACACTGTATCAAACATGATACACAGAACAGATCTAAAGAATAGGGAGGGATAAAGAGAAAGAGAAACTCCTTAAATATGCTGGTCCATCAAAAAACAGTAATACTTGAGCAGCCTACACATTTGGTACAGAAGGGATTTTACCCTCTATGTTCTGGTTTTATCAGAAAATGAATTGTGGTCCCCAACATATCCATTCATGGCTGAACACTCAGACAAGTGAATTGTGCTGAGTTGAAGTTAGTCTTTTATAATACAATGTTTGCCCGAAAATAAGACCTGCCTCATAATTTTTTTGGCTCCAAAAGAGGCATTAGGGCTTATTTTCGGGGAAACATGGTAACAGAGTGATCAGCCCAGCCGGGCACCCCACCCCCGGCGTGCGCCCAGAAGGCTGGGGGAGCTGACAGTGTCCAGCTGCAGCCCGCTGACCCCTTGGCCGGTGCACTCTGGGGCAGCGCAGCCTGCACAGCACAGGTGAGTTGATTAGCTGTCCAAGCAGCAGGCCATGTCCTTGCACGGCAGCATCGACAGTAGGCGGAGGGAGAAGTGCAGGGGGAGGCACGTGATCTGAATGAGTCATGGGCAAGCCAAGAGATGGTGGGACAGAGTGGGTAGGTGGCTGGTATTGCCGTGCGAGGACGAGCCTCCCATGTCTGCCTGCCCACTCCATTCCACCAGCTCTCAGTTTGCCCGCGGCCACGATGGGACAGGCAGCAGCGCAGCACGTTGGGATCGCCTGCCCCCCCCGTGCCTTTGTCTGCTGCTGGTGCCGCCGTGCATCGGGATTACTTGCCTCCTCCCCCCGCGCACCTCTGTTTGGAGGGCCGGCCCAGTGGTCTCAGAGCTTGGACTCATCTGCGCTGTGTGGGCTTCAGCTGCTGCCGGACACCGTCAGCCCCTGCGCACTCACAGCCTCCTGTGTTGGCTACACCCCCCCCCCCGGGCTGATGACGATCTTAACTGGGGCTTATTTTGGGGGTAGGACTTATCTTAGGTGCACACTAAAAATCAGGCTAGGGCTTATTTTCTGCTGGGGCTTATTTTTGGGAAAACATGCTAGTTGTTTTTCTTTCATGTCACATTGTTTTCTGCAACATTTTGATTCATGTCATTATATATTCATAACAAGCCATCTATTCAGATACTGAAGTTAAGTGGGGAATTGGGGGAGTATATTTTAATAAAAAATGTTTATTACTCACTTATTGAAAAGATGATTGTCCACTTTAATCTTGCTGTAGGCTTTAAAGTCATCTGGCATTAACATAACAGGGACAGGGACATTACTCAACTCATTAATCTGCAAAAGAAATGCAACATCTAAACAGGATGTGAGGGAAAAAAGAAAGGAAGTCATCTGAATTGTTGGAATGTACAGTTGTAGAGCCAATAAATCCCATTAACATTTACTGGCAGTTTCAGCATTAAATGAATATGGTCAAGAAAGCACAGTTATGTTCTATTAAAGGGGTGATATTTATTGAGAGAAGAAATCATAGGTATCTGAGTGCTCTAGGCTACATCATCTACGTCATCATCATGAGCAGTTGCTATCTCCAGGTTATGATTCTGAATAATTTATATGACAGTGTACTGTTCCTCTTCCTTTTTCAATTTTTAGACAGATAATTATTTACATCTATATTAATAATTTCAAGTCTGTCTTAATCACTCATACTTTTAGTTAATCATCTGATTGTATTTTGATGCAAAGATGTGTTTGAAAGTATGGTAAGCACCTGCTAAAATGTTATTTTTCTTATTAGTTTGTTTTTTCTCAACTTCATATGCTATACTACATATACATTTGTATTTGGCCAGTGAGCACTTTTTCACTGGTTTCTTTCCCTCTAGCAAAATTGGAAGTAGATGAAACAAGAGCACCTCTCAGAGGCATTTTGAAGATAAAGTTAGCTAAGAAACAATATGTAAATTTGAATGAATTTTCACAGTAAGATGCATGTAACATATGATAAATCAAACCCATGAGTATTGAACTACCATATAGCCTATGTGGAAAATATTATTTGAGACAAGTAAGGTATTATGTGAGAGCCAGTTTGGTGTACATAATGGTTAAGACAAAAGACTAAATACCAGAAGACCACAAATTTTAATCCTAGCCATGAAATCAACTGGGGGACTTTGGGTCAGTCACACTCTCTCAGCCAAAGGAAAAAGGCTAGAGTAAACTATTTCTAAAATCTTGTCAAAAAAACTGCAGGGACTAATTCAAGCAGTAAAGATAATTTTGATGGAAATTTGTAAAAACCATTACATGGCCAAAGGTGTGAAATATTTTTGAAGCCCAAGGAAAGAAAATAATATTCAGAAGGGGATCAAGTTAGAGGTCTCTCTAGCACAGGGAGGCAGGGGATGGGGGGGAGGGGGGAGATAGGCACAAATGCTTAAAATTCTATTAGACTTTCCAGAAATTATGATCCAGAAGTGAGAAGACTTCTGCCTAAGATTCTGTAACTGTTTGAACTTTAAACTTCATAATGCTCCTAGGTGTTTATACTGATTTTAGGCCAATCCTTCAGGGGCAACCATGTTGGAGAAAACAAAGGCATAGCTAACTTGGTGTTATGCTGAAGGAACATGTGAAATGATATTCTATCTGCTACCTTATTTCAGGGATTGAAATGCCAGGACTTCTAAAAACTTAAGGAAATAAATTAGATGTTATCAATTTCAAGGAGCACTGCAGTGTCTCTTCACATACAGGGCAATATTGCCATGTTACTTCATAGAATGGAAATAATTCTGGCATCAATATTGGTTATTTTTAGCATAAGGAGGAAAACAAATTTTCCATCGGATAAAAACATCCAGTACTAAACAAGATGATAGATGATAAATATATTCAACTATTGCAATAACAATAACGTTTTTGTCACAATGTAGCATGTAAACAAACACCTAAATAAAGTGACTTGGTGAAAACACTTTGTTCATATAAATAATATTCATCAAATATTCACATTCACTGCAAATATTCACCAGTGACTTTAAATAATTAAACCTATTGCAATTGCAGTTGCATGAACCACGTTTAAGAATCTACAGAGTTTTTTTCTTCCTTGTTTTCCCTAATGCAGGGTCCTCTTTTTCAGATCAAGTCAGTGTTGATCCACTGATTGTGATAAGAATTGATTGACTGGTTTGCTGCCCGATCCTCTCATTGTGGGCTGAAAGAGAAGCCAGCTTTCATGCCTAAACCAGGATTAGAACTCATAGTCTCCTGGTTTCTAGCCTGTTGCCTTAACCACTAGACCATATTTGCTCTCAGTTAAGCACCTACAGATAAATCTTGTTTAACTTCTATTCTTTAGCAACAATGGTGCTGAACAAAAGGACTTTGTTGTGTCTGTTGCAGCACTCCCATAGTCATGTGAACAACATTTGGGACCATTTGGGCCCATCTGAATTTACAATTGCTCACTTACCCACTGCTGCCAGCTGGCCCTATCTGCTACTACTATGCCCACCACTACACCATGAGCGACTGCTATATAGGCCAGGGCCTTCTTTTGCATCACTGTAGCTGAGGTTCCTCTCATGTCCCACCCAAAGCCCTTTGCAAAAGATGTTTGGTGCATGAAAAGCCTTGGCAAAAAAGAATCCTTCTAGCCAAATCTTCTTTCACATGCCAGGCTTCTTTCCTGAAAGAAGACCCCAGGTGGGACATGAATGAGGCCCAGGCATGTGAATAGAAACTCTGGCTGGGGTGCGAGAGAAGTCTTGGTTGCACTGGCCCGAAAGAAGGAGATGTAAAAGAAGGCCCTGGCTGGTACTATAGCAATGTATGGTGTAGGGGTAAGAACTGGGTGGTTGGGGTAGCTAGTGGGTAGGCAGATAGCCAAAAGGGCAGAGATTGGGGTGAAGACAGGCAGATGGGGGGAGTTTAGGAGGAGATAGTTGAGGCAGTCCCTTATCTTACCAAAGCATGGAGATGGGAGGGACAAAGTTGGGAATGGATTGGATCAGGATGGGTCCTCACCTAATGACCCATGGAATTCAGTTAATGACAGCAATGGGAATTTCCAGGCTTGTCAGTGCTAAGCAATGTAATCATTGATGTTACATTATGACTGCATCCCTTAGCAACAGAAATTCTGGCCACAATTACCATTGTTAACTGTAAACTGCCTGTGTGGTCTTCCAGATGTTGCTGAATTAATATTCTCAGGAAACTCAGAAAGCATGATTGATTATAAAAAATACTGAGATTTGTAGTCCATCAACACCATAATTTCCCATTCAGATATGTGCATATAATACACAACAAGGCTTGTCAGGATGCTACTTTTGAAATAAACATTCTTAATTTCTTTGGAACCATCTTACTAACTGGAGCTTGTGAATTATTGCTGGTGAATTATTTTTCAGTAACCTTCCTCTAAACTGCCATTTTTCAGATATTCTAGGACTATTAGTTGACAACGCTCACTAAGATTTCTAGGATGTGTACAGTTCTGTCCCTGGACTGTGGAATGGCAAGAGCCTTTTATTGCTTTGTACAACTGAGACAATCCACAAATATATTCAGACAGATTCCAACAAAATGATTTATTATAATATTTATAGATATTTAATTATATAGTATTATTCTGGATAATGAAAAAAATTATTATCTGTTATCCCTTCTTAACAGAGAAGTTGCATTCCTGCTTTATGAAGATTGTTTATCAAAGCAAGCAATAATTTAAAATACAGAAAATCAAAACTCATCCTTGGTAAAGAATATGCCAGGAGTGATTTACTGAACCCAGATGACACATAGGTTACAAAAATCAGAACCTGCTGTTGAAGATTTGAAGCTACAATCCTCTATATAGAGCACTGTTCCTAAACTCAAGAGTCCACTTCTGAATAAACAATCTCCTGGTTCCTTGGAAAACTAAAATTGTGCAGCAATCCTGATTTTGAAGGAAAAGGTGATTCAACAGAAAATGTTCCTCCTTAAATCAAGTTCAGGAAAAGCACAGCTTTTTAAAGAAGTCATCAATAGGTAAAATACACATACCCACATGCTCCAGTCCCACCAAATTCCTACTCGTGTGTGAGAAGAAAGATTATAGTAAAGAACCTCTATCTTCTATAGAGGAAGACTTTGAAATTCATTAATCACAGAATTGCTTCCTTTGTAATTATTTTTTTTATCTGCACTCCATTTTAAAATGATGCCTTTCTCTACAATTTTCCAATATTTGTTTTCATGCAAGATATGAATTCTTATAAATATCCAAATAAAGAGGTTTACCCTGTACCTAATAATCAACACAAGAGTTGCTACACAATGGTTGTAAGAAGAGACAAATATTCAATGGCAGAATGTGCCTCTCTAGTTGAGAAGTCTTAAGTTCAAAGAGATGGGAGGTGAACTGTGTTGTTCTTGCTCACCGTGTGGTTGACTCCCCACATAAGGACACTCAGGAGCGGTTCAGAGGCTCGAAACAGTTTCACTTTCTGGCAGACGAAATGCTTCTTCTTTGTCTTGGTCTTGGAAGCACTGAGCGCAGCACCTATAGCTGAGCCAGCGCTTGCAGCCGCTGTGCCTCCAGTACAGTTTGAGGCCATGGCAGAGAGAGGGTCCTTGGGGCTGCTAAACAAATATTGGCCTCCTAAAAGCAGAGTTTTGTCATGCCTCTCCTTAGGCCCCTCCAACCTGGGCAACACCTCAGACAGTCATGTCAAAACGCTCTCCAAGGAAAGGCCCAGACTTCTGCTCCTTCAGTACTCAGCCACTCTCCCTCCACATTCTTTGAAGACAGGACTTGTACCAGCTCAAAATGGCACCACTTGGTACATAGGCTGGTTAGACTTGACAGCTCCTTGCAAGATACCACTAGAACCAGCCTCTCATTGATATCACCATAGGTTCATTCCTTTTTAAACTTGAAGTGGTGCTTCTTGTCTTTTTCCGACCTTCAGATTACAATGGGCCGTTAAAGGCACCGCTTCTATTCTTCTCTGCTCAACCGCGGTTGAATGTCATTCGAATCTGAGGTACTTCTTTAATTCTCCCTATAAGTTCCCCAAAATGGTACCATCCAGCCCTCCCTTTTCCACCTAGACCAGTCCCACTGCAATTAAATCAGCCGTATCCCTCCCCCCATAAAAAGAATTCACAGCAGTATCACCTTCGCTCCACCCGTCCTTCTTCTATTCTTTTCTTTCCACCTAATTCAGCGGAATCACCTAAATAGATAGGAGATACACACAGGTGCACATGCACACGCACCAATCACAACAGTACCACCCACATGAACACACCCTTCCCCTCGTTACAAGCAAGAGTTCCGTTCAGAGAACCGGGCACCACACCATAACTCGCCTTTCACATCAGTTTGATCCGAGCCCCACCCCCTGTCTATTATCAAATAGTAATGTCTACCTCCCTCTCCAAGCTAGCCTAACCTTAACCGCCCCCCCTTTACAACATAGTTCGATTAGTTTCATCTGCTATGAATATATCGCCCCACCCCACCTTCCCCCCATGCCTCCCTTTCCGTGGTTTGTTCCACCGCGGAACAAGCTGTGCCATCGACTTCTGCGCAAAGGAGGCGTCAAGATGGCGACGAATAAAGGGAGGGGCGGAGCGGAATGTTCCATTTCTCTTTGAGAAATTGAAGGAGAAAAGTACTGTAGTAATAGTTTATTTAAAAAGAGTCAAGGAATTATGTTGTGACAAAGCAATGTAGTTTGGATTAATTTTTTAAAATAACGCGCAGCTAGCAAATCCACTAACTTTTCCTTTAATTGCCTTTCTTGAAAAGATAGTTTATTCCGAAGAGAGTGTTGTATCAAATAGGTTGATATTTCTCCGTTTTAAGGATCAAATAACCAATCAACAACGGAGCACTTAGAGTTATGAATGGGAAATTATAACTGTATGTCACCGAAGCGTTCTATTTTAGAGACAGCGCCGCCTGTGGTAGGAGTAGCGGTTCGCTATAAGAATAAGTGAAAAACATTTTTTGGTTTTGTGCAGAACATCCAGCTACCCGTAGTAGCTTAATTGATGGATGCTGTCTTCCGTTTTGCCGCCTTAGAAAGAAAAACAGCTTAACTAATGAACATGTTGACTGGGTACCCAAATTTATGGTATCTTATTTTAGATGGAAAACACGTTTGCTCTACTCTGATGTCCGGTACTGTTGACCCGGAATTAGGAGACAGCATAGGAAGTATCAATTGTGAATATGTGCAGATGGCCCTGCTGTCTTTGGGCACTTGCAGAGTCATGGATGCAGGCTCATGAAAGGACAGCAAGGAAAACGCCCAGTGTCCTAACCCACCCGGGAACTGTATGATGTCTTTAGGGAAACACCCAAAAGGGAACATTTTTAGCTACTCCTGCTTTCTCCCTTCTTATCTATAGCGTGCCAAACTTACTGGGTGAAATCTTTATCTTATGTGTGTCAGCTTTGCTGGGTGGATTGCTTATGTAATCAGAAAGAATAAATACAAGGATTTCTTGTCATTCGGGGCTTCTCTCTTTTAGAGGAGCCTGTCTTTGTTTAGCTCAGGGGTTGGCAACCTTAAACATTCAAAGAGCCACTTGGACCCGTTTCTCACAGAAAAAAAAACACTGGGAGCTGCAAAACCCTTTTGACATCTAAAATGAAGATAACACTGCATATATCCTTTTTTACCTTTATGCTATGTATAAAAAAACTATAGTGTTGCATTTATGAAATCAATGAACTGCTACAAAGAAAACAAATTTTTATGCAGGAGAAAGAGGGGGGAAAAGACCTTTCTCCTTCATCCCAACAGGTGAAAACAATTTTAGTACCTTTTCTACCATCTTTAAATACAGCATAATTATCCCCATACCTCATCTCTTAATTTAAAAAAAATCAAAATATTTCATTAAACGTTCTTTACTAAAAGTCCAGTAAGGACAACATATATTCATATTCTCTCTCTCTCTCTCTCTCTCTCTCTCTCTCTCTCCTCTCCTCTCCCTCTCGCTCCCTCTCTTTCTCTCTCTCCCTCTCTTTCCTCTCCTTTCTCGCTCTTTCTTTCCTCTTTCCTCTCTCCCTCTCTCTTTCCTCTCCCTCTCTTTCCTCTCCCCCTCTCTCTTTCCTCTCCCCCTCTCTTTCTCTTTCCTCTCCCTCCCTCTCTCTCTCCCTCCCTCCCTCGCTGCGTCTCCGCCACCAATGTAAGCCCTGCATGCGGGGAAAACCCAGCACTGGGGACTAATTGTTTACCTCTTCCGGGCGATGGGAGAGGAGCATGCCGATCGCCTTCCCGGCAGCGGGGACTCCAGCGTGCCTTCCCGGCCAGCAGGGCCAACGGTAGCGCCGGCTGGGGATCACAGGGGCTGCGCTGGAACAGGGTCAATCAGGAGCCCAGAGAGAGAGAGAGAGAAGCGCAAGTGCCTCTCTCTGTCTCTCTCTTTCTCTGCAAATGGCAGAGGAGGACTGGAGCCGCAATAGAAGGCTGAAAGAGCCGCATGCGGCTCCAGAGCCGTGGGTTGCCGACCCGTGGTTTAGCTGAATAAAAACGTAAAGCTTAAAGGCAACTTCTGGTTTCCTGTATTTTTTTATCAAGCAAAACCTCAGAACCTGCACAACATTTTTGGCGAGCCAGGCAGGAGAAGTGCTTGGTCCTAGGGAGGCTCAGGAAAGGGGAAGGCACCAAGCGCGCTCCGGGATTTCCTGGAGGTGCCCCCCTTCTTGACTCTTCACTGTGGTTTTTAACAGGAACCAGTTTTTTTTCTTTTTTTTGGTTGTCTTTTACTTGGTTCCTGCATACTCAGGAGGCTGAAGATAAGGTAAGATACAAAGATACACATTGCTTTATTGCACAGGCTTGCCTAGGGGAGTGTGTGTGTGTGTGTGTGTGTGTGTGTAAAAGTGTGCTTGTTTCCTTGAATCATTTCCCACCGTTGACCAGAGCTGGGCGGAAGGGTTTGCCTTAGCCGCACCTAGACCCCCTCCAATGTCTGGGGGTATTTAGAAAGCAAGGGGGGCTAACCTTGTACTCTCATGCTCCAACGGGTTGTTAATGTTGAACTTGTGGTTGCTCTGAGGTTTGTGGTTGCTCCTTATATATATTTCCCACTGTTGACCAGGCCTAGGTGTGATACTGATCTTAGCCAAAGGTCAGTGGATCTCTTATGGCCCAACAGGCTGTGCAAGTGGTGTGAGTGACTTAGACACATGGGCTCAGCCCAGGAAGATCTGTTAGAATGAATAAAAAGAAGGAATGTGCCCTTAGCCCCCTTGAGTGTGTTGTAAGGAACTTTGGTAAGCTTAAAACCTGTCGGGATATGAAATTGACACTCTAATTAAGTACAATGCCCTCTGTCACCAGGACACGCCCACTGTTTGACCCACAGGGGGATCCATGGATTTGGGAGTTTTTGAAACCATGGGAGACTTAACATGCACTTTTTTGGACCTTACACAAGAATAAGCAGGTGCTTAAAGACTGTGGGTTGTGGTGACCTTCCATGGCACCATCTTTTCCTGCTTTAGCTTCTGCTCCACCACCCTATAAGGGGATCTACTCCCTCACAGGGCAGGTAGCCATTGGAAGGGGGGACACTAATAAGATACTGGTTCATACCCCCTTCTCCACATCTAACCTTTATGCATGGGAGGACCGATTGGGTTCTTACACTGAAACCCCACACAAATATTCTGGATTGGTTCTGTCCATTATTCGAACTTATACTACTAACTGGGCAGACCTCCAAACCATGCTGGATGTCTTTTTAACAATAGAGGAAAGGCGTCTGGTAGGAAATGCTGCTAAAAAGAAAGGAAGGTCTTTTGTCCTGCAACTTAAAAGGTTTCCAAGACATTATTATCACTGCATTGCAGACTGCCCTCCCTAGACAGAAAAATTTGGGCAAAATTTATGATGCTCATCAGTTGCCAGCTGAAAGCCCCAGTGACTTCCTTGAGCGCCCCAGATGTTAAGTGCGAATTACAGAAGATGGAGGGGACTTCAGCTGACAATAGAAAAATTGTTGGAAGGAGCTTATAAAGCCTACATGACATGACCGGAAGTGATAACCAGGGGGGCTAAAAAGGATGAAAAACAAAGTATTGTCTTGCTGGCTTAAGCTCTGCAACAGGTGCCCCTAGTGGAAGGGGGAAGAAGTGGGACTTGCGGAAGAGGATGGCAAGGAGTGGTAGGGCCCCCTCAAGAGAGAAATGGGACAATGTCACCCAGATTCCAGGCACCCTCCCCAGACCACCCACTGCAGTCTTTTGCCCTAAGACGGGACCAGTGTTGTATATGCATGACATTTGGCCACTAGAGCAGGGAATGTCTTTTATGTTCCCTTCCTAACTGTCATATAGGGTGCTGTTCCACAACCATGCTCCAGATATAAGGGTGGGGGGTTGGGGCTGGGGGCCTTGTCTCCCTGCTTTTATGGATGATTCTTCCTCTTCACCCCTGGTAAAGTTCAAAGTCAGAGGAAAACAATGCCCTTTTTGTTGATACAGGGGCATCACATTCAGTATTAAATAAGCCCCTTGGAAACCCTTCCTCACAAACGTTCCAGGTCTTTGGGGCCAATGGCCATTCTGTGTCAGCTGCAATACTCAACCCTTTGGAATGCTTTATGGATGGTATTCGCCTTACTCATCATTTTCTTTACCTTCCAGACTGTCCTATGCCCCTTTTAGGATGTGATTTGCTTGCTAAGTTACAAGCAACCATCTTTGCTCTAATGGCTAAGCCCTTGTATCAGGCTATCACAGGAAACCGTTCACCTTATATGTGGCTGAAAGCAAAGGGGTGGCTGCTGGAGTCCTTACTCAGACCCTTGGTATTTGGTCTCACCCAGTGGCCTGTTTCTCCAAACAACTTGATCTTATTGCTCAAGGATGGCCAGCATGCCTTTGGGCTGCAGCAGCTGCTGTTCTCCTTTTGAAGGCTGCTGAACAATTAGCTTTTGGGGCTCCTATCACGGTGGAAACACCTCATTACATCCAGGACTTGTTAGCATCCAAGGGGGGCCATTGGCTTATAGCCTCCCGTCTGGAGCAGTATCAGATTGCTCCCCTTGACAACCCACAAGTTCACATCAAGTGCAGTGGCAGGTTCAATCCAGCAACCCTTCTTCCCCAACTGGAACAGGATGGTGATCATGATTGTGTGCAAACTATTACTGTAGTGTTTACTGGCCAGCCGGATTTAACTGTCCAGCCACTAGAAGATGCGGACAGGGACCTGTATATACAGACGGCAGCAGTTTTATGAGACAGGGAGAAAGGCTAGCTGGCTATGCCATGGTCACATTGGATCGGATAGTGGAAGCAGCAGCTCTCCCTGCAGGTACTTCAGCTCAGAAAGCTGAACTCATTGTCTTGACGAGGGCCTTGGAAAAGTCAGACGGTGCGGTCAATATATTTACAGACAGTAAATTTGGGGGGGGTATACATGCACATGGGGCATTGTGGATGGAGTGTGGTTTGCTCACCACTCCTATTAAATATGGACAGGACATTTTAAGGCTATTGGATTCTGTTTTGCTCCCGCATAAGATGGCTGTCATGCATGTGAGGACCCATGTTAGGGTTGAAACTAAACATGGAAGGGGAAATGCCTTGGCCGACCACACCGCAAAATCTGCCGCTTCAGGTCCCATGTCCCCTTGGTATATGGGTGCACTTGTACCCTCACATTTGCCTGTGCTGGCTCCAACATATATTTCACAGGAGCTTATAGTCTGGGTGCTTCTTTATCATGGACGTAGGCTGGAGAAGGACGGGAAATGCCTTCTCCCAAAACATGAATTATGGGCCTCTTACGAAAATTGCATATCAGCATTCATTGGGGTTACAAGGCCATGGCTGAGTTTCTTATAAAGGACTATATTTGTCCTAGGATCTATAACAAGGCCCTCACAATGATCAAGCAATGTGTGATTTGTCGATGTAATAATCCTGTGGAAATTATTAAGTTCTCCTTGGGGAGGCTTGGGGCTGGCCAGGCTCCTGCTAGTTTTTGGGAGGTTGATTTTACTGAGTTGCCATGGACGCGGGATTTTAGGTACTTGCAAGTTTTTGTGGGTGCTTTCTCTGGATAGAATGAGGCCTTTCCCTGTCATACTAACAAGGCATGTGAGGTGGTTAAGGCCCTCCTGAAGGAAATTATTCCGGTTTTTTCCTTCCCATACCAAGGCGTTGGCTCTGACAATGGACTCCACTTTATCTCTGACATTACCCAGCAGGTGTCTCGAGCCCTGGGTATTGTTTGGCAGCTTCATTTGGCCTACAGGCCCCAATCTTTAGCACACGTGGAAAAGGCCTGTCTCCGTTTGAGATCATGTATGGTTGGCTCTTTCGTTACTATTCTTCCTTATCCGCTTCCCTCCCTGGTTTTTTTTTTTTTGGGGGGGGGGGGGACCAGGCCCTCAGGGAATATATGCACTCTCTTGCTTATGATGTTTCTTCCATTTCTCAAGCTGTTCAGGCCCTCCGTTATCCAGGATTGGAACATCCATTCCATCCTTTCCTTCCTGGTGATTGGGTGCTTGTCACGTCCTGGTCTGATTCTGGCCCTTTAGCTGAAGGCTGAAGAGGCTCCTTCGTTGTTCTTCTCGCTACTCACACAATGGTCAAGATTACTGGGCTTCATACTGGGATTCATTACGCCCGCCTTCGCTCTTCTTCCCCACTGCCCAATGCTGAGGACCACTGAGTTGCTTGGACTGTTGCCCCTGGTGCTGAGGATGACCTTGGGCTGGAGCATTTGTTTCACAGACTTCGTTGACCTAGATGCCAGGGCATTTTGGTCGCTGCAATACCTGTGCCTTCAGGGCTTCTTCTCTGGCTATTTTCTCTCACCAGCTCCCTGCTTACTTATCGTATTTTTCCGTGTATAAGACGCTATTTTTTCCTGCAAACACCCTCATCAAAAATCAGGTGCGTCTTATACATGGAAAAATAATGGTAACCTCCGCAGCCCAGGGCATACCTGTGTGCGTTGCCATGCCGCCTGGTGCAGGTGTCAAGCCCCTGTGGGCTTGCCACTAAGGGGAGAGGGGAGGGGGCAAGATCTTCGGCTGGCCGAACTTGCGGATTTGCCGGCATGGAGAGCGTCTTATACAAGGGTGCGTCTTATAGACGCAAAAATACGGTATGTTGCGGATGTTGCTCCTCTCTGCCTTGGTTTCCATCTTGTACTTTGTTTGAATTGTTCATTTCTTTTCTGTTGCTCTATGTTATTTTCCTCTTCATACTCTGGGTTTCTCTTTCTTCCTTCTTTCTTCTGTGGAGCTTGCTCTGCCCTTCCGGGGGGGATTATGGGAAGGGTGGTCAAATTCGAGGTCAGGTTCTGGTCATGGTCAAGGTATGTATCATGACTATGGGGACAGCTACTGTGGACTGGGATGGGTCAGATTGTACAATCTGACACTCTCTCCAAGCATGAACTCTCCTGTTGCTTTGCCCTAACCGGTGCCCCCCCTATATCTCGGCAAGGATTCTTACCCATGGTTGGGAGAGTCCAAACACTGGACAGGAAAACCCAAAAGCCCCTTCTTGAGTATCCCAACCTGAAAAGATAGCTCTAGGATTTCAGCCAGATGCTCCCCAAAACACTGATGCTGGACCTAAGGTTGTGCCTGAAAAGCCTAAGGAGTTACAGACATCCTTCCCCATTTTTCCTAGTATCATGGAAAGGCAGAGTAGTTCCTAATTCCCAGCCCCTCTTTAGGAATTTGGGATTCCAACACCCATATGCAGAATGCACCGGCTTGGGTTAAACTCTTTAATGTAATGGACTGTTGGATTTCCACCCACATACCCCCAACTGGTATCCATGGATTGGTTATGGAAGCTACACCTCTGGGAGCCTCTATGTTCAGCATGATCATTGTCACAAGAGGCTGGGCACTCCCTGGGCTTGGGGGCAGGAAAGCTGCAGATTGCTCAACTATACAGTACCCTGTAGCAGCTTGCTTTAGTCATTTTAATTCTTCTTCCAGATAAGTTAGGGATTTTATGCACCTTGCATGTCACATGGAAGGTGAGTACTAGCATGTGGGAAGGATGGCATAAATGTCATCAGACCTTTGGTCTTGACTACAAAAAGGACCCCTCTGCTGTTTGTAGCCTGTTTGCAGCAATGGGACTTATAGCTTATATGTCTGGTGTTCAAGCTTCTATGCCTGAGGGGTTACAAGGCAAACAAGGCATTTATTTGGCTAACCACCAGGACTGGTTCCTTTGTGGTCTGTTTGCCTACAAGTCTTTGCCAGCTTACTGGTCAGATACTGTAGGAATGATCTTTTCCTCAGTTTGTATCATCTGACATAATGACTGGAACTGCCACATCCACAATCAACGGGACGAGGACCACCTTGAGCATAAAGAACATATTGAACACCATCCTGTTTCTCATAGCCTAGGAAATGCCATTGCACGAGCAGTAATCCCAGCTATGGGGGTTGGTTTGAATTGTAAATCTTTTGTAGAATTAGGTAACTGGACAGAGGAAATTACACCATACAGGCATTTACACAATTCAATAAGGAACAGGGAGAAATAAGGGAAGTAGTGTTACAGAATCGCCAAACATTAGATATGGTACTAGCAGCAAAGGAGTGGTGTGTGCTTTGGTCCACTCAGATTTTTTTCACTGATTATCAAGGTAATATTAGTCACATCATCCATCTCATGGAAGGAGGAATTAAGAATCACCCTGAGGATCTGGAGATTTTCACTGATGCTGTATGGGGAGTCTTCAGTAGTAAATTCTCATTCCTTACCGGTTAGCTCCCGGGATGGGGATGGTTTAGGGAACTATTTATTGGTCTTCACTTTGTGGTGTTCCTTATCTTTTTCTGTTATATCTTTCACTACTTGCCCCTACTCACCTCTGCCTGTCAACAATGTGGCCCACATACTGCAGAAGCTTATCCTGCGTCTCTCCAGTTTGATGATCATACTTCTGCGCACTGCTCAAAGTATGAAAGGGGGATTATGTTGACCCGGAATTAGGAGACAGCATAGGAAATATCAATTATGAATACATGCAGATGGCCCTGCTGTCTTTGGGCACTTGCAGAGTCATGGATGCAGGGTCATGAAAGGACAGCAAGGAAAACACCCAATGTCCTAACTCACCCGGGAACGTACAATGTCTTTAGGGAAACACCCAAAAGGGAACATTTTTAGCTACTTCTGCTTTCTCCCTTCTTATCTACAGTGTGCCAAACTTACTGGGTGAAATCTTTATCTTATGTGTGTCAGCTTTGCTGAGTGGATTGCTTATGTAATACAAGGATTTCTTGTCATTCGGGGCTTCTCTCTTTTAGAGGAGCCTGTCTTTGTTCAGCTGAATAAAAACGTAAAGCTTAAAGGCAACTTCTGGTTTCCTGTATTTTTTTTATCAAGCAAAACCTCAGAACCTGCACAAGAGTACATATAAGGGGAAAAAAAGAAATCTTATTGTACAGCAAGACCAAGTTGACTACTCTGTTCTGCCAACTATAACTCTTGCCCACGACTTATGTTTATAATTATGGGAGAAAAATCTGGATTTCAGGACATGTTCTCAGTTCATGAGGGTAGGAGACTTAGGTCTCCTAAACAGGACTTGAAATTAAATTGTCCCTTTACATTGTAAGAATCACTTCTGGCAAGGAATTAGAAAAAAATAAGTTTCTTTCGTCTCCCTAAAGTTCCGAGTAGGGTGGTTTTTTGCAAAGTCAGGATATATTATTATTGATCATCACACAGTCAGCCAGATGTTCAGACTGGATTTGGCATTTTTGTCTACCTATTGAGTCCTTACCAAGGACCTGGGATAGGCAAATGTGGGTGTTTGATGGTGTTACAGATATTGTCGCAGGATGGAAGCTGTTCCCAGTAAAGCCGCCTTTTTCAATTGACTGATGGCGAATTCATCAATGCCAATGGTGTTCAAGTTGTTTTGGAATTGTGCCCAAGGTGCCTATTACTATTTGTACTACCCTTGCTTACCTTTGCCACAGTTGTTCTAGTTCTATTTGTAGGCATTTGTATTTTGTTATCTTCTCCAGTTCTTTCTCTTCTATTCTGCTGTCTCCAGGCACTGCCACGTTCACTATCCAGACTTTTTTGTCTTTCTTATTGACAGTCGTTAAGTCCAGGGTGTTATGTGGCAGGTGCTTGTCTGTTTGAATTCTAAAGTCCCAGAGCAATTTAACTTCTTCATTTTCTATGACTTTCTCTATTTTATGGTCCCACCAGTTCTTGCTTGCAGGCAAATGATATTTCTTGCTGATCTTCCAATGCACCATTGTTGCTACTTGTAGTCAGTCTATGCAATCATCTTACATCTGCTTACCAGGTAGTCCACTGTTTCTTCAGCTTCCTTGCATAAGCGGCACTTACTGTCTGTTCCTGTCTTTTCAATTCTGGCTTTGTATGCATTTGTCCTTAAGGCTTGGTCTTGGGCAGCCAGAATTAATCCCTCGGTCTCTTTCTTCAACTTTCCTGCTCTTAGCCATTGCCAGGTTTTGTTATTATCTGCTTTCCCTGTTTTGTTTTTTTTAAATGTACTGGCCATGTAGTGCTTTGTCTTCCCATGCCTCCATTCGGTTCTGCATTTGGTCTTTTTTGTAGGCCAGTTTGGTTTCTCCAGTAATCAGAAAGCCTTCCTGGCATACTAATTTCAGTGCATCTTCTTCATTGTCCTTCAGATATTCTTCCAAAGCCATTTTTTCTTCTTCAACCATTTGATGTACTTGCAACATTCCATACCCACCTATTTGCCTTGGTAGATAGAGTCTGTCAATGTCACTGTGTGGATGAAGGGCATGATTCATTGACATTTATTTTTCTGATCTTCCTATCCATTGCTTTTAGTTCTGCTTGAGTCCAGTCCACTATTCCAGCTGTATATCTAATGACTGGAATTGCCCAGATGTTAATTGCCTTGATGGTATTTCCTCCATTGAGTTTGGGCTTTAAGATCTTCTTCTCTCTCTTTTTTTTTTTTTTTAAATATATTTTATTAGATTTATAGGGGTACAGGGGTAACATTAAGGTGCTTAGGAACCACCATGGAGGTGGGTATATTAAACATCCAAAAAAAGGAAGACAATCACAGATATATAGCTCAACTCAAGCTTCCCTCTCTAATTCCCTCATTTAATTTTACATATTCACATTAATGAGTTCTATATAAGTTTCAAACGGTCCTATCAAATATCAATTACATTTCAATTCTAAAAAATCCCAATCCTGTTTTTAAGCTTTACTAACTTACAATTACTATATTTCAATTAGCCTTAAATAGACATGTTATTAACACTTCGGGTGCCCTTTTTTTTTTTTTACGTAATTATATCTGGTATATTGTTCTTACAACAACATTCCCATATCTTCTTCATTGATACCATTTTTTTTTTCTCTTATCACCCATCCCTCTTATTCTCCTTTTATTTCTAAATAATTCTCTTAAAATAAAAATATCAGGCCAACAAATAAATTTCTATCTAATTTAAATATATATTCTATCAATGCCTCTATATCTATAAAAATCTTTTTAAACCAGTAGATAAAGTTTACTTCTCCAATATATATCATATCTAAGACAAAGTAATATTACAAAGGGTATCCTCTTAAAAATTTCACGTATTCCATTAGTTGTTAAGTCAGTCAAGAAATCAAAGCCTTTTTAATCCCATTAGATAAGACTTTAAAATACATTTTTAAATCTAACTCTAGGCTTCTTTCTGTGCCATAATGGTTTCCATAGTGAGGTTCCTACATAATCAAACCACACTATTAAGGGGTCCATATTCTTTAACGCTTCAAATTGGTCAAAGTTCTCTTTCCTTTCTTCTAATAGCCTTTGGATGGTAAAAGCTGTTTTATTCCATGTTATATTTGCCAATTGTTTATCCACCTTTTCTCGATTTTCAATAGGTTGTATCTGAGTGTCAGTCTCTGTTGATGTTGGTATTGGTGTTTCAGACATCTCTGTTGAAGTTGTTGTATAGTCATCAGACTTCTCGATAGGTTGTGTTGGAAGTTGAATAAAATTAGTTTGTTTTGTGGTTTCCACAGTTTCTCTCAGTGTAGGGAAAAGAGATTGAAAAAAGGAGCTCACATCCTTTGCAGCTTCTAGAATTGTTTCCAATATAAGATCATAGTCCAGTTGTGTATTAAGTTCCATATCGATAGTAATAAGGCTTTTTAATCTTTAATCTTTAAGGAAGGCTCTGCTTCATAAGAATCAAGCAAGCATTCACCTTCAGTTTTCAATAGGCCAGCTGCATCGTTATCTTATCACTCTTTCAGGGTCATAGCCATTCCCAGCCATAAAGAAATATAATTGCAGTACCACTTTTCGACACAAGATGTCCTCAGCAAACCAGAAAATCCTTTTTTTTTTTTCTTTCCAAATAATAGATTTTTTATTTTTCGTGTTGAAAGAGATGAAGAAAGGGTTCAAAAATAATGAATACGTAGTTGTAACAATAATAGTCAAGAATAGAATGTTTTCAGGTCCCCTCAGTATTCCAAAATTTAAATAGTATCGAAATTAACTGGTTTTTATTTATATATTTTTTTTTTCCAACGCTGTTTTTCCCCATTGCTCAAACGCTGCTTCCTCACGACAGGGAAATAGTTCAAAGAAAGCTTTTAACAGGAAAGTAGTTAGGGGAAAAAAAAGGGGGTAGGAAAGGTCTCACCTGGATTCTCCACGGGGGTTCTTTCGCTTAGATGTTCTTCTGGCTTTCAGCTGGTGCGACGAAGTGATCGTCCATTTTGAAGGGCGATCTTTTCCTCCGACGGCCCTAAGGAGAAAGTTCGAACTGGGGAGAGCCGCCGCTCTTCCCCAGTCGAGCAGGAGCCTCCTCTAGCGGTGGTCGCCTCTACGGGGCGACTTTCGACCCGATTAAGGGTCTACCGACGCAGGGAAACCAGCCGGTGGGAGAGAGAGATCTCTCCGTGCGACTGCTGGTGTCGCGATCCGGAACCGGAAGCCTAAGATCTTCTTCTCTCTCTTGATGTATTCACCTCTAATCTTTTTCTTGACTTCAGTGTGCTTGATATTGTCAGCTTGAAGGATACTCGGGTATTTGTAGTAATCATCCTCATCCAGACTCTTAATGTTATTTTCATGGGGTATCTTGATTCCTTCAGTTTTCACTATTTTTCCTTGCTTGATAGTGAGTGTGGCACATTTGTCCAATCCAAGCTCCATTGCCATATCTTGGCTATATCTACACAGTGTTGAGCAGCAGTGATTCTGTTTCAGATGGTGTTTTTCCATACAGATTCACATCATCCATGTAAAGGAGGTGGGATAATCTGGCAGATGTTTTTGATGTTTGATAGTCATGGCCCGAGTTATTCAGTATTGTTGATAGAGTAAATAGTGCAATGACAAATAATATCGGTCATAATGAAATAGTCCTCTCTTGATATTAACCTCTCCCAGTCTCTCATCGTTGATCTACAACTGTGTCTTCCATTGTGCCATCAATCTTTGCACAAAGTTTCCGATGTTTCTGTTGACTCCTGTTATTTCTAGGCACTTGATTATCCAGTCATGTGGCAGAGAATCAAATGCCTTTTTGCAATCAATCCATGCTACATTTAGGTTGGTCTTCCTTCTCTTGCAGTTTTCCAAAATAATTTTGTCAACTAGGAGTTGATCTTTTATTCCTCTGCTATTGGGGCTGTTTCCTTTCTGCTCAGGTGGAAAGAGATTTTTTTCAATTAGATGCTATTGAACTGCATCAGCTACTGCACCAGTTAGCAATTTGAAAGTTGTTGGTAAGCAAGTACCGTGTTTCCCTGAAAATAAGCCCCACCCCGAAAAAAAGACCTACCCTGATTTTGGGGGGAGAGCCTAATATAAGCTCTACTCCCAAAATAAGCCCTAATTAGGACCCCACACACTCTGTCCCACAGGTGGGGAAGGGGGTGGAGCTGCCCCCTGCATCTTGCACCCACTTCCTTCAGCCCCCCCAGCCAGGCCATTCCTTGCTTGGCAACCTTCCCTTTCACTCCCCTCCCAAGCCAGACTGCCATGGTACGGAGGATGGGCAGGGTAAGCCCGGTCCCCCTCTGCCGTTTCGGAGCGAGGGGGAAGTGACGGCAAAAGGCTCCGCTGCTGCTGTGCGCCGCTGGAGTGGCTTTCTTCACACTTCGCCCCACAGATCACCTGCCCGGCAGCAGCTGCCACCTCCTTCGCCAACTCTCCCGTGGCTTGCGCCATGAAAGAGGTGGGGTGACCCTCTCCAGAGTAGCCTTGCAGCCCTTCTCTGTGCTTGCCTACACTCCGCTCTCCGTGCCCTTAGATCGAGTGGGGAAGGCAGTTGTTCCTCATCAGAGGGGATCTGCTGTCTATCAGCACCACTGCCTGTCAACAGCTGATCCTCCTGTGTCTGTGAAGACAGGTAGCTTTCCATCTGGTCGACCATCTCCCCCAATGCCAGAGGGGCCTGGGACAGCATCATCCATCAGCTTAGTTTGCCATAGCTTCATGGAAGTCTTCAGGAATTTTTGGATTTTGCTGCTAATTCCAAAAATGCCTAAGCATTTTGCAGTACAACTATGTGGAAATTTTGCAGCACCCTTTCTGTTCTACAGGCAGCAAATCCTTGTTTTCTAGATATCCAAACATTTGGTTTGCAATAATGCCTATAAGTACTTTGTATGTTGCCAGCAGGCAAGTTATTGGCTTGTAATTTTCAGGTTTATTTCCCTTTTCTGCATCCTTCTGAATCAAAAAAGTTCTTCCTGTTGTTAGCCATTTTTTAAGAGCTAATGCAGACATAAATGGCATAAACTTTTTATCAGCTTTGGCTGATGCAGGAGGTTCATCTCTATAAGAGTTTATTTTGATGAGTTATGTACTGGTAGTATCATACAGGGACTACCGCAAAGTATTGTGTGGCAGCCTTTAAACTTAAGTTTGCAAACCACAACTGATCTAGAATTGTTTCTGAGTGATGAATGGGAACGTCATAGGTCTTATATTAGTCTCACACTAAAGCAACTTTGCTGGTTGCCCAGATCAAGCTGCTTGCAACTGTATCTTAAAACTTGCAGGGCTTTGGCCCACGCTTCTTTTAGGCTGTCTATTCCATTCAATATTGCACTCTTAGTCATTAAAGGTGCACCTTTTGCAAATCCTCCCAAAGTTGTTGTTAACAATTTGTTGTTGATTAACAACCCATCCAACTTTTTCCAGAGCATGTTCATATTATCAATAAATTTAAATTTCCTTATTACAGTTTAGAACAGAGTTCCCCAACCTTTCTGGCTTTGCAGACTGGGGGGGGGGGGGGGGGAGAAAAGGGACGGTTCTGTGTGATTGGTGGGTAAGTGTGCACACGCGTGCATTTCAACTTGCTTGAACAGTGGTCACACGTGCACACACTCACTCACTGCTCATGCAAGTGGGGATGAGTGTGCATGCATGTGCCTGCGGCCTGGTTTTGAACGGCTCAAGGCCATAGTAACTTGCAAGGTACAGTAAACGTAAAATGCAGAATGTAAAAATTCTGTATACATTTCTAAATATTTTTAAATACCACAAAAATGCTAAAAAAGCTATATAAAGATATATACATATATTAAATGCCAGCTAGATATATAAAGGTGAATATTTACATATCACAAAAGAATATATGAAAGACTGCTGTCCTAAAGTTTTGTCTGTTCCCTTTTGCCTATTAAGAAACTTTGCTTGTTATAGAAGCTGTTTTAGGCACAAAAGTTTCATGTTTCTAGTAAAAAAAAAATGAATAAAATTATTCTCTCCTTTTAGGCAAGAGATTTTTCTCTACAGTAAACATTATGTTTTGCATCAAATAAAATGATGTGAACAATTCTGGAGAGGAAAGAGATAAAACTGAAAAACAGAAGTATAAACCCAGTTAGCCTGGACCCAAGTATATCATACTCTTAAGAACATGAAAGGCAGAGGAATTATTTTTAGACAATGAAAGTTTCTGTAATAATCTTTCTCTTTGTAATATCACTAATAATAACTTGTTCTGATTCCATCTTTCCTTTCAGTGGGAAGAGGAGCAAAACTCTTATAACCCTTTATAGCACTACATTATAAAATATAAAAGAAAAGGCAGAGATTTCTAACAAATTGGTCTATAAGGATATCTCAAGCTGTATGTATTTAAAATACCTTAATTTGAAAACATTGTAATGGAATATCACAGTGAACTCTCTTGTGCTATCCAGACAAAGGAAAAAAATAACCTGGCCCATGCAAATTTCCTGAATGGTCCTCAGGAAAAAACCAAAAAACCCCAAATCCTTAGTGGGCCAGTGATAGGACACAAAAGAATTTCATCGATGCATGAAGTTTTTTTCTAGGGCTGCTGGTGTCCTTTGGATAGAGTGAATGTTTCTCTTCACCCTGTCTTCAAGAGAGGAAGTGGATGCACTCTCCAATTTTATATTACTGCAAGTTAAAGGAATAAAGAAGGGTGTTAAGAATTAGAAAAGCATTCATTTTGTCCTTTATAACATTTTTCACTAGAAAAAAGATGACCGAAAAAAAACAAGAAAAAAAGGAGAAATTAACCAGGATATTTAAAAAAACTGTTTAAATGCCCTTCTGCATAATATCGGGGGGGGGGGGGGAGGAACAATACAAAACATGAAATCTCTCAAGTCTAGAAAGGAAAATCTATCTTGTTTTCACTCTTCTTCTGTAGTTATTAACTCATACATGATTTTTTGCATCACTCTTTACACATAAAAAAGCTTTCCTCTTCCTATTCAAGATAATTCTATGCCTCTGTACTTTCTCCCTCATACCCAGATTTTTACCTAATCCTTAGCAAGATCATATTATCCTAAAGTAGTTTACAAACATTATTATAGTTCCTGCTCTAATATGTTTAGATTCCAATTCATACACAATAGCCCATTATGGAAAAGGCTGAGGAAATGATTGGAATTGTGCAAAGTATTTAAAAGGGGTTCTACTGAAAGTGAAGCATCCCTCCCCAAATTGTTAAAGAAACCCACCCTTTGGAAAGTTCACAGAACTGCTTTGAAGGCTCCATCCAGGCTCCACATTTGCCACTTTACTGGCTGTTCCAGTAGAAGCACTGTCTACATGTATATACAGGTAGTCCTCGACTTACAGCAGTTCATTTAGTGATCATTAGAAGTTACAACAGCACTGAAAAAAGTGACTTTCAACTGTTTTTCTCACGACCACTGCAGTATCCCCATGATCATGTGATCAAAATTCAGACACTTGGCAAGTGACTTATATTTATGATGGTTGCAGTGTCCTAGGGTTATGTGATCCCCTTTTGTGACCTGACAAGCAGGAACTCAGATTTACTTAACATCTATGTTACTAACTGAACAATTGTAACGATTCACTTAATAACTATGGCAAGAAAGGTCGTAAAATGGAGCAAAACTCATTTAACAAACGTCTCGCTTAGCAATGGAAATTTTGGGCTCAATTGTGGTCGTAACTTGAAGACTATCTATAGTCAGAGAGACTAGATCACTGTTTCTAAGCCTTAGCAACTTTAAGATATGTGGATTTCAATTCCCAGATTCCCGGCCAGTATACTTGAAAGGGAATTTGGGAATTGAAATCCACATATCTTAAAGTTGTTGAGGCTGAGAAACAGTGAATGAAAGTATGAAACCTCCAAATGTGTTTGTCTTAAAAATTAAGGAAAACATTTCTTCCTTATAACTAATACCTTGGAAGGTGAAACAAGCATGCATCACAAGAAGACTATCAAACTGAGTTATAGGATACTGCTGCTTTATATCAAGTGTAATGATCATCTAAGTGTTTTAATGAAGACTGAACCAGGACCTTCTGTGTTCAATTTATTCCAACTGAGCTATGGCTCTTCCCTAATTTTAGAAGGAAGGGGTCACTCACTGTATAAACTTCCCATTGGACTGGCAAAGTTTTTCTAGAGCTTGCTCTCTTTCCTCTTCTTTTCTATGTTTGTTCACATTGTTTTTTCTTTCTTCTTCTCGCCATTTGGCATTCTCCATCATTTCCTTCCGTCTTTTCTCCAGCTCTTCTGCAGATAATTTTCTGCTTAAAATAAATATGATTTTAGACAGCATAGTAGTGGCTTTTCAAATGATAATAATCATCAACTTATGGAGTAACCTTTCTCTTGGCTATTGTACGCAGAGGAAATAGGGTTCTCTAGAACTATGATTAAGTGATTACTTAATAGCCAGAATAGTAATTAAGCTAAGAATAAGGGCTTAAATCAAACTAGAAAGGACCATATATTCTTTACACTTCTGCACCATATGAATCTTTAACAAATTTATATGTTAAATTTGATGTAATTGCTGACTGCATCCAGTGTATGCTTGGAAATCAACAGGAAGCAGGTGCAGAGATTGAGGCTCAGTAGTATCCTTAGTAATGTAGATCATTCACCCATCAAATTGGAGGAGATCTTATAAAGTTGGACATTTGGGGTCTTTAAATAATGGGCAATAATGATAATGGTTTTTAAAAATAAGAGAAAGTTGCTGAATCTCATTATTTTTATAAACCTTTTCATTTAATTGCCATCATAGCATGCATTTTTTCAAAATATTCTGCCTATAATACATTATACAGATGTCATAACCCATTAAAAATACACCAATACCATGCCCATCCACATACCTCGAAGTCTGTGGTCTTCGATGTTGGTGTTCCTTATGAAAATTCTTGTATTTTGTTTTTGCCTTTTGTTCCATACCATTGTCCCTGCAATTCAAAAAATTTCTTTTCATGAAAATAATAATTCATTATTAATAATTCTTTAGTTTAAGCTATTCTGTTACTAATTCTTTATCTTATACTACCAGGACGCATAATATTTTTCAACCCAATGGCTGCACTTGCCTTTTGAATGAGCAAGAGGAGCAACATCCCAAATCATGATTGGGGAGGGAATTCAAATATTAAATTGTCACTAATTTTGAACAATGAATATAATTACTCCATATATTCTGAAAACATTTACATTGCAACATTAAAAATTACAATGAATAGAGGCCAGAATAATGATCTTTCAAGTATTCTCAGTCCTTATATCCAATAAGATGTAAGGACTGAGAATACTTGAAAGATCAATGAGATGTGAGGGCTGAGAATACTTGAAAGATCATTATCCTCTATTCATTGTAATATTTAATGTGGCAATGTAAATTTATGTATGCAAAAACTACCTAATTTAAGATCTGAATAATTCCAAAGCACTAAGATAACCTCTACCATAGAAAAGAATTGGTTGCCCAATTTTTGCTTACAGTTTATTGTCTCTAGGTGATCTTGATCTCTTATGCATACTTGAGTCCCGATTTGTGTTCTTGTTCACATGCCTTTCAGGAGAATGGCTTTGTTGCTCTGATCCTAAACTCTGTTGGAGTTTATGAGACATCCTTTCATGGCCACTATCACGAACCTAGCATTATGAGAAAAATGCCATTTTCTTAAAGAGTTTAAACATGGAAAAATATTGCTTTATTAGAGAATAAGTATTGCTATATTCAAGTGACTGCACGCAGATGTCCCAAACTGTGACTGTAAAGATATTGGCAGTTAATCTACACTAGCAATTCAATGATAATAGTTGAGTTCACATACTTCACGACTTGAGTCAAACTGGCCCCAATAAATAGCATCTCTATTTTATATTGTATAGTAAATACTATAGAACACAGTACGTACTTGCAAACCATATCCTGATTTTTGGGGATGAAGATATTCTATTTTGTCCCGTGATCTAAAGCAAAAGAAAATTAAATTCTAACAATTCATGAGTGTGACAGGTCTAAATTCCCTGTTATTTTAACTTTGAACGATGGCTGAATGAGTGGTTATTAACCAGAGACTACATGTACCACCTTTAAAACACCAAAAGCCCCCTTTATATAGTAGCATGTATTTGTGTGGGGACGGAGTTCCATTCTTTTCTCTGCAATTATGAACAGTAGTCAAACCCAGCCTCTAAAATAGGCTAACTAAATGAATAAATGTATACTGTGTACAAATCATACTTAGTTTTAATCTCTTCATCTTCACCACTACTGGAGTTATGGTGCCTATGTTTCTTGTGCTTCTTCTTCTTCTCTTTCTTTTTTTTCTTCTTCTTCTCCAAACTGCTTTGTAACTGGATCATTTGAAAAAGGAAGTATTAGTTTCATAATAATCACCAGAGTTTACAATATGGTCCTAATTCCTTTTGGGCCAACAGGTACTTAATACAATTTTGAGAATATACAGTAAACTTTCCATAGTTGATCACCTCCCTACACTGACCATCTCCATAAGTTGACCTAATTTTCAGAGACCAGATGTACTGTACAGTATATGTACACAATAGAAAGCCAACCTCTCTATATTGACCACCTCTGTAAGTTGCATCTTGACTACCTACACCAGTGGCACTCAGAGCCCTGGTCTGCGCCATGCCCCGGAGATGGCAACCATCCCTCTTCAACCAGCCGCCAGCTAACTCGCCGAGGTCCCACGTGGCCGGATGCATCCCAGCACGGCTGGGTTCCCTCCCCCCCGTCCCATCCCTCCTAGCCTCGCATGCTCTCCTTTTCCCAGGCACGACCCACTGTATCGCCTCCTTAGCTGTCGGCCGGCCATCCAGCTTAGAGGCGGCTTCTCTGAACTGCTGGCAATGGGCTGCAGAGCCCCAGAGTGCACCAGTCGAGGGGCCAGCAGGCTGTGGCTGCTGACGGACACTGTTGGCCCCCATGCGCTCGCTGGCCTCTGTGTACGGGAGCCGATGGTGTCAGGCAGCAGCCACCCCGCCCCCTGCCTCACCTTGCCCTGCGACAATGGCACCCGCGCCCTGCCTCACCTTGCCTCGCCTCACCCCGCAGGATGAGCCTCCTGCTCACCGCCCCACCTGCCAGAGAACCCCTGGATCTCCCCCAACACTGCCAAGCCCCCACAGGCGTCTCTCCCCACGAGCAACATCGAGGTGACCATGCCCACCTTGGCCACACCCACCTAGTCTGCCATGACTACCACAGCCACGCCCAACCAATGGGCCATGCCCACCTGACACCCAGCGATAAGTAAGTGGGTTTTGGGTTGCAGTTTGGGCACTCGGTCTCTAAAAGGTTCGCCATCACTGACCTAGACACACAGTATTAATTTACTCTCTATAACTTGACTAGTTGAGTCCAGTCTGCATCAAGAGCAAGAAAAGTGAAATGTAGAATTGGTGAAAGAATGAATTTCTTTCAAGAAGAATATCAAAGAATACAATATTTTTGACTTTGATTCGATAGTAAAGATGGTGACATCTCTTTAACAGTGACAAGTATGGACTCTTTTTCAAGGCGATGCCTGACAGGAGCCTTGTTATGACAAATGTTAAGAGTGGAAAACTTTCTAAAGAAAGTTTCACAGTTCTGCTGTGTGCTAACTTAACCAGAGAGAAGCTAAAACCTTTGGTGATTGGTAAATCGGCAAAGCCAGCTCATTCAAGAACCTGCAGCCCAAAGACCTTCCCCTCACCTGGAAATCTAACGAATCTGCATGGATGACTGGTGCCCTGTTTGAGAAGTGGATAAGCGGTATTGACCAAGAAATGAAGAAGAAATGGTCCATTCTCCTTGTAATGAACAATTGTCCTAGCCATCCCTAAGCGAATCATCTTATAAACGTGAAATTTTTGCCTCCAAACAAAAAGGTAAACTTCACACTGTCTATATACCTAAACATTTTAGGCCTTGGAATTACTTTCTCTCCAGTTCAAAAAAAGGTACTCTAAACCAGGGGTCCCCAACCCCTGGTCCGATGGGCACCGGGCAGTGGCATGCCAGAAACTGGGCCACAGAAACAAGCGAAGCCCCATTCGTGGAATGCAGGCAGCACATGAAACCACGCCCCCTCTGGTCCGCGGAAAAACCTCTCTCCACAGAACCGGTCCCTGGTGCCCAAAAGGTTGGGGGCCTCTGCTCTAAATTCCCAACTCTATCTATAATAATTTGATATTGATAAGTAATACCTATCTTAAGTATATTTTTAATACTTTTATCCACCTTCTTATATATCACTGAGGTGGCAAACATACCTAATACTCCTGCCTCCTCCTATTTTCTCTATAACAAGAACCTTGTGAGGTGAGTTGGATTGAAAGAGAATGGCTGGCCCAAAGTCTGGCAGCTAGGTTTCTGTGCCCAAGACAGAATTAGAACTCAGTCTTCTTATTTCTCTGCCAACACCTTAACAATTACATCAAACTGGAAAAAAGCCCCACTAAATTTTGCTCAATATACATAGGATTGTCATCGTGGAATTCAACACCATTCTGTTGTATACATTCACAGAGCATTCAGCATTAACATACCAGTTCTTTGATCTTCTTCATTTTTACAGGATTGTTCAAAACATCACGTTTCTTCTCTTCCTCCCTCTTCCTATACAGACAAAATAATATTAATTTATTAAGTAATTTCAGGTGAAATTCTCAGATATTCTATTTCAGTAGTATAATTTGTGATTAGAGGGTGATACCTATGGTCTTCCAGGAGTTAATGGATTCTATCTTCTATCAAAACTTAGTTGGCTTTATTTATTTTGCTTTTACTGATTATAATTGGATTTAGAATTATCTTGTATAAGACCAGTGACTACAAAGGTTTCCTAATACACAGATATAGTTATAGTATCCGAAGAGTCATAATTTCCCAATAACCAATCTATAGGATTAGCATCTCTGATCAAACTTTGCACAAAAATGTAAAAGAGAAGCACTGTAGACATTAATGGGAATAATTCAGGTTTTTAAAAGTTAATATTATAGATATTTCAATGCTTTCATTTTATAAATCATCCTGGCCATCACCTCACTTATCAGCCATTCATTTACTATGTATTTTATTTATATACTTTCTGACTCTTTTTTTCACACTGAAAGCAATCCTAATTACCTTATCATAAAAAGAGGATCTTCCCGAATCTTGCTAGCTATATCCAAGGCAGAATTGGCACCTGTGGAGGCAAAGATAGAGCCTGGCAGAAGGCCAGTCTCAGAAGAACAACCTGCCTCCTTGTCCTCTGCTGTCTCAAAGACATACTTGTCAACTGGACGCCCCATAAGATATTCATCTCTGTTCACCATGCCACCTGGTCCTTGGTACATCCATTCCAACTTCTCATCTTTTTTTCTAATTTATTTGGAAGAAAAGATATAAAATTAGAACTTTCAAGTCAACTCAGAGTCAGAAGAGAAGATGATGCAAAAAAAAAAAGATGACTATAATAGGCAAGCAGTCTTAGAGCAGAATATTTAATATATTTGGGGGGCTGAGGTTACAAAGAGGATGAGAACACATTACACATATGGATAGGTCCAGAGTTTGGGATGGGTTGGGAATGCTAAATCCAAGAAATAAAAACTTTGAATTCCTGGATGGGAGAAAATAAATACACTGGTGATACTTATCAAGATCATTATTTCCCAGGGCTGATAGAAAGGAAATACAATTGCTAGAGAAAGGGGTACATTTTAATTTTTTTTTTACATTCCAATGATCTCATCAGTTTTATCAAGGAAAATTTAATATTAATTAAAATACATTTTTCTGAACTGAATTTAAAAAAGCTTTATCAAGAAGCATTAGATTTCCAAATGAGAATTTTGTTTCTTTCATTTCTTTCTATCCACTTAATTCCTGAATTAAAAATGCATTTCACATATACAGAACAGTATCACCTTTAATTACATTACATTCTAGAATTCCAGTCTAGATGTTATCCTAAGGTCACTTGCAGACCAGAGTATTATGCACAGATCTCATACACACACACAAACACACAGAGAGACATGTATGTATATGTATGTGTGTATATGTATATAAAAATTACATAAACTAAGTATGTTTAACAGGAAACACTACTTGTCGTGTATTTCTTTTGGTACTATGTTAGCTGAGGTGTCCTTTAAGTTTTAGCTATAACAAGTTATGAAATCAATATAGTTGCACAAAAAGCTTAATAAAGATCCAAAAAGGACACATAGTAGATAGAAAGAGAGCCAAGTCATCAAAGAAGGGTACAGATAGCTAGCTCATGGGTACACAAATATTGGTAGGAAAGCTAAAGCTCAAAATGAACTGAGATAAGTGAAAGCTGCTAAAAATGGGTTTCTTTAAGGAAGACATAATTGATATTTTGGCTGCTCAATGACAATGGAAAAATATTAACAGGTAACAATGAAAAGGCAAAGCTATTCTACACTCAGTCATCTGTAATGGGAAGATAAATGTTTCATCAGGCAATTGTGAGAGGCAGAACTGACCCCGAAGGAACAAATCCTATTAAATTTTAATTAGTTAAATATTCCGATCTAAATGAACTCAATTTTGGGATGATTTGGCTAAGTCTTCAATTATATTTTCACTAAAAAAATCCTAGGGAACTGGTGAAGTGCTAACTATCTACAAGATAGGGAGTGGTTTTAAATCTAAAGCAGGTAATGGTAACTTGTAAGTGTCCCAAAGGTGCTTTTTCAGGAGGCAATTGGACTTTCTTGTTTTACTTTGAAGACATTTTGCTTCTCATCCAAGAAGCTTCTCCAGCTCTGACTAGATGGTGGAGAATGGACCCATTTGGAGATTATCTATGTCCTCAGGGTCACCTGAGTAGTGCAAATGTGTGTGGAGGAACAGGGCAGAAAAGAAAGTCCAGTTGCTGCTTGAAAAAGCACCTTTGGGACAACCATGACCTGGATGACTGAGAATCTCCATAGACATTTAACTAGTAAGGAAAACAAATAGCAGAAGTTAGTATGGAAATATCAAGAACACAGATCTTGGAACTGAATAGCTTTTGTTAAGCATTATGGGAATGCTGAAAACATAGTACTTTATTTCAACAAAGCTCTTGACAAAGACAGATTCTCACTGAACATTCGAAGTAAATTAATATTGTAATAAATCCAATTCAACAGTAGAATCAATTATCCAAAGTTGTGATGGTTTTCCCTTCACTACAATTCTTTAAAATAGAGGCTAAACAATCTCTGTCAGGGATACTGTAATATGAATTAGTGTAGATAATTGATAGCTTAAATAGTTCTTTCCTATTCTGCAATTCTATGGTTGCAAATCAGTAAATCCAAGTCAACATACTTGATAGCGCCTACATCTTCTGCATAACGCTGCATTTCTTCTCGTGCTCGCTCTTCATGCAATTCTCGTTGTAGCTCTTCAATTTTCTTCCGTTCGGCTTCATGCTTTTGTTCCGCTTTCCAAACTTTTTCCACATTACGGAGGGTTTGTGGGTGCCAACTTTTTTTAAGATTCTATAGACAAGATTAAGCATTTAACATTTATCTTGATTTAATCTGAAAATTTCCTCTACAAAAGCTATACATATTAAATATCAACCAGAAAAATATCTGAATGCAAACCTCAGTGAACTAAAATTGAGTACTTAGAAGTGTGAGCTCCATATTTATATTGCTATTCAAATAGTTCCCTCATTTTATAGTTTACAGTCATTGTTCTATAACAGAATGGCAGCTAGCCACTCCACAACTTATATATCTTGCTTCAACAGTCAGTTTCATATCATTGATTTAATAAGCCCAATTAGCACATTACAAATTTTGGACTGTGGGGGCTATTGTGTCCTCCATTCCAAATGAAGTTTCTATAGTCTGTTAATTTGTACATTAAGAACATGTTGGAGCTCCTATCCTCACCAATTAGATTCACACATCATAGAAAGTCATGTTTTTCTTAAAAATGGTTGAATATACTATTTGAATACTAACTGGGCTCACCACATGCAATAAACCATAAACCATGGCTTGTAAACAGTGGCTAAAATATCATAATTTGCTAAAGCAAAAGTAACTAGATTATAAATTAGTGATATGTGAAACAATAGCTAAGATATCACATTTTAATAAACTAGACAAACTAGATTATGACTTAGTGATAAGCCACTTAGGTTGCTATAAAGAAGCTCTTTACCTCTAGCAAGTGCTTAAATTAAAGAAGATATGCTGCTGTCCCTACCCCATTTCTTCCATAACTCTGAATTCCAACCGAGCCTTTCCCCCACTCTAGCGCGTCTTTCCACGCTTAAAAACGTCCTTACATTGCAATTATATAATTATAAAATTATGTATTATATAATATAGTATATAATTACATTATACGAAATATCCCTATATTTTCATCCAAATGTGTACATAGCAAGTGAACCCCGGATGGAGATAAGAAATGAGCTCTTAGTTTCGATTAACTCAAATCCAAGGCAATTCGGACTGTTCCATTCTCGATCCCTCCCCTCCTTCTACCTCGGCTTTTCTCCATGCCCTCCATTTTTCTCACCAGATCGCCTCCCCCCATGGCGACAGTTCAGTCTTCTTTGGAGCAGCCGCTACGCAGCTCCACTCCACCTCGGCTGTTGAGACCGGCGTAGAGTGATGACGCAACATTTTATACCTCTCTCAAACGTCGCTCCTCCCAAAGCGGAAGTAATGGATTTAAAAACAGTTAGATATATATAAGCTTCCTCTGTCGATTTTGCAGCGTTTTTTTTCTCTTGTGGGGAAAATTGATAGTATTAATTATAATAAATGATCCTGATATGTCAGCTTGCAACGCACCATCCCAGGCTCAACTATCAGACTCACGCGATGATATGAATAGTAATATAATATTTGGAAGGAGGCAGGCTAAGGAAGATTGTGTGCATTATTCTCACAGGACTCTGTGCATCTCATTTATGTTGCCTTTGTACAGTCTGTAGGCATGTGGGACAAAATCTCTTACATTTGCTCCCATCTTTAAATCAATTCAATTGCTGTGATACTTCAGTCCATCCAGAAACTACTTTGAACTACCTCTCCTATCAATTAGCCAGTAGTTCAGCCACCAGGGTTTGGGAAGAAAATTAATTCTCACAGGAATGGCAGCATGATAGCAAAATAGACATATGAAAGGATTAATCAAATACATATAGTCCTCGACTTACTATATAGTTCATTTAGTGAGCGTTCAAACTTAACAATGGCACGGAAAAAAGTGACAGTTACAACATTTGCAGCATCCTCATAATCGTGATCAAAATTCAGATGCTTGGCAACTGGTCCATACTTATGACCATTGCTGTGTTCCAAGATCATGTGATCACATTTTGTGACTTGACAGTCAGAGTCACTTTACACAACCGGGTTACTAACTTATCAACTGCAGTGATTCATAACTGAGGCAAGACAGATCATAAAATGGGCAAGACTCACTTAACAAATGTCTCACTTAACAACAGAAATTTTGGACTCAATTATGGTCATAAGTTGAAGAGTACCTGTAAACTAAGCCTTGAAGTGCCTGGTTCACAATGGCCTTTATCAGAAAATTCCTATGGCAACCTGTTGACATTTCTTTTTCTATTGAAGAAAGCAACAAAGGGTAGGAAGTAATCTGAGATTTGTTAATTATCAATATGTATGCTTACATCATGTATATACATCATGTATGTATGTCTGCATCATTTTCTCTCTTTTTAAATATATTAATATCAGTGTGTAATAGCATTTCCTTTTTTTATGGTATTCCTTTGAATATGAAGTCATGGCTAATTGAAGCTTTATAGTTCTGTCACAATAGCAATGTGTGTTTAGAGTACAATGTTTGTCATTCCTATCATTATGATCAGGATGGGAATCATAATCTAAATAAGACTAGACATACAGCAGTGGGAGACATGTCTACAATGTTGTGGCTAGAGAAGGCAGTTACTTCATTGGCAGAAGTCTCATGACATGTTTACTCATGGCTAATGTAATGTATTGAAGTGAATTACTTGGAATTGTTGAAAAAACGGTCATAAGACTGTCAGTTAAGTGCCAGACTTGCTGCCTGCAGACTCATTATAATATGTTTAGACTATGTCAGTTAAGTGCCAGACTTGCTGTCTGCAGACTCATTATAATATGTTTAAACGGGAAGGATACTTGAACCCTATTGGCTGCCGCCTATTGCTGAATGTATAAATAGAGGTGGAGCAGTAGTTAACCAGGCTTCTGTTTAATCTTGAATAAAGAGTTAGTTGTTTCACCTGCTGCCTTGTCAATGCCTCACCAAACACCAAACACAACAGTGGCGACGAAGGTGGGATATGTTGCCAACCTTGAAGAGCTAAGTCACTAAGGGGGTAAGGCCAAGCCACGACGCCTTGGCTGGAACTATGTTCCCTCCCATTCTGTCCAGTACGAAAACACTGGAGGAGATTAACAGAAGCCTTGGCAGCACAAGGCATTCTGAGGCCGAAAACACCAAAAACAACTCACCATGGCCAAGCTAGGAAAACTCTCAGAGTTCGACGTCGCATATCCAGAGAGGTGGAGCTCCTACGTCACGAGAGTCGAGAATTACCTAAGAGTCAACCAAGTTCGTGAAAATGGCTTGAAGGCTGCAACGCTGCTGTACATGTGTGGCCAGGCAATGTTTGAAATCGCCGAGAACCTGGTCGCCCCAGCTCCGCTGGAGTCCGTCGCTTATTCCAAACTTAAAAGAATACTCAAAGAACACTTTGAGCCGAAGCTATCGGTCATCGCCTGGAGACACGCCTTCGAATGAAGAGACCAACGACCGGGCGAGTCGGCCGCCGAGTTCATAGCCGCCCTACGTGAAGCGGCCCAACCCTGCGAATTCAAAGATCTCGAAGAGAGACTGCGAGACCGCTTAGTGTGCGGGTTGAGAAGCAGGGAACTCCAACAGAAATTGTTCGCTAAAGAGACTATTTTGTTCCAAGACGCACTAAGGGAGATAACAGCTGAAGAAACTGCCGGGGGAGCCGTCAAGGCCTTACGGCTCTCCAAGAGCACTCCCTACGTAGAAGCCGTCCACCAGGAGGACGCTGAGAGGGTCGAAGACTCCGAATTGGACCAAGAGGTCGACCAGTTACAACAACCACCAGAAAGAAGGCCACAACGCCCAGTTGACAAGGCAGTTCCCTTCACTCGATGTGCGGGGTGCGGAGGCTGACACAAACGTTCGGAATGCAGGTTCCGCACAGCAACGTGCCGGGTATGTGGCAAACAAGGCCACATAGCCGCTGTCTGTATGGGTCACCGGAGAGATAGCCCACCAGAAGAGTTTCCCCGGAAAGGTATCGGGGCCCCGGGGCAACACAGGGTTGGTTATTGCGCCAGTAGAAGGAGCGTGCATAGAACAGGTGCCCATCGCCTACTTAAGGAGAAACTGCGGCTCAAAGTCAAGCTGCAAGGAGTTCCATGCAACATGGAACTAGACACGGGGTCAGCATTATCCATAATTTCCCAGGGAACTTTCAAACACATTTACAGTCGCAGCGACAAAAGAGTTAAGCTCAAGCTGTCGAACCTCGTGTTAACGGATTTCCAAAACTCTCGAGTAACAGTTAGAGGGGAAGCTACACTCAGGGTACAATTCAAGGGGTTTGAGGGTCCCCTGGAAGTCGTAGTAGTTGAGGGCAACCACACAAGCCTCATCAGGCTTGATTGGCTCGATGCATTGGGAATCAATGTGACTGGAATAAACAGCACACAAGCAGCGGATCTATCGGCAGTTTACCAGGAGTTTGCTGACATTTCTAGCCCTCAGTTAGGGAAATATAAGGGACCTCCCATAGCTCTTCGGCTTGATCCTGCCATAACTCCAATACGGATCAAGCCGCACAGAGTGCCTTTCGCCCTCAAGCAGAAGATCGATGCAGAGCTGGACAAACTGGTGCAGCAAGGCATCCTGCAGCCGGTTGATAGCAGTCCGTGGGAAACCTCCATAGTTATGCCACTTAAGGCCAACGGAGAGGTACGCATATGCGCCGATTACAAGTGCACTATCAATAGAGCACTCCAACAACATGCATATCCGGTGCCTGTAGTCAGCCACATTTTAGCGTCACTACAGGGAGGTCACATATTCGCCAAGTTAGATTTAGCTCAAGCCTACCAGCAACTGCCGGTGGACGATGCCACGGTGGAAGCTCAGACCATAGTTACCCACAGGGGAGCTTTCAAGGTGAAGTGCCTACAATTTGGGGTCAGTGTCACCCCAGGACTTTTCCAGGGAGTGATGGAGTGCACGCTCAAGGGTATTCCAGGCATGTGTTCGTATTTCGATGATGTCCTCATAGCTGGGGAATCAGTCGAGAAATTGGCAGAACGGCTCAAGGCCTTCCTTCAGCGTTTCTGCGAAGTGGGGCTGAAGCTGAAATGGGAAAAATGTAAAATTGGGGTAGCTTCAACCGAGTTCCTTGGTTTCCGCATAGATGCCGAAGGCATTCATCCTGCTGAATCCAAGCTCAAAGCAATTCAGCAGGCCCCCAGTCCCAAAACAAAAGGAGAGCTCCAGGCATTTTTTGGCCTGCTCAACTTTTATCATGCCTTCTTTCCCCACAAGGCCGCAGTGGCAGAGCCATTACACCGGCTCTTGGACAAGAAGGCACAGTGGCAGTGGACGAGCATCCATGAGCGAAGTTTTTCAGCAGTCAAATCACTGCTGTCCTCAAACTCAGTTCTGACGCATTTCAACGAGCAGCTTCCGATCAGCATTGTGTGTGATGCGTCCCCATATAGGGTAGGAGTTGTGTTGAGCCATTTAACGGCTGAACGAACACAAGTTCCTATAGCCTATTATTCCAGGATCCTGTCCTCGGCAGAACGCAACTATGCCCAAATAGATAAAGAGGCATTGGCCATAGTGGCCGGAATCAAGAAGTTTCATGACTATTTGTATGGGAGGCCCTTCACGGTCTTTACGGACCACAAGCCACTTCTGGGCTTGTTCACAACGAACGAACAAACACCTCAAATCATTTTTCCTAGGATGTTGAGGTGGTCAATCTTCCTGTCAGCTTATAATTACAGTCTGATTCATAAACCAGGCAGGGAAATGGGCCACGCAGACGGCCTTAGTAGACTACCCCTGCCGCATTTAGAGCCCTACCCCGCTCCAGCCACTCGCATCCTGGCTATCCAGGATCTTCTGGAATCTCCCCTTAACGCAGGGGACATGGCTGCCGAGGCAGCTTCAGACACGACGTTGAGTCAAACTGGATGCTCACAGGATGGCCGGAAATTAGTCTGGGGCCTAACTTCCAGAGCTTCAGTAGGAGGAAGGACGAGCTGTCAGCTCACCGGGGGTTAATTTTGTGGGGTAGTCGGGTCGTAGTCCCGAACTCACTGATGGCTAGAGTCTTAGAGTCTCTGCACGAAGGACATCCGGGAATAGTCTGGATGAAGGCACTCGCGCGAAGCTACCTTTGGTGGCCTGGGCTAGATAAAGATATTGAGGCTCAGGTTCACAGCTGCCACATTTGCCAGCAATCTAGACCAGAGATGCCCCACGCCCCAGTCCACCGATGGGAAACCACACAAGCCCCATGGTCTAGGATCCACATCGATTTTGCAGGGCCCTTTCAGGGACAACTCTTCCTCATTGTGGTGGACAGTCACTCCAAGTCGTTAGAGGTTGCAACTGTCCCAACTATGACTACTGCAAGGACCATCCAGGAACTGCACAGAATCTTTGCCATGCACGGGTTACCCGACGTGATCGTCTGAGACAATGGGGCTCAATTTACGCTGCGGAATTTCAATCCTTTTTGAGGGTTAATATGATTAGGCACGCCACTTCAGCTCCTTTTCACCCGGCCTCTAACGGCCAAGCGGAGCACATGGTCTGAACAACTAAAGAATCCTTAAAGAGGATAGCAACCGGCAACTGGCAGCACAGGCTGGCAGATTTCTTACTCTGCCAACGCACAACTCCCTGCACTTCTGCGGGCAGAAGCCCAGCAGAATTAAGATGGGGCCGGCGCTTGATCACAAAGCTGGATCGCCTGCATCCAGAAAGAATTACCTCACAAGCAACACAGCCAAAGGCACCACGGCACTTGCAAATTGGCGACCCGGTTTGGGCGCGGAATTACAGGAAAGGGGCACTGTGGGTGGTAGCTGTGGTTGGTAAGGTGTCAGGGCCACTTTCTTATGAAGTGGTCCTGGAAGACAGTCGCATGCTTTGCAGGCACATCGACCAACTGAGGCTGAGGCTAGCAAACCAGCCGCTAGCTCATGACTCTAGTGACAGTCAAATTCAGGGGCAGCACAATTGCGGTCATGCATTGGAGTCTTCAAGCGATTGTGAGACTATCCGACAAAGGGACAGGGCTCCAGCGAATGGCGAGGCAGCCCCAAACACAGACTTCAAACACTGAACAATGCCAGCAGACGGCTCCATTTTTTGGATCGGTGGACTCTGTTCCACCCATGGACACTGGCTCGGGTCTACCAGGACAGACCAGCCACAGAGACTTGATCCTACCCATAGCGGACGGGTCCCACAGCCCCGGTCTACCAAGCCTGGCAGGCGAGCTAACAGACTGGGGTCCTACAGTGGTTCCGAGGTGTTCGGAACGGGCAAAAAGGCCACCTTTGTACTTAAAAGACTATGTTCAATATTTGTCATTATGAACTATCTAGGGGGAAGGGGTGTAATGTATTGAAGTGAATTACTTGGAATTGTTGAAAAAACGGTCATAAGACTGTCAGTTAAGCGCCAGACTTGCTGTCTGCAGACTCATTATAATATGTTTAGATTGTGTCAGTTAAGTGCCAGACTTGCTGTCTGCAGACTCATTATAATATGTTTAAGCGGGAAGGATACTTGAATCATATTGGCTGCCGCCTATTGCTGAATGTATAAATAGAGGTGGAGCAGTAGTTAACCAGGCTTCTGTTTAATCTTGAATAAAGAGTTAGTTGTTTCACCTGCTGCCTCGTCAATGCCTCACCAAACACCAAACACAACAGCTAATCTATCCAAGATGTGTTCAATTATATTTTCTAAGTTCACATTGTTGTAGAAAAATATATTAATTTACCCAGTTAAACAAAACCAACAAATAAAAAGAAACTTTAATTTATTAACAGTTTCTTAATAGCAAAAGATGGATCTCTCTCATGGGGTCAATTCAAAGAGCAGAATTTTTCATTAACTTTCACACTTATGCAATACAAGCAGATTTGTGGTATATACTGATTGATTAAAGAAGGGTTTTTCAGCCTCAGATACGGTGTAATGTAGTTAGTTCAGGGGTAGGCCACCCAAAACACTTAAAGAGCCACTTGGACCCGTTTCCCACAAAAAAAAAAAAAACACTGGGAGCCGCAAAACCCTTTTGATATCTAAAATGAAGATAACACTGCATATATCCTTTTTTACCTTTATTATATGTGTGTGTGTACGTGTATAAAATAAAGGTAAAAAGATATATGCAGTGTTATCCTCATTTTAGATGTCAAAAGGGTCTCTCTCACTCTCTTTCCTCTCCCTCTCCCTTTCTCTCTTTCTCTTTCTCTCTTTCCTCTCTCTCTCTCTCTCTTTCCTCTCCCTCTCTTTCTCTCTCTCTCTCTTTCCTCTCTTTCTCTCTTTCCTTTCTTTCCTCTCTCCCCCTCTTTCTCTCTCCCTCTCTCTCTCCCTCTCTCTCTCTCCAGGTGAGGAGAGAGAGAGAGAAGAAAGGCAGACGGCGCCGAAGGGGCGGGGAGGGGGAGGGGGGGCAGGATGGGAGGCAGCGGCTACGGTGGCAGTGGTGGAACGGTGGCGGCCACTGCAGCATGTCGGCGGTCCCTGCCGCCCCTGGCCCGGCCTCCACCCCTGCCACGCCGTCACAAGAGGAGGGTGCCAAGGGGACGCTGCTCTCCCTGCAGCGTGGGTGCACCATGCCGCTGCGGGGACGAGGGAGGTCCCGACCCACTGCCAGCCCCGCCACCCTCGCAGCCCAAGGTCCCCTCCTGCAGCACCGAGGGCGGCGGCAGCGGCGGCTCCCCGAAGCGGCCGAGGAAGGCGCCACCAATGGGGCCGAGGTGGGGCCGGGTGGCGGAGAGCCCCACGGCAGCCAGGTGAGCTTCATGCAGCAGCAGCGATGGGGCGGGAGGACGGCGAGGGGGCGCGGCTGCCCGATTGCCACCGGTTCTCCTGCCTTGCTTGGTGCGAGCGGCGGCGGCAGCGGGAGGATGGCGAAGGGGCGCGGCTGCCCGGTCGCCGCTGGCTCTCCGGCCTTGCTCAGCGCTGGCGGTGGCGGCGGCAGCGGGAGGACAGGGAAGGGGCACGGCTGCCCGGTCACCGCCGCCTCTCTGGCCTCGCTCAGCACCACCGGCAGCAGCAGCAGCGGCGGCGGCGGGAGGACGGTGAAGGGGCGCGGCTGCCGGTTCGCCACCGCCTCTCCGGCCTCGCTCGGCACGAACAGTGGCAGCGGGAGGAGGACAGGGAAGGGGCGTGGCTGCCCGTTCACCGCCGCCTCTCCAGCCTCGCTTGGCACGAACAGCGGTGGCAGCGGCAGCGGGAGGACGGCGAAGGGGCGCGGCTGCCCGGTCGCTGCTGCCTCTCTGGCCTCGCTCAGCACCTATGGCGGCAGAGGCGGCAGTGAAAGAGGCCATGGAGATCCGCCGCCCGCGAGATGGCCGAAAGGCACGGGCCGAGAGGGGAAGTTTCCGAGACCCCCGGCGACCCCCCCCCATGGCTAGCAGAGGTGGCGGTGGAGGAGGGCGAGGGGAGACCTGCTGGGCAGGGAAGAGGCACCCCGAGACTGGCCGCCCCCACCCGCGGCTCCTTACCCAGATTCTGCCTCCGGAGGACGGCAAAGGGACACCTTTCCAGCCGTCCTCCCGGCTCTTCCTCCGCTGCTGCCACGTGCAGTCCGAAGAAGGAAACAGGTTTGTGGGCAGTCCCACAAACCAAAGAACTTCAACCAATCAATTCAAACTTTGCGAGGTTTTTTTTGTGAGAAGTTTGAATTGATTGGTTGAACTTTTTTAGTCCCACTTTTTTTTTTCAGACTGCACATGGCAGCGGAGGACAGGGAGCCGCAGGAGATGGCTGAAAGAGCTGCATGCGGCTCCGGAGCCGCGGGTTACCGACCGGTGGGTTAGTTCATTAATAGTTATTGTGTATGTTTGAAAAGAGTCTCCAACTGTCTTGGCGCAAACTGCTAGCCTGCAATTTAAGCAGGAAATTGTTCTTTAAAATGATTGGCCGCCGCCTAGTGGCGGCACTGTATAAATAGATGTCAAGTAGTTGTCAGAGCCACTTCTGTGTATTCAAGCAATAAAGTGCAGTTGTATTACATCGATTTTGTTAATGCCTCAACGAACGCAATACACAACAGTGGCGACGAAGGTGGGATGCTGCTAAGGAGAGAGAGAGCTGAAGCACTTAGCCAGAAGTCACTAGGGTGTGAGACCAGGCACCAGAGCCCTGGTAGGAACCATGTCCCCACCCTGCCTGCCAGTAAAGTCACACTGGAGGCACAGTCTTCCTGAGGGATCTGTCCCCAGGATTCACCTAGCAGCTCCTAGCAGTAGAAGGCATTGACCAAGACCTCGTGAACATCAGCTATGGCCAAAGTGGGCAAGCTGAACGAATTTGATGTTTCTCACCCTGAACAATGGAGCTCCTACATCTCCAGGGTGGAGAACTACCTGCGGGCAAACCAGGTGAGAGACGATGGGCTGAAGGCAGCAACCCTGCTCTGCGTGTGCGGGCAGGCAACCTTCGACATCGCGGAGAACCTGATTGCCCCAGCCAGCTTAGAATAAGTCACATACACTGATCTGAAGAGGAGGCTAAAGGAACATTTTGAACCCAGGCTGTCCGTTATTGCTTGGCGGCATGCATTTGAGCAAAGAGAGCAACAGGCAGGGGAGTCAGCAGCTGAATTCATGGCTGCACTAAGACAAGCATCAAGACTCTGCGAGTTTCCTGACTTAGAGGATCGACTCAGAGACAGATTCGTGTGTGGCCTGAGGAACTGAGATTTGAAGCAGAGGCTTTTCGCAAAAGAAACACTGACGTTCCAGGATGCTTTAAAGGAGGTCATGGTAGACGAGGCCGGGGGAGCAATGAAAGCTCTACGACCTCAGAAGACTCCCCTCAGCCAGACAGCTGTGCACCACGAAACTACAGAAATACTGGAAGACCCAGACGAGGGTGATGAGATCGACCCGTTACAGAAGCAACCCATCAGATGGCAACGTCCCATTGACAAGGCAGTTCTATTCCCTAGCTGTGCCAGTTGCGGCGAACAGCACAAGAGGTCTGAGTGCAGATTCCGCACTGCAGTGTGTTGTGCTTGTGGCAAGCAAGGGCACATTGCCAGAGTCTGTAAAGATCGCCAGAGAGAAGTTCTGCCTGAAGACATCCCACGGAGAGGTAAATGGGCCCTGGGACAGAACAGGGTCGGTTACTGCTCCGGAAGGAGAAACATATTAAGGACAGGAGCCCAATGCCCTCTCAAAGAGAAGCTGAGACTTAAAGTCAGGCTGCAAGGGGTCCCTTGTTCTATGGAACTAGACACCGGGTCAGTCCTGTCCATAATCTCTCACAAAACGTTTAGCTACATCTGCAGACAAGGCAGGAAACGAGTCCAACTCAAACCGTCAAGCCTTCTTCTGACAGACTTTCAAAATTGCCACGTAGTGGTGAAAGGCAAAGCCACAGTAAAAGTCAGCTTCAAAGAGTTCGAGGGTCCCCTCAACATTCTGGTCGTTGAAGGCCAGGGCACCAGTTTGATTGGGCTGGACTGGTTTGATGCCCTGGGCATCCGAGTAACCGGCATCAACCACACACGAACAGCTGACCTAGTGGCTGTGTGCCAGGAATTTGCTGATGTGTTCAGCCCTAATTTAGGTCAATACAAGGGAGCACCAATCTCCCTTAACCTTGATCCAACAGTAACTCCTATCAGGATCAAACCTCGCAGAGTGCCTTTCGCACTAAAGCCAAAAATAGATGCAGAGCTAGACAAGTTAGTACAGCAGGGAGTGTTTCAACCTGTAGATAGCAGCATGTGGGAAACCTTCATAGTAACCCCAGTGAAGCCCAATGGGGACATTCGTATTTGTGCTGATTACAAATGCACAATTAACAAAGCTTTGCAGCAACATGCTTACCCAGTTCCAGTGGTAAGCCATATCCTGGCATCACTGCAGAGAGGTCGTGTATTTGCTAAACTGGACCTCGCACAGGCATATCAGCAACTGCCTGTGAATGATGCCACAGCAGAGGCTCAGACAATAGTCACATGTAGAAGGGCATTCAGGGTTTGTTGCCTGCAGTTTGGGGTAAGTGTTGCCCCAGGGTTGTCCAGAGTGTAATGGAACGTACACTTAAGAATATTCCAGGTGTGTGCCCTTATTTTGATGACATTCTGATTGCTGGAGAATCCACAGCAGTCTTAGCAGAATGTCTCAGAACAGTTCTTCAATGGTTCCGCGAAGCGGGGTTGAAGTTAAAAAGAGACAAGTGCCAAATTGGTGTGAACTCTACTGAGTTCCTGGGATTCCAGATAGATGCTGCTGAATCCACCCCTCTGACTCTAAGCTTAAAGCTATACAGCAGGCTCCCAGACCTAAGTCAAAGGGGGAGCTGCAGGCATTTTTAGGGCTACTTAATTTCTACCATTCATTCCTGCCATACAAGGCAGCATTGGCAGAGCTGCTTCATCGGCTTCTGGATAAAAAGGCACCATGGGAGTGGACAAACACCCACGAAAAAGCTTTTAAAGCAGTCAAATCACGGCTGTCATCAAGCTCAGTACTTCAATGAGAAATTGCCTGTCAGTTTAGCATGTGATGCTTCACCGTATGGCATAGGAGCAGTTTTAAGCCATCTAATGGCAGATGGGTGCCAAGCACCCATTGCTTACTATTCCAGAACATTATCCCCTACAGAGAGGAACTACACACAGATAGACAAGGAGGCTTTAGCCATTGTAGCTGGAATTAAAAAATTCCACGACTTCCTATATGGGCGCTGTCACGCATCCTTCTTCTTCCGTGGAAACAAACCAGGAACACAGGATCGAGTTGACAAGCAGTTTTATTCTATGCAGTAATAAAGTCAGCACTGGGAGTGATCTGCTCCCAGTGCTTTACATAGCCTCCCCCACTCTGCAGCTCCGCCCCCATCAACAGACCAGCATCCGGCCTTCAGTTGTAAAAAGCAGCATTCCAACGCCCAGCCTCCCCCCTGCCGCCAACCAGTTCAGGCGTGTGTCCCAATGGCGTTCGCTCCGGGCTGCTCCGGCCCTGCAGAGTTGATGTCGCCGGAGCCTCTCACACCGCCCAGTAGACCCTCATCCCTGAGCACCCCCAGGGTCCGTGCAGCATTGGTGCTGCCTCCTTGCTGTCTGTAGCCAGCCACAGGCTCCCCAGCCGTCCAGTGGCGCCGTGAGCTGTCGTGGATGGTCGCCTGCTTGGCGGAGGCCGTCCTGGTCCTCCAGCTGATTGGCGGCTGGCCAAGCAGACCTCCCGGCTCTTCGGCGGTGCCATGGCCTTGCGGGATCTGCTCTGGGCCATCAGCTGATCGGTGACATTCGGGACGATGCTGAGGGATCCGTCCTGGGCCGTTAGCTGGTCGGCCGGGACCGTACCACCCTGCGCGGCATTTCTGGCAGCCGGCTGCTTGCTTTGGGCAGCTGGCTGCTTGGGTTCCCCCCTCCTGTGTATGTTGAGCCCACGGGGCTTGACAGGCGCTCCTTCACCATTTTCACGGATCATAAGCCTCTCTTAGGTCTCTTCACAGCAGACAAGCAGACCCCACAGATCCTTTCTCCTAGGATGCTGCGATGGTCAATATTTATGGCTGCCTATTCTTACAGGCTAGTCCATAAGCCAGGAAAGGAAATGGGCCATGCTGATGCACTCAGCCGACTGCCTTTGCCTCACACAGACCCCGACCCAGCACCCACAGCTCGCATCCTGGCAATCCAGGATCTCCCTAAGACTCCCCTTCATGCAGGAGATGTGGCTGCTGCAACTGCCACTGACAGAACACTCAGTCATGTTCTGAACTGGGTGTTGAGGGAGTGGCCTGATAGCAGACCAGGTCCAGAATTTCATAGTTTCACTAGCAGAAAAGATGAGCCGTCAGCTCATAAAGGCTGCGTGCTATGGGGAAGCAGGGTGATAGTCCCACCCACATTAAGAGCCAGAGTTTTAGAATCTCTGCATGAGGGTTATCCAGGCATAGTTAGGATAAAGACACTTGCTAGGAGTTACTTATGATGGGCTGGCCTGGATAAGGACATAGAGGCTCAAGTAAGGAGCTGCCAGGTCTGTCAGGAGACCTGACCTGAAATGCCTCAAGCACCAGTGCATCGCTGGGAGACCACGCAAACTCCGGGGTCTTGTGTGCACATAGACTTTGCAGGACCCTTCCAAGGACAGGTGTTCCTCATTGTTGTGGACAGCTACTCTAAATGGCTAGAGGTAGCACCTGTCCCATCTATGACTACTGCCAGGACCATCCAGGAACTGTGTAGAATCTTTGCCACGCACGGCCTGCCAGATGTGATTGTTTCCGATAACGGGGCACAATTCACAGTAGCTGAGTTCCAGTCCTTCCTGAGGATCAACATGATCCAACACGCTACCTCAGCCCCCTTTCATCCTGCTTCAAATGGTCAAGCAGAACAAATGGTTAGAACGACCAAAGAAGCACTGAAGAAATTAACGACAGGTGACTGGCATCATCGCTTGACGGATTTTCTACTCTGCCAACATACTACTACTTGCACCACTACGGGCCACAGTCCAGCGGAACTAAGATGGGGATGTCAGCTGACCACCAAGCTGGACTATCTCCACCCTGACAGGGCTGCTGCGGAAACATCGCAACCCAAGCCTCCAAGAAGTTTGCAGCTTGTTGAGAAAGTATGGGCAAGAAACTACGAGTTGGGGGCACTTTGGGTGGCAGCTATGGTTTCAAAGGTGTCAGAGAGTCTTATGAAGTGGCCCTGGACGATGGTCATGTGGTTCGATGCCACATAGACCAATTGTGGTGGCGTCAGGCTAGCCAAAGCCTGGCCACTGACAGAGAAGAGATTAGTGGGCTGCCTAGTGACTGGGCCATGCCTGAGCCACCCAAAATTTTTGAGACTATGCCTGTAGAACTGGGGTTGCCAACGAACCCTGTCCTGAGTCCATCAGGCAGTATCGCAAACGAAGACAGCGGCAATGGTCTACCCGGCAATAATGGACATGACAGCACCAGTCTATCCAGCCAGAACAATCAATGAGGTACCAGTCTTCCTGAAGCGATCAGGCCAAGGGACCCTGGTCTACCCGGCCCAACAAGGAGGCTTATAGATCGGGGACCTCGAATAACAGTGCAGCACTCCGAACAGACACGAAACCCGCCTGCATATTTGCATGATTATGTTCATAAGTTGCAATGTGTTGGCTTATCCAGTGGGAAGGGGTGTAATGTATTGGGTTAGTTCATTAATAGTTGTTATGATCCGTTGTTGTGTATGTTTGAAAAGAGTCTCCAACTGTCTTGGAGTAAACTGCTAGCCTGCAATTTAAGCAGGAAATTGTTCTTTAAAATGATTGGCCGCCGCCTAGTGGCAGCACTGTATAAATAGATGTCAAGTAGTTGTCAGAGCCACTTCTGTGTATTCAAGCAATAAAGTGCAGTTGTATTACATTGGTTTCGTTAATGCCTCAACGAACGCAATACACAACATAGGGAATTCTGGAAATTGAAGTTCACACACTTGAAAACTGCTGAGGTTGAGAAGCACTGGACTAAAGTATTCACACTACATAGAATATAGACATCTATAAAGTGAGAAATGACAATGTAGAAGGAAAAGTCTTCATCAGGGTCCAGTCCAAGCTGGGAATAAACAACATGGCGACTGCTTTAGAAAGAAGATTGCAGTTTATTGAAAAAGAGAGCCAGACAGAAAGATGGCTCTGGAAGAAAAGAGTGAGCACATGTGGTAGGGAGTGGGTTTTTATACCCTCTTGGGCTTCTGTTTGGAGTTGTTTCCTGTTCCTGTTTAAGGCTTTGTATTTCCTGTGTCAAGTACTTTGACCTGAGTCTGAGTGTGCCCCTTTGGCATCTGTGGGTTAATCCTATTATGTCCTGTCCTAGAGTTTGGGTGGGGTATGTAGATTTTAGATGTCTTTGTTTTCCTAAGCTTCTAGCTGGAGGGTTTCAACCTTCCTGAATGGATTATTACATCTGCATTTCTACAGAGCTGGTTTCTGTTTGGGGGAGGGAGACTTGGGGCTATTAAGAAAAACTGAGCATGCTTTTCTGCCTCTTTAAGATCCTTTGAGGAAATATAATATTCTGCCCTTTTAATATTTCCTTCTCTGGAGTGGGGGGGGGGGGCTGACTTCCCACAATGAGTTACCAAAGTACAGTATTGATTTAGTTAATCTCTTCTTTCTTATTTGCTTGGAACACAACCAATTTCCTTTATATTTACATGCTTCCTTAACTATTGTTGAAAGAAAAATCTTCATCAGGGTCCAGTCCAAGCTGGGAATAAACAAAATGGAGACTGCTTTAGAAACAAGGGTTTTACACCTTCTGGGGCTCTTGAGGTTGTTTCCTGTTCCTGTTTGAGGCTTTGTATTGAAGGGTTCCGGAACAAAGGGAAATTGTTTAGTCTAACTGTTGCTTTCTTGCTTTTTGTAATCAGCTTTTGCACCAGAGAAATTTCATGCAAGTGTGGGAAACATGTACATGGATGGGATATACTGAAGGAGGGAATAAGGGAGTGTACAGGAATGATTGATGTCTTTCTTATGATGTAATGGCTCTGTTGTCTGATTTTCATTGGCTAACAAAATTTATAAAGCAATGCTACCAACTTTCTAAGGCATGGCACTTCTGGATGTAACTCTGCCAGCATTCCAGATTGGCCACCCAGCTGCTTAATTACATTAAATAAAGTGCTACTTGATCAAGAAGTCTCCGCTTGGGTTATCTGATTAGATTGATATGGTATCTCAAGTTTAAGTAAGGGACTGGGACCTTACATTTCTGGCGAACCGAACAGGGACTTGAAAGTTTTTTCTTCTTCAAGGTTGTTTCTCATTGAGACTCTCTGTGAATGAGTTCCATTGTAACTCACAACCTTCAGGCATGACATCCAGGAAAACTGGTGTGGCCTAAAGATAAGGTCAAGAGCGCTCCCAGACCCTTTGTGTCTGGTGACTTTTAAATTGGCCAGCCCAGCAGACCTGAGTTTGTTTGAACGCTGAATGTTTAAGGAAACTTCCATCTTATCCCAGTGAAGGCAGGAGGAGATGAGAATACAGGAGAAACTTGGTAAGTAGAAACAAACATTCTGGAATTAGGGGGAGGTGGGGAGTGCTGTTTGCATGAATGAATGAGACAGAGAAATTCCTGTTAGAGGTCTGCTCCGGAGTGACAGGGAGAGTGCTTGTTGAGCTTCAGGCTGTTATCAGGCAGGGTCTCTCCAAGATAAAAAGGGGGGCCTAGCTAGCCTTGATCTTGATAAAAAGACCAAGAAACCCTTTAAGGACAAGACAGGGGAAAAAACAGGGGAAACAGGCAAGGAAAAGGAAAAGGAGGGGCCGTGTTTCCAGTGGGCTGTGCGTTAGCCCATTGGAAAGCACTGAAATTGTGGCAGTAAAAATAATTTTAAAGAAAGTAACGTTGCAAAATTTTTGGCTAGTTTATCTTTTAAACAAATCTATCCACAGAAGAAAAGAAAGAAAAGAAAAATTCAAAGAAGAATAAGTTTTTCCCCCTCTAATCTGGCTCTTTGAACAGACATTTTTTTTTCTGTTAGACAATGGCACCATCTAGTGTCCTTGGACGTGAAGAGAGGAGGCTGCTCTCTGTAGTTTTCCCCTTTGAATTTGATGGGGAAAAATTGGAAGCAACCATAAATGTTCCCCTCCCTTTTTGGAGAAAGATTAAAAGGGAGGCTGCTTTGGCCTAAAAATCCAAATTGATGAGTTTTAAATATTTGGCCATCCAGAAAATTAAATTTGGGCTTGGAATGATGAGAAAAATAAGAGATGGTTCAGGGCCCAGCGTCACATTTTGACTGGAATCACATCTTGATTTTTCTCACTTCTTGAAGGACAAGCAACAGGCCTGGAAATGTTGTCTTAGTGATATCTGTGTATATGTGTGTGTCTGTTTTGTTTTGTGTTATTTCTAAGACTTGGAAAAGGGTCAAAAAGGCATTATTTAAAAATAAATGGTTTGCCGGGAAAAAGTGTGAAAATGAAATATCTGTATGTGAAACTGTGTATGCAAGCAGTTTGAATGGAAGTGAATGTGTGAATATGCTGATGTGCAAATGTGTCTGTGTGTGTATGTGTGAAGTGTCTGAATGGCAGGAGTTTAGTTGCCTGCAATGTGAGATTGCTGGAAGAAACTGGGAATCATGAAAACTGTGTGACTGTTAAGGAACCCTCCCCCCAGAGGTTGGGGGAGTAAGTGAGTGTGTGTGTGTGAGTTCACCACCCCAGTTCACCAGGCTGTAGAAGAAACAGTAAATTGCAGATTTTGTTGTTGTTGTGGACAAAGTAAAAGGTGTTTGCATGAGAATCTGAAGAGAGAAAAGAATGTTGTTGAAAGAATGTTGTGAGAGAAATTCAAAAGGGGCCGAGGTCCCTGTGCAATTTTTTTTAAAATTTTGTTCAGCTTTCTTCATTACCGGCTTGCTAGGGAGGAGGTTTGAGTTATTCTTTTAAAACTTTTTTTTCTGTCTGCTTAACTCTGGCCTGGAAGGTGGAGGGAAAGGAGGGAAAAGAAGGAGGGGGGTGAAGTCTGAGATTTTAGTTTTTTGGCTTCTATTCTAACTTTGCTCAGGGACAAAGAACAAAGATAACTTGTTTAGTATGGCTTCTCCTTGTCGCAAATGTATCATTTTGTTTCCCTGCTGCAGTTTGTGTTCAAAAGCTTAGAAATGCAGAATCTGTAACATCCCGTCCCTCCTCCCCTTTCTTTGCTGAAGCTTTAGTTCTGTTCAAAGTTTTTGGGCTGGTTGCCAACAATTGTGTGTGTGCAAAGCGAAAGCAATGTAACTGACCTAACCTAATAACGTAACCAATGACAACTGAGCTCTCCTTTCTATTAAAGCTAAATGTATTATAAAAGGAAGAACCTTAGGAAAATGATTCTGAATTGTTTTGCTTAGATTTGTAAATATTTTCAAAAGGTTTGATGCTCTAATTTCAGTCTCTGCATACACACACACACACACACACACACATATATTCAATTCATTAACTCAGAATACCTCATTATGTTTTTTTCTTTTGTGAAGCTGCACTGAAAAATATTTTTTTTTATTTCTTTATGAATGTTGATTCTGGAATAGCAAAAGGACTGAGCTAGGGGAAAAAAATCAGCTGATTTGAAACCTGCCCAGCTCTTAAGAGCACTAATCTGATGAGAACATGAAGTGATAGTATTGCAGACGGGTACCGCCTGATTTGTTTATAGACGGTTATAGCAAAGATGATAAGAAAGAGACGTGGTGGATGTTGGATGGGGAGAAGAGAATGTTAGTGAAAGCTGGGGGGGGTGTTTCCCTCCCTGTAGTTAACTGAATTTGTTAGTAAGAAGGAGAAGAGACTTATGGATAATTTTGGAAGTTGGAAAGAAAGATTAATAGTAAAAGGGAAAAAGTAAAGTTGAGAGAAGAGAACGCACATGGGAGGCTGAATGCAGGTACACGAAGGAAATGAATGTTGAGAGGGGGGAGTTATGTCTTTTGTTTTTGGCTGATGTTGTGGATGGTACACAATGGCTGGACAGGTTGTGACATCTAGTGGTGAGGCCATTTCAATACAGGCCTCAACTCTGGAAAATTTGCCTTGTCCTGTTTGAAATGATGGATGGGAGTTGCATGAAGGTTCAAGAATGTCAATGAAGAAGAGAAGAATGTTACTCAGTATTTGCATAATCTGGTGCAGGTTTTGTCTTCTATTCCAGTACAGGCCCAGGCTGCCCTACCACCTGTCTCTGACCATTGTTCCTGGAGAGTGGGTTCAGGTGAAAGAACTGTCACCTATAAGTACCAGTCCTGAGTGGTCCCAACCATGCCAAGTCTTCTTGACCTCAACTGCAATGAGAGTTAAGGAATCAAGGTGTGAGTCCATGGAAAGTCCCATCATCCCCTCTCCAGTGACAAGCTCTGCAGCTGGATGGCCTGAAAGTGAAATTTCGACCTGCCTCGCCTGTTGAACTGTTTCCATTTAACTTGGAGAAAAGCTTCAATGGACTGGACTACCTCGGAACTTGGGTTTGTAATATCTAGACTGTGTATTGCTACATTTTTGTTGCTGCTGTTTCCCTCACACCTTTCTTCACATCATGGGTCCAATACTTAAAGGAACAAAAGGGAGTTGTGTTTATAACAAGATTACGTATTCTACTTGCAAAGTGGGGGATAGGGTCATTTGTTATGCTTCTGTCAATACAGTAAAGCCCTGTTGAACTGTTTCCATCTAAGTAGGAGAAAAACTTCAATGGACTGGATTACCCTGGAACTTGGGTTCATAATATCTAGACTGTGTATTGCTACATTTTTTTTTACTTTGTTGCTGTTGTTTTCCCCACATCTTCTTCAGACCATGGGACCAATAATTAAAGGAACAAAAGGGAGTTGTCGTGTTTATAACAAGACTACATATTCCACTTGCAAAGTGGGGGATAGGGTCATTTGTTATGCTTCTGTCAATACAGTAAAGCCCTACCAACAACTTCAAATATGTACATATGGAAGGATGCACAGACTATACCTCTTGAGAAGAATAACACAAGACTTATGGTTAGTGCCAGAGTTTCCCTTGATGCATGTTAAACCTATTGACTATAATCAAGCTAAATGGACTAAGTATGGAGACAGGCTTACTCATTTAACGCAAACTACATCCTACCCAACCTGGCACAATCAAAGGAAAATTCAATATGATTAAAGGAGTCAGCACTTCTCAGTGCAACGCTGATTCCTGCAACCCGGTGTGCTTTGAGATAACCAGACCAGCAGACTTCTCAGCATCATTTGGACCAGCTATCAATTAAACCAGACACAAATATGGGTTCAATTTGACACCATCCTAGAAACCGTCCTAGGAACATTTTCGAGTTTTTCATTCTTTTTACGATGAACTGGAAACTACAATTGAAATTCCTTCAGTATCAAAGAATCTTTTTATTGATCTGGCCCAAAAGAATTGCTTCATCTCTAAATGTAACTAAGTGTTGTATGTGTATGGGTACTAGCATGGGTGAACAATGGCCTTGGGAAATTTTACTGCCCTGACTAGTCAAAATCTCACTTGAAAAGCCACCAATAGACCCAATTTGTGGACTCTGACCACTTCCATAGTGGGAAGCCTGTTTTAAAAACAGAAAGCTCTGGTAAAAACCTTGAGGAGACTTAGGTGTGAACATCTCTTGTAGGTGAGCACCTCAGTATCTTTTTGGTGGATTACCACTGATTCGGCCTAACCCCAAACTCCCATGGCAAACATTCCCCAACTGTTTATTTTATGGACCAATGTAACAGATGCCACCCTCAACGGAACTGCCCCAGATGGGCCTACTACGTGGTAAGAAGATGGAATGTATAAGTAATAGGACTCTTGTTTATATGCTTAATAGAATTATTAGACTGCAAGCTGTATTAGAAATAATTACAAATCAAGGGCATTTAGAATAACATAATGCTGTTTTGCTTCTCTATATTATACTTATGCAGGAACCTCCATTAGCCCGAGGCGAGAAATACACGTACAGAAAGATAAAGAAAATTGGTTAAAATAAAAAAGAAAGTTTTGTGAAAACAAGGGGGGTATGGCTTTCCTTTTACATGCTGCTGCCTGTGTGTGTGGAGGAAACACACCCAGCTTCTTCGGAAATCTGGACAACTGCCATGGACACAAGCTGATTTGGAGAGATCTTTGGTGATTGGCGAAGGGAAAATTTTCTGGTTATGTTAGCATTTAGAGGTCTTTTGGTTTTGCCATCTTTGATTCCTGTTATCCAAAGAACAGTTACTTCTACCATCTCAGGGATGAAGGTCATAGCATCCTCTGTAAGTAGTGATAAACCCCGTAAGCCAGCCAAGGTCCTGATTATCACCGCAATAACAAAGGAATATACGTCATTGGTCACAAAATTAAAAGGGAGGAAAATGAAAGGTTCTGGAACAAAGGGAAATTGTTTAGTCTAACTGTTGCTTTCTTGCTTTTTGTAATCAGCTTTTGCACCAGAGAAATTTCATGCAAGTGTGGGAAACATGTACATGGATGTGATATACTGAAGGAGGGAATAAGGGAGTGTACAGGAATGATTGATGTCTTTCTTATGATGTAATGGCTCTGTTGTCTGATTTTCATTGGCTAACAAAGTTTATAAAGCAATGCTACGAACTTTCTAAGGTGTGGCACTTCTGGACGTAACTCTGCCAGCGTCCCAGATTGTTGGCCACCCAGCTGCTTAACCTAACCCTAACCCTTAAAGAAACACAACTGATGGAAGCATAAACTAACCATCTGAACTATATCCAACAATGCAAGAGGCTAAAATGTTGCTCATTACTTTGTGCTTAAAGTTCAGTATGCCATGTGAATTGTGAACTGCTTGTCTGTCCATGGCTCTCTTGCATTGAGATTACTAAACTGCTCTAGTGTTTGTGATATTGCTATAACTACTAGAGATATGGCTGGTAGATTCCTGTTTATAATTTTGGAAATGATTCTGTGTGTTTGCAATTGTGTTTTCATAGCTGCAATTTTAACATTAACCTAATTTGTGTCCCATGAAATTTAAATGGCCATGATTACAAATGTAATACCGTATGATTCATTTCCAGTGTGCATGCTTGATGCATATTGTTTTTCTTTATGTATTAAGCAGATCTTAATGTCAAAAAATATTCCTCAGATTCTACTAATAGGCAAGTGATATATCTGCCCCTGCCTCTATAATGTTATTTCTGAATCACTATTGCCTGGTCACTCTAGTACATAGATATTTTTCTATCAGAGTTCATATGCATGGAATAGAAATGACAGGAATGAGAAACGGTTAGATAGCTAATTAAAATGATTCAGATTTGCTGTTCAATGCTCCTCGAAACTCAAAGCAGTATAGTTATATGCTTTAACATATAGTTAATCTGAACACATTTTCTGCCCCAAAAATAAAAGTCACAAAGCAAAAAATATATAATTGTCACGGGCAGAATTTTGGTTTACACGTTTTTCCTTCCCCATATTGGACTACAATAGAACTTTCATCCTCCCCAAAGCATCACAGCTACCATGCCCAGTTAGAAAAATGCTGTCCTAATGTAATCTTCTGCCAGAATTTCCCTTCTCCACAAGCAACAAATTATTAAGTAAGAAATTAAAAGTATTTTATTATTTTGGAAAAATGAAGAACAAACAAAACATATGAAGAGCATTTAAGTTAGAAGAAGAGACAGATTGATATAAACTGATGTTTTTCAGTGGATGGGGAGCCATGTTACTTCACCAAAGCAAGAAGAGCGTGTGCGAAGATCAGGAGTATTGCGGCGATAGCCATATCGCCCATTCCAACCTGTTGCTGGCTTTGCACCCATCAAGTATAGATGGTGACCAGCCACTTGCTCTGGAGAGTGACCTGTATAAAAATAAATACTAATGATCATCCATCCAAAATAGGTTGAAGTATGTTTGGAAAGTGCAACCTGTATACAAACACACACCATTATCTTCAATACCTGCCTTGTTGTTTTTTTTTACTTTGCATAACTTAACTGCCCTATCAGCAATGAATTATTGTATCCTAAATTTCTACTCCCCCCCATTTCCACTCTATAATCCCTCCAAAGTACATTGAAAAACACAAGTTAAATTTCATTTCTGTGACCTTCAATGGGAGAACAAGCAGAGATGCTTATGACTAATCAGTATTCTTCTCCACTCAACCAAAAAACAAAGAATATTGGTCAATGCCCTACCAGCCACAGCAGTTCTTATATTATAACAAATGCCATCTTGATCCACATAAACAATAAGTATATTGCCAGCCTATTCTTCAATTCATATTTTAATTCCATGCTCTGTGCATTTGGCTCCCTATGTGCAAAACAAATAAGTAGAGGAATATCAAGATGGAGACCTAACAAGCTTTAAAGTCACTCTTGAACTCTTATATTTAAGAACCCATATGACAGATAAACTGGGATGGAATGAAGGGAGGTGGTGGATTCCCAGGAGGGAGGGGGCGTATTCTAAAGGAATAAGCAGCAACTCAGCCTAGATAATATATGTGAGAGGACTAGAGTAAAGACACCCCTTCCTAACAGCTCACAGAGTATATTGTGGATGCAAATAGAATCTTCAGTCTGGCAAGGTTTTGTATATAGATGTGAAAGAAAAAACTCAGCTTGGAAAAATTATTATGGGTTATTCTAAATTTTGAGCCTGACATAAAGCATAGTACATGTAATTTGCTTTACTTGTCACCAGGAACTTTCTCTATTAATTTCAACCATTCTTAATTACTCATTGTTTACAGCAAGATTCCCCAACCCTCGGTTTGTGGATCGCTACTGTTGGGAACCAGGCCGTGCAAGAGGCGTGCGAGTGGTTTGAAGCTTCATTGCATATGTGCAGGAACTAGGTTGCATGTATGAAACCATCCTCCCTCCCTGCCCCTGCCACCGCCAGTCCATAAAGCGAGAAAGGCTGGGGACTGCTGGTTTAGAGTATCAACCAAATATGGTAAAAATTATATAATAAAATCTTAAACTTATCTATAAAATCTATTTCTAAATAACGATCAATAATCTTCAGTAAGAATGTGTGGAATAGCAGCTTCAACTTACTGTCCAGTTCTGGACAGAGTCATTAAAATATTAATACAATAATAAGCAGATACATGTATATTATTTTGTGATCATACAATGTTAATTTTAAGAACATTATGTATTTTAATTGTTTCTTTTTCTTGTTGCTATAAAAATATTGAGAAGGTTTACAGAGTCCAGAGTGCAATTAACATGGCAAAAATTTGTTTATTCAGAAACTTGAGAAAAAATCTCATCTTTTAAAAACCCTATACTACGGCCCATAGTGACATGAATAAAAGGAGGCAAAGTGGGACATTGGCTTATAAAGTTAGAATTGGGAGTTTCCTCTGGGGATAATGTTTTAAGCCGGGGGTCCTCAGATTTTTTTGTTTTTGTTTTTTTGTAAAAAATAGACAAAGTGACATCACTCTCAAAATTTGCTGTGGCATTTGTTCCCCATTTTGTTTGTGCAAACCAGCAAATGGCTAGTCCAGGAAAAGCTGGACAAGTTTTTGTCAGTATGTTCAACCAAAGGGGGCACACTATCAAAACTTCCTCCATTTTGTTCTTTCTCTTGACAATACAAGCCTTCAGCAGGCAACTATGGTTCCACAGCATAAAAGAACTCCTGTGATATACAGATTAAAATTAAGTTTCATTTGCAAGGGAGGAAATTATTCAAACTGGCTTTTCATTTTAAGGAGTTATGATGCTGTATTTTCCTTAAGCCCAAAAGAGTCTTCTGTTCCTAATAGTATATGAACTGTCTGTCTATTACTATTCTGTTTGGTATGCTCAGTGTTTATTTTAAACATGGAGTTTAGTTTAATATATTTATGTATTTATTAAAATACCTAAACAATAGCTTTTTCACTTGTGCCATGAAATGTAATTTCAGTATAGACATTATCAAAATTCCTGAATTACTTAAAAAGTTTAGAAGATAAAGAGTTGCTGGTGAAATGAAAGATAAAGAGATGGGTGCAACACTTTATTCACCTGCTCCTGCCCAGTTTCTCCTGTTCAAATACCTCTGGCCTGGCCCATAGATATGGAAATAGTCCACTATCCATCCATCCCTAGAGGTGCCACCACGAGTCTGTCAAACAAAAGAAAAACAAAGCCCAATTAATTCAGTTTAAAAACAAATGAATATGTAGTGATGGTAGATATTCAGAGTATGAGAGAGAGAAGGCTGGTTTTAATTTTTATCATTATGGAATATTTTTTCTTAAATATGAGGCAATGGGTAATATCTACAGTGAGATCATAAAGAGAGTTGTGACATCAAGCGTGAAGACCAAACATTCTAAGAAAAGAAAATCAAATCTAAATATTGGAAACAGCATAGCATTTACAATTAATAACTTTCTAAAGTGTGTGTTATGAACCAGTTACCAGTCTGGGCCAATCTCTATCCAAGGAACAGACCATTATTGCCCACAATTTCCCATCTCTATTCTAAAAAATCAAGGAGCTGTGTGCAAGAGCACATAAAAGAAGAATATTCTGTACTATAAGTTAGGAGAAACCAGCATCTGAGGAGATTTTGGAGGCATAAACAGTTTTTAATTGGGCTTTCTTCATATTTAATATGGGTTATCTTTTATGTCTTCTGAACAAATTAAATTTATGGTATCCAGTTATGGTATCCAATTATTCTAGAAACCTAAATAAATTTGAGAAGATTTTTGTTTTTAATTAAAGAAAGGAATGTGTTACTCTGTGGATTATCAGAGTAAGAAGCCAGCATTTTGCAGCCAGAATCATATTTCTTATTTTGATAGCCAAGGTAATAATATAAAAGCTGCTGGAGCTGTATTTTTAGAGATTTTGTTTTGAGTTTTAGGTATTCTGTGTTGGGTAGAGTTCTACTTTAAATATATATAGATTTTCTCTGTCCGGTCCTATCTAATGCCAGGGGTTGGTGCTCATCTCCACTTCCTAGTTGAGGGAGCCAACGTTATCCAAAAAAACCTCTGTGGTCATATAGCCATCATGACTATACACCCAGATTCATGGAACGGTTACCTTCCCATCAAAGTGGTACCTATTTATCTACTTGCATTTGCATGTAGATAAGTTGCAGGAGCTGTGGCAAGAACAGCTCACTTTGTTATGTAGAGCTTCGGTCTCAAACTGCTAACATTTCGACAAGTCCAATATCTTAACTGCTAGGTCACTGCGCCCCACCCACTTTAATTTTATTAAGCTATTCAAATATTTCATGTATCTTTATTTGACCCATTTCCCACAGAAATGTATCAGAAAATTGATTTCAACAAATTTTAAAGTATAATGTCTACAATTCATGGGAACCTGGACTACGGTCTAGCATATTAAGTTGCATTAAGTTATATATCTTAGCCCTGCTGCTCATCTACTCTTATTGATTTCCATTTCAACTTTCAAATGCCATTACCTGCTCTGTCCTTTTTAGCAGTGATTTGACCACTGGAGATGAGAAATAGCTAGCAGCATGGATATCTAACTGAGCATTATAAGGTGGCAATGCAGACCACAACTTGGGCAGGATGTGGGCATAGCCGCTACCAATGGTGTCCACTGCCACACCATCAACGATGAATTCCTTTTGCTTTTGTAGACATCTCCGTGTAACACAAGCCATAATTAGAAGAGAAAAAGCCAACTGTCACACTAAACTGTACTAATCTCACACCATACCATACTATATATATATATGCTACCTCTCCTAGCAACTCTCATTATTACCCTACTAGAGTCTCTGTGATGTTGTCAACAGACAATTGTTCCCTAACAACCTGAAGCTGGCATAGTTTTTTCATTTGTGCAGTATTTATTTTAGTAAAGTTCATTCAATATTACTCCTTAGTTTTACATTGTATTAATGAATTTACCATAGTTCCGGCACAATAGAAATTTTAAAAAACTTTGCTAATTCATTTAAGTAGCATTCCTAGTTTGAATTTTTTTCATACAACATATAACTTGCCCTTCTATCCTTTGAGAATTTCCTTTAGTACTGCATAGCTCACAATTCCTTATACATGAACTGTAGTACAAGACAATCTTTTTAGATATATTTATGGAACATTCAAAAGTAGTACTGTAGCCTAAAAGAAACGAATAACCAGTTCCATAATTCATGATTTCATTCATGTATGTCAGTGAAATCGCTCAGACTGAAAGATGTTAAGTTCTCACTTTTGAATAGTGTAGATGGTATATAGAAAAAAGTACATACCTTCCTGAATTATTGCCAGATTCATGTAATATATATAACTGACACTATATTTGACTGCAATTCAAATTAAGTATTTTGTTCTTTAAAATCCTCCAAAGATTATGTACTGTACAATGCGATAATCATTCATGTATTATGAACAGGAGCGTATTACAATTCAATTTATGGTTGTTATTGTCCTATGCTGGGTAACTGTTCAATGTTCTTTTAAAAAGATCACGAGTGTATCCATGTTAACCTTTCTTTCATTTAGTTTGCTCAAATGATACAATCTGGTCAACTTTACTCAGTGGGGAAGACAGGAGCAAAGACAGCTCAGCCAGCATGTCGTTGTCTATCCTGTATAACCTGGGGATATGCCTAGCACAAAAATGTACTGTATCCAGCTGGAACGTGAGGACCCACAGCTGAGTTCACAGCTTTTTTAGTGAATCAATGTTACTGATATACGTGTAAAATAATGGAAATTACTTCTACAAAATTTATATTTTATGGCAATTTTAAAACATCCAAAAGGAGTTAGGATAACACTGGACAACTTCAGACCAAATAATTCTTGTTTCTTTTTGTACATAATCATAGTTACAGTATACCTCTTCTGTGTTTTGAATAAAAAATTACACAAATGTTTCTCCTTCACCTATTTCTAACATTACAACCTTCTAAAAGGTGGACCTAATGTTGTTCAGACTCAAGAGTTCTTAAATAATAACAATAACAATAAAGTTGGAAGAGACCTTGGAGGTCATCTAGTCCAACCCCCTGCTTAGGCAGGAAATCCTATACCATTTCAGACAAATGGCTGTCCACTCTCCTCTTAAAAACTTCCAGTGTTGGAGCATTCACAGCTTCTGGAGGCAGGTTGTTCCACTGATTAATTGTTCTGTCAGAAAATTTCTCCTTAGTTCTAGGTTGCTTCTCTATCAAAATGGATTTGCACCAAGATTAAAACAGCACCTCAAACAGTATGAGCTTTTCTGATTCAATATTCTGTTAATAATATCTAAGCTAATTCAGAAAGTTTCTTTCTTTCCCTATAATATGGAAGATATTCACATCACAAAATCTTGAGCCAATCATTTTTATTTGATTTTTACAAACAAATATATTTATGCGATACTGCCAGCATTGGAAGCAATTCTGGGCCAAAGATCTGCACACTCCTTGGCTACAGGGCCTGTGATAGCAGAGCCTGGAAAAATAAAGAAAAAACCCAGAAATATTACTTAGCAGTAGCAGCCCAACACCATCATAAAAATAAATATCTACATTTATGATTAACTGCAAACTCTTATAGACATTTTTGCATGAAACAGAAAATGCATGTTGTGGTTTTGGTTAGAGAAGTATTGGAAAATAGAAAATGAGGGGCTTACTATAAACATAAATTAAGAAATAATGTACTTAATATTTGCTGCAAGAGAAATTGTAAGCTTTTATTTTTTTCTTTTTAATTCTTTCTTTCTACACTTTTGCTTTTCTTGTTTTCCTTCTTTGTTGCTTGCTTCTGCTCTTTATTAGTTTGTGCTAGTTTTGTAAAACTTTAATGAGTGCCCAGGACATTTTAATAAGTCATTCTATAGCAATGAGACCACTCCAGAAAAGGACTAGCTTCACATCCATGTCCTTTTGATGTCTTATATCTCCTCCCAAGTTGTACACATGAACCAAAACAAATGTTATCTGGGACATTTTAACAAGTATACAATATTGACTCAAGCCATAGAAAACTTTATAAATCAAACCCAGCATTTTTAAATTTTCTAGCAGCCAATATAGTGACCAGACAATCAGAGTTATAGTGCTGTAATGATACCCATTCACTAGGGTCCTGGCTTATGAATTATGTACCATCTTGTCTTCAGAGACAGGCCCATATATACATTAGTCCAGGTAGGGCTGCAACTAACATACTAGCTTGACAAAGACTGTCATGTCTCCTGCCTGCTCTCCAGCAAAGCTCTATGTCCAGGAAATCACCAGGTTGCACATTTGTTCTTTCAGAGAAATGGCAACTCTATTCCAAGTACAACTAGAACTGTCAGTGAGCTGGAATGTTTCTGGACAAACTATATTGGGATTTAGCTTCAACTTGCATGGGCCTGTCCAGACTCTTGCATCTCCAATATTTCTATAACATCTTCAGCAATCTGGATACTGATGTATAAATAAGTATCACCCACATATAGATTCTTCATTTTAGACCAATGGAGGACCTCTCCCAGCTTCCTAGAGGCTTAGTTGAAATAGGTAAGAACTGAGCTTTGAGACATGTCATGTTGGAGCAATGACAGGCTTAACTGTTTATTCTCCATTACTACTGTTTACAGTAAAATATCATAGCCTGGCATGGACTGGAACAGATCCAGCCAGTTCATCTAAATCCTCTGTAATAGTAATTATTAAGGATTGATAAATAACTGATCTGTGAATTACAATTCTTTAGTTCACTGGAATAAGTATTAACACAGACGGAATATTTTTGCAAGAAGCAAAATATGATAATTCTTTTTAATTTTTTGGTTCCTTTCAGCAGCAATACCTTTCATTTCTCCTTTGTTGTTTACAATCACTCCTGCATTGTCTTCAAAATACAAGAATACCCCATCTTTTCTCCTGTATGATTTCCGTTGACGAATCACAACTGCTGGATGCACTATGAAAAAGTTCAAAATCAGTAGTTTAGTATGCAACACCTGAAATTTGAAATTGAGCATTGGTTTCTTTAGAGTTATTATAAAAAGGGACATGTTGCAACTGAAAACAATCAGATCAACCTTATTAAAATGCATGTTATGGCAGCATAGAATATGAAACCTAAAATCCCTAAATGCACATGTCAGAAAAATTAGAACAAAAATATATGTTCCCAGTAGTATTAAGTTCTATGTCGGCAACAGTTAAGTATGTGTTTACACCATTTAGTAAACAGCACTTCGGAAATACTTCGCTCTGAAGAGATCATCTCTTAGGCCTCTAGCTATGGTTCTGGTGCTCAAACAAGATTTCTAATAGACAGAACTTTACAGTAAAGTATATGATTTTATTTTATTATAAAATATTCACCTTTTGGGGGAAATTAGAAAATAGAATAGTCTTTCCTTGTCTAGTACCTTTGTTATGGACTACAACTCAGTCAGCCCCTATATTCTGGAAACTGGGAATTATTGTTTGAGGAAGATAGAATACATATGCATCACTTACAATATTTCTGGCCTAAATTATATTCTATTCTGGCCTAAATTAATGTACTCTTCTAAAAAACAATCTAACCTGGATGTATTAGCCTAGATTGATTTTCCCAAGGAAAAATGTTTTTCTAGAATATATATGAATTCAGAAGATGGAAACACAATCCGATTCATAAATTAATTCAAAATGAACCCAAACTAGATTCCAACCTAGGTGAATCATTTAGGGCAAAATCACTTTATAGTTAAGTTACAACTAATGTAGATCCCATCAATATATTTACTACAAGGATCACTAAATCCAACCCTCTTTACCTCTAATTATTTTTAATGCTGAAAATGTTAGATATAAGTAATGACTAGTAGATAACTGTAGTTTCTTCCAACTGCTTTTCTCTAAAACTTGCAGTCTCAAAGTAATGTAAACAAGATTGTAAATCAATACACCCTGTTTATTCCATCACTTACCCTTCTTTCTCAGCTCTGGCTTGCCTTTCTTGACAGTAGCCATTACCATGTCCCCCACACCTGCAGCTGGCAGTCTATTCAGACGCCCCTTAATTCCCTTGACTGATATTATGTACAGATTCTTGGCTCCTGTGAAATAAAGGGATTATTGCTGTTAATAAACACTTTGTATCAAAGTTATAAAGGCAACTTCTCCAATTTTTTTGTTGCATCACCGATTGAGGAAAAACAGCACAAGCTGTAACCTCACCCAAAAGTAATGCTATTTCTTTACCCTTCCACGACAACTCCCTGGGCCATCGGAAAACAGACCCAACAAGTGCTTTTTGAAGGGAAAACCCATTGCTTCTAGTCTGCGTCACTTGTTCTTTTAACATGACTGCTATGGCTCACAATTGAACTTACTAGAATTGGTTTTTTTTCCAGCTGAACTGGATAGGGATAATGCCAGAGTTCTCTCCTCTTAGATTCTGAACTGTAAAAAGTTAATTCAGGGAATGACAAGCTTTAATATGTACTAGAAGGGAGGTAATAATTCAAGTGAATACACTACTTTCAACTTACATGTGGCAATTTTAAAATGGCAAAACTCCTGCCTGCTTTATTGGTCACATTACTATACTGTCACAATCAAACTTTCTCACTCTTTTTATGTAGAAGGCTGGTTACCTCACTCTCCTACGGAAAATAGGAGTTTGCTAGTTTGTTGTTTTGATAACTGATACCCTTTCCTCAGAGTAAGAAGTTAACTCTCATAAGTATTAGCTTGTATATTTTCCACTTCCACTAGAATAAAGCACCCAAACATCACCCGGTTCAAATTCAAGTACAACTGGACTATTTCCATTCTATGGAGAGTAAATTTGTTTATTGATCTAGATTTTTGCAGTAACTAATTGAACTAAAGAATGTTTCTTAATTTATATAATACATTGTTTACCACCTAGGGTATATCATGATGGACAAACAGAAGCTTCATCAATTTCAGAAATACAGTCCATTGTCCAAAAGTAGAGGAAACATTTTGATCTCCTACCATGAATGCTGCAATTATTCACAAAGCTTAAATATTCACCAATCCAACATTCAGGAGACTGATATTAGAACTAGCATTTTCCCACCTACTTCAGGACTGATTATGCTGCCTGTCTTACCCCACCCTAATCAAAGAATTGAGTCTGAACCCTGTTACTTGTAAGCTGCTCTTGGGAGCTCTTTTGGCTAAAGATCAGTTTAAAAGTGCTTTAAGAAAACCCCCAGACTTGCTGCCCATAATTATTTATTCAAATTAACCCAATTAAGACATACCTGTATTGTCTGCACAGTTGATAACAGCTCCCACTGGAAGACCAAGTGAAATGCGAAATTTCGCACCGGACGAACCACCACGTCCTAATAAAAAGGCATAGGAGAATTTTTATTAAAACAATAAAAATATGCCAATACTTACATTTTGATTTTTGAGTCTTAAAATCAGGATTTCCCCCCCCCACTAAGAAATAACTGTTTTACTGTACTGATTTATGAAGCCTATCCAATCTCCATATTTTTTTTTAAAGGGGGGGGAACTGCATATCACTCATCACCCAAATGGGCGAAGCATAAATAATTCATTTATCCTCTCAAAGATCGAAGGCAGGGTTTCTCAACCTTGGCAACTTTAAGATGTATGGACTGCAACTTTCCACACTGGTTGGGGAACTCTGGGAGTTGAAGTCGACATATCTTACAAGTTGCCAGTTGTGAAATACTAATCTATGGAACTGCAATAAAAATAACATAGGGGATGATGACTGGCCAGTATTTGGGGCACGCCGTCTGGAAAAGATTGCGTCGCAAATATAATATAGTAAAATCCTACTAAAGCAGCTGAAGTTACAAGTTTACTGCTTTCCAATCAACTTCTCACCTTCCCGCCCTCCTCAATGGTTTTCTTCAATTCCACGAACCAAATTTTTTTATTTTTGAGCTGGATTGTCGAAAATATTCATCTCGTCAGAAACCTAACTTTTACCCATCAATAATGCTCGATAGAAAGACCCTAATATCTTTCCAAACTAGAGCGATGAAGGAGGATTCCCTTCCAGACATCTCGCGGTTTAACAGGCCTTACCTCGCTTAGACATCTTGCTCAGGAGGCAGAAAAAAAAAAGAAAGCGCAAGGCTTGCCGGGATAACTAATACGTTTTCAAACTCCCATGTCACGTGAGACGACCTTCTCACGTGAATGCTGTAAACGGATACAAAATGAAACCTACTTTTTTTTAAATGGCTAAAGTAATATTAAACTGTTAAAGGTGAATTTAGTCAGAGGTCTTTAGGGATTTTTTTTAAAAAATTGTTTGTTTGACTTTGTAGTTTAAGTCTGTAGATTCAAAGAAACGCCTCTTTAGGTAATTTTAATTAGCCTCCCATTTTCCCCATAGGGCGATTCTGTACATGTATTCCGAGATTAATTTTATTTTAAAAAGAATATTCAAACTGAGTCGATCATTTAATTATTAGAATCTTGATAAAAGTGCTCCTAAACATGTTCGGATTTAATTCTAATTACTATTTTAATGCCAAAAAGAATACCTAAGCTAATATTTTACAAAAAATATAGGGAACACTTTATGATAGCTTGAAGATCAACAGTACAATAGTACAAAATTTAATATTTTGAAAATGAAATGAGGAACATGAAAGAATGTTTTAGGAAAAATAAGGCAGGTTAACTGAAGTGTTGACCAAAATTTGAACAGCAATGTAGGCACAATATTAAAATGAATTGCTGCCTGAAACATAGATTGCATCGGCTCAGCTCAGGCTCTTGGGCTGACTTAATATAATGAACAATTAACTAATTAGGGTGAATTTGTGTAACAAAATAAGCTAAACGTAGTTGAATAATGTGTGGTTCAGTATGTAATGAAAATGCAGTTGTACAATAATTTTCACCTTTTCACTATCTGTTCTATTATTATTCTCTTTTTCTTCCCCCATCCAAAAATAGCTGTACAAATATATTCTCAGGACTACATTTGAAAATCTGAGGAGGATCTTGGCCAATGTTTTTAGATTGATTTTTAGAAGAATTTGAGGAGGATCTTGACCAGTGTATTTAGATGAGGGAATAGAAGGGGAACTCGTCACATCTGCAAATGACACTAAGCTGGCAGGAATAGTCAACATCCCAGAAGATAGACTCAAGATCCAGATGAATCTTGACAGACTTGAACACTGGGCCCTAAGAAAATGAAATTCCATGTAGAGAAAAGTAAGGGTTTACACTTAGATAAGAAAAACCAAATGTACAGGTACAGATTTGGTGAAACTTGGCTCAATAGTAGTAACTGCAAGAGGGATCTTGGAATCCTAGTAGACAACTACTTAATATGAGCTAGGAGTGTGCTGCAGCTGCCAAAAAAGCCAATGCAATCCTAGGCTGCATTAACAGAAGGATAGAATCAAGATCATGTAAAGAATTAGTACTGCTTTATAAAGCCTTGGTAAGACCACACTCTTAAATGGACTCCAGAAGATGGTAGAGGACAGGAAGACCTGGAGGAACGTTGTCCATGAGGTCGCGATGGGTCGGACACGACTTCGCAACTAACAACAACAACAACAAAGACCACACTGGAGTATCTAGTTCTGCATCCAGTTCTGGTTACAACATAAAAAAAGATGTTGGGACTCTGGAAAGAGTGCAGAGAAGAGCAACAAAGATGATTAGGGGGCTGGAGACTAGAACATATGAAGAATGATGCTACTACAAAGAAAAGGGGATCAACCTATTCTCCAAAGCAAGGCAAGGCAAACCTAAAGGCAAAACAAGAGGCAATGAATGGAAACTAATCAAGGAAAGAACAGAGAAGTAACCTAGAACTAAGGAGAAATTTCTTCGACAGTGAGAACAATAAACTAGTGAATCGTTTTGCCTTCAGAAGTTGTGGGTTCTCCATCACTGGAGGCTTTTAAGAGACTGAACAGCCATTTGTCTGAAATGGTATAGGGTCTCCTGCTTGAGCAGGGGATTGGACTACAAAAACCTCCAAGGTCCCTTCCAAGGTCTATTCTTCTGTTGTAACGAAGATGTAAATTGCAATAAGTGTATTACTGGTTGTTAAAAGACTGCCAAAAACCCATACTTTCCATCTACATTGGACTACACTTCCCATCATCCCCATCCATAATGTCCATTTGTTATACTGGTAGGGGATACTATAGCCAACATGTCTTCAGAGCGTCAGGCCGCAGACTATTTTTACAATATAACGCCGAATCCTATATGGAATCCTATGCCCTCCTTTTAGGATGTGTATTGAGCTTTTCAATCCAGCAACCAGTACAATTTTTCAGGTTCAATCTCAGGAAATTACAGTTTTAATGGTTGCCTTTCCTGAATAGTCAAAATCAAACGTATTTAAAATACTAAGATACACGGGTTTTTCCTATCATCACGAAGCAAAAACAAAAACAAAAACCCAGTTCTCTATATTAGTAACCTAAGTGAAAGCAAGGGTTTTTCAGACAGAAAATGCAACCGCCAAAATAAACTGTTTATATTAATTTGTGGATTGTTTCCAAATATCAATTAACAGGATTCAAAATCTTCCTACTGTAAAAAAACCTATAGTTTCTCTTCTCATCTTTGAAGAGAAACAGCAGCAACTAAAATAAAACGAGGGGGTATAGCTCAGTGGCAGAGCATTTGACTGCAGATCAAGAGGTCCCTGGTTCAAATCCGGGTGCCCCCTTAATTTTTTTCATTCAAAATTCAAAGCAAGCAGGAACATTCACCGACCAGAATTTAGAAATAACGCAGGCAGCAACATCTTTATGTAGGCTCCATGAAACTAATTTACACAAATTGACTAACAGGGATCTCGGGAGCACTGTGTAGGTACAGCTCTAACTTCTTTAAAACGACCAATCAGGCTTTAATAAATTATTTTTAAATTTACAATTTTAAATTTACAGTTATAAATCGCCAACATCTATATATCTCAATATCACTAATCCAGATGCAAGAGACCCGAGGCGCAGTTCTGTCATGCTAAGGATAAAATCCACAAAGCCAAACAATCAGCGACACTAAATTACACACCGGCTTTTTTTCAATCTGAACAACTTTACGATGTGTGGAATTCCACACTCAACATGGCTGGAGAATTCTGGGAGTTGAAGTACAGAAGACGTCTTAAAATTGTTCGGATTGTGAAACATTGTTGTAAAGCAGACGATTCGACTGTAAGCTTTCTGACCCAGGTGGAACTCGCTCAGCTTCCGAAGCCAGAGCTGCCTCGCGCAGCACGCTCACGTGCTCCTCCGCCGCGGACAAGGATTGGTCGATCCAGTCCATGCGGCTGGGGAACTGGCAGGCATGCGGCGTGATCAGCACCAAGTGACTCATCGAGAGCAGCAACGCCATTGTCCTGCAAAAAGAACAAACAAAAAAACCTGAAATTGGGGCGGGGCTGATGAACCAAGCCGCGCCCTTCCTACTCCACCACAGAGAAGCCTTATATCATTGTTCTATTTGTCCTCTTTCCCGATTGTGAGATATGGTTTTGAAGTGCAGACTCCTGACATACTTTTTTTATTTTAAATCTGAAAACGTACTAATTTAAATTGTGAAGACAGAGGGATGTGGTCAAGATATATATGTGTATTTTAAAATTTTAACTATTACATGCAGTTTAATGTACAATTATAAATAATAACAATAATAATAGAGTTGGAAGGGACTTTGGAGGTCTTCTAGTCCAGGGGTCCTACCAGGCTACATAGCATGCCAGCAACTGATCCGCACAGACAAGCAAAGCCCTATCTGTGGGATGCAGGCAGCATACAAAACCACACACCCACCGGTCTGCGGAAAAACCTCTCTCCACGGAACCAGTCCCTGGTGCCCAAAAGGTTGGGGACCTCTGTTCTAGTCCAACCCCCTGCTTGGTTCAGAAAAATGGTTGTCCAGTCTCTTCTTAAAAGCCTCCAGTGTTGGAGCATTCCCAGCTTCTGGAAGCAGATTGTTTCACTGATTAATTGTTCTAACTGTCAGGAAACTTCTCCTTAGTTCTAGCTTGCTTCCATCCATTGTCCTGCCTTCAGGTGCTTTGGAGAATAGCTTGACTCCTTCTTTGTGGCAGCCTCTGAGATATTGCTATCATGTCACCCTTAGTCCTTCTCTTCATTAAACTAGACATACCCAATTCCAGCAACAGTTCTTTATATGTTTTAGCCTCCACTCCCCTAATCATCTTTGTTGCTCTTCTCTGCATTCTTTCTAGAGCCTCAACATCTTTTTTACATCATGGTGACCAAAACTGGATGCAGTATTCCAAGTGTGGCCAGGCGTTATAGTGGTATATAGACTTCACATGATTTTGATTCTATCCCTGTTAATGCAGCCTAGCACTGTGTTGGCTTTTTTGGCAGTTGCAGCACACTGCTAGCTCATATTTAAGTGATTGTCCACTGGGACTCCAAGATCCCTCTCACAGTTACTACTATTGAGCCAGGTACACCTATACTGTACCTGTGCATTTGGTTTTTCTTGCCTAAATGTAGAATCTTACTTTTTCCACCATTGAATTTCATTTTTAGATAGCACCCAATGTTCAACTCTGTCAAGATCCTTCTGTATCTTAAGCCTATCTTCTGGAGTGTTTGCTATTCCTGTCAGCTTGGTGTTGTCTTCAAATTTTATGAGTTCCCCATCTATCCCCTCATCCAAATCATTGATGAAGATGTTGAAGAGCACTGGGCCCAGAACAGAGCAACTACACACTTTCCTCCATGTAGATGCAGTTCCATTGAGGACCAGACACTGAGTAATCCATCTGGTGGTGATGCTAACCCACATTTTTCTATCTTATCAAGTAGTAGGTCGTGGTCTACTTTATCAAATGCCTTACTGAAGTCCAAATAAATTATATCCACAGCATTCCTCTGGTCCACTAATTTTGTCACCTGGTCAAAGAATGCAATAAGATTTGTCTGGCATGTTCTGTTTTTGACAAACCCATGTTGGCTTTTGGTAATGACTTTGTTTGCCTCTAGGTGTTCGCTGATTCGTTGCTTATCTTTTCCAGAATCTTCCAGGTATTGAGGTCAGGCTGATAGATCTGTAGTTTCCTGGATCCATTTCCCCCCCCTTTTTTTAAAAAGATGGGAATTACATCAGCTCTTTTCCAGTCCTCTGGTAATCCCCCAGTGCTCCAGGATCTTTGTTTTCTTAGCTGGTATCCTCAGGAGTCTTGGAGAATACAGAGTTCAACATGTCAATAAGCTTTCTACCTGAGTCTTCAAAGTCCAAATTTTGCTTCAATAAAGTGTCACAGCGAACCGTTGTCTGCATGATTCTATTCTTTGTAGACAGAGACACATCCTTATATTTGAATATCTTTTCCAACGCCTTTATTATTATTTTTCCAAGTCTTGCTTGCAGCTAATGTTTTGACTGCTGGTTAGCCTAAAAAGAAGACGACTCCACAATTTCAATATTTTTGTTGATTGCTGTATTTATTGTCATTAGTCATCTTCATTATATTTAACCTTATCCCAATTTTTTATTTCATTATTGTGCTCGTAGATCATTTGCATTTTCTGCATCGCAAGTGTCACAAGCTTAATGCAGATTATTAATCCTGTATTTCTTCATCCAATTTTAAAATCATGCTCATCTTCTTCTACTCTGGGTTCTCTCAGTATATATTCCACATATATTGTAGGCTCAAAAATAAGGAGAGAATATAGGGCTTTGGATCAAAATGATACAGTTTCAAATCCTGAGTTATATGGATCTTTCCTATTGTCACTAAACAAAAAGCCCTACAATATGTATTTGTGATTTGAAAAAAACCAAGGGATCTTCAGGCAGATAATGAAATTGCAAGAAGAAATTCTACTGTTGAACTCTTTATGTTATTTTTTGGATGAATTACAATGTTCCTGAAGAACTAATTAACAGGATTCCTACCAATTCCATTATAAAACGGAACATTTAGTTTCACTTCCTTCTCTTGAAAAAAACTTGTAGCAACATTACCAGCAGAAGAGGGGGTATAGCTCAGTGGTAGAGCATTTGACTGCAGATCAAGAGGTCCCTGGTTCAAATCCGGGTGCCCCCTTTAATTCTTTTTTTCTTTTAATATTTAAAATTTAACATTCACAGCAAGCCGTAATGCTCACCGATCAGAATTTAGTAATAACACATAAACTACCATGTGTACAAGTTCCCTAACAAGAATCTCTGTAAATCTGAGAAATACATACGGTTCTAATAGCTTTACCATCTCAAAGTCGGCTTCCTTTCTAAGCAGTCGAAATAATTAATTCCTCAAGACAGGAGTTCTCGTTCCTTCTGTCTCCCTGACATTTTTGCTCCGAACTATAGAATGAAAATAAGCAATCGCGCTTACAGAACCAGATCATCTTTCCTCTCGGCTACGATTTAGTGCCTGCAGTGTTTACATACATGAACTGAGCTTTCTTATGTGTGTGGTAAATTGTCCATGTAAAACCAGAAGAATAGCTCTCTCGGTAAATTGCAAACCAATAATCAGCACATGAGGGAAAAGACCTTTCTCCGGTGCCCTCCTCCTCCTCCTCCTCCTCTTCTTTTTTTTTTAAGGATTCGGCTCCATCTGCTTCCATCAGGAAGCGGTGATTCCTCACAACAGCAAGATAAACCACACCGTTTGTATTGTGGTGGTTTGATTGTTCTGTGCTTCAACACTCACAACAGCTAGCAGGGAAAATATGGCATTTCTTCAGGAACAGGATAGGTCTGGTTACAAGTTCCTTTACCTTTGGTTTCCTGTCTGTTCTCTTCTCCTAGGCTCCATTTTGACCGTATGCATAAAATTTATCTTCATGAAATAGATAAGAAGCATGAAGAGAGACTTGTCAAGCAGCACATTGATTTAAGACTAAGGGTGGGTCTGATTGCAGGGCTTCCTTATCTCTTAGATTCCATTCTGACTACATCTGCTGCATAAAATAAATTATTAAAGCAATGTCACAATCATGAAAGAGGTCAAGCTCATGAAGGAGACAGACTACAAGCTGTGTGTTTATTTAGGATTTTCCTACTGTTTCCTTTCTTTCCTTCATAAAGGAAATGAATGCTTTCCTCTGAAGGAGGTAGAGAGAGGAATATCTGTCCGCCAATGTATTGTTTCAGCCTTGTGGAAAAATCCCCTAAAAGTGTGGAAGGAAAGCTGTCACCATAGTGCTGACAGAATAGTCTAGCTATTACATAATTATCATTTTAATGTACTGATCAAAGATTTTTCCACACAGGATGTCCCAAATAATGATACATGGCAGGGTGCTGTTTGCACACAGCTGGTGCAAGGTTGCTGGAGTATTACAAAGGGAACCTTCATATTAAAAGATGCAACTCTATCCATCTTGTACAGATTTGAAGGACCCCCACTACAGTGCTGCTGTGCATAGCCTTTTAGAGTAAAAAACAACACGGTGACAGTCTGATTGCAGATGGAAGGGGAGGGATCATGTCACATAAGGATAAAATGAATGACAATATTGACATATAATGACTAGTCTTGCTTGCAACTTTGGTCAGCTCATTTCATTCCCTCAAGCTTTACCAATGAAAGTTTTATGATTTTCCTCAATACTTAGAGGCACATTCTGGATGACTTGTCATCCAGATTCATCTAAATGTTACAACAGTCTAGTTTTCTTGGTAAAAACAGAGCGCTTATATGTCATTCTTTTCTTCAAGGTTTGATTTTTGGTAAGCTTATACCTGTACAGCTTCACCTGTCTTCACTCTCACTTTTGGATAATTCTATCACCCTTCCTCTGTTGACCTTACCAGCAAGAATGACCCTCCAAACATTTATATTCTCACCAGCCTAACTGTCATATCATGGAAGCTATTAGACTATGCCATTAATTTTTTCCATGGGAAGAGGGAATGGCATAGTAAAACAACTCAAAACAAAAACAACAGAATTGAGGTTATTATTGGTTTATAGCAGGTTCATTAAAACACATCTAACATGAACATATAACATATGCAGGAACATATTAGATTCGGATATACATGATAATGTATGTAATGACAATGATGTTTAAGATACTCTAAATATATTTTTCTTTTTGAAGTTGAAATGGCCATTAACAAGTTACATCGGGGTCTGACCCCTACTGAATTAAAGTCCTATCCTTGAGTTGGCAAAAAACAATATCAACATTACATTTGTTGACTGTATACTGATCCCTACTCTGTGTCTTTTCTGAGAAACTAATGAATGCTCTCAAAAATAGAGAAATGTTTATAGTGTTGCCAGTTTCTATAAATGGGAGCAATCAGCATTTCAACATTATTCCTCTAAATGTCGGGAGAACTCTGCAAACGTGAACTCAGCAAATTCAAAGCACAGCTTGATCCAGTATATGAAGGTTTACAGGAAGATAATATCAAAGCAGTATAAGCTTGTGCATGGCAGAAAATGTGACTGTTTTCAGTGGGAGAACTCTGCAATTATGCACTCTGGGATGCATTATTTTACATAGTTAATATTAAGATCATGCTGCCATTATTCTACCAATTATTTTGTGGTGAAGCAGAATTAAGGCTTAGAGTTACGGACGTTGTTGCTTAGTACATTTGGAAGATTAAAGGTTAGAGAAGACAGTTTCTTATCAAAAGTGGACAATGATTTTGTCAAGCCCGTGGGCTCGACATACACGGGAGGGGGGGGGACAGAAGCCGGTGGTTTGAGTGTCACCAGGGATGCCGCGCGGTGCAGCGCGGGCCCAGCATCACCAGCACGGCGAACCTACTGGTCGGCACGGGAGGCTCCAGCGTCGGCTCCAGCATCACCAGCAAGCAGGGCCTACTGGTCGGCGGACTGACGCCGCAGCCTAATGAACCGTCGACGCGGTTCCAGCCCGAGGACACCAGTGGCACGGGAGGCGGTTTGGCACCTGGGGAATCCCCACGGGCCGTGGCTCGAGCCCGGGAATGCTGGCGGCGTGTGGACCGACTTGTCGACGTTGCTGTGAGTCGGGGCATCCCTGCGGGCCCGGTTAACAGCGTGACCAGGGCCTCGGCTGTCAGCACAGGGCTCCGTGACTTGGGGTCAGGCTTCTCTGGGCGGCTGGCGTGGCTACCTCCTGCAGTGCCGGCTGGGGCGGCTTGCCTCCAGCGGCGCAAGGGGGGTCTGGTACAGCCACCGCAGGGCAGGGGCGGGTCCACGGTCTGGACCAAGAGATGCTGGGAACCACGCCTGGACTGGACAGCGGCAGGAGGGAGGCTGGGCCCTGGATTGCTGCTTTTCAAGGCTGAATGCCAGATGCTGACCTGTTGACTGGGGGTGGAGCTGCTGGGTGGGGAGACTATGTAAAGTGCTGGGAGCAGATCACTCCTAGCGCTGGCTCTGTTCCTGTATGGATTAAAACGCATGTCAACCCGTTCCTGCCTACTGGTTTTTTTTCATGTACTGGGCAGGATGTGTGACACTAAGTCAGCGCTCACCTTTTTGTTACCCTTCCCATTTCCCTGTGCTATCTAGGGAATGGCTGAGGGAAAGCAGGAGGCCACAACAGGGGCTGACGAGGGGGAGCCAGCTGGAGCAACAGGGCCAACACCTGACACAGAGGCTGGGGATACTCAGCCAGCGGTGAGGCCCAAGATGCGGGAAGCAAGGCCTGCAACTCCGGTGAGTGAGGCCCAGGATGCAGGAGTCCTGGGGCCTTCGGGGGAATGGTGGCCCAGCTGTGCGCTTACCAACCCGGACGCTGGTCAGGCACACACTCCGGGTGCCGTGGGCCCTCTGCTGGAGTGGAGGGAGAGGCATCTTATGGAAGAAGACAAAGAATGGAGCTACTCCACGGCGCCCGGACGGCATACTATGGACATCCTGAGGGACTGGTTCGGGGAGGCCAGGTACCAGGATTCCCCCTCGTGGCCAAGATGGGAGGCAGCTCGAGAGACGGCATCATGGCACCGGACGGAGGCGCAGCCGAGTCAGTTGGATCCAGCCCGGTTCTGTCTGGCCAGCCCGAGATTCAGGGTGGCCTCTGGCCCTGGTACCCCCCAGGTGGGAGGCCCCGGCCTGAGTGTACCAACAGCACAGTCACGGCCTGTGTGGGCAGGCAGGCCGTCGATGGACCCAGGGGGAGTACCCTCCAGGCAGACGACTAGGCCACCTGGGACCCCGGACCGGCAGGGAGTAGGGTCCGACAACCAGGGATTTCCCCCTGTGGCTGATGCTCTACTGGGAATGGGCCCACCTTTGGGGGCATGGGGTCCTGGGGTGGTTTGGGGGCCGCCGCCAATATCCGTGACGTTCGACGGGAACCCAGATCGGCTCACGATGTTCCTCAGTCACGTTATCAGCCATCTAGACCAGTATGCCCACCTCTATCCATCTCAGTGGGCAATGATGGTGGCGGTCATGGCGGGGCTGCAGGATGAAGCAGCGGCATGGGCGATGGACCTCTACAGCAACCATGCCAGGGAGCTGGCCGACGCTGGTCTGTTCCTGGAGGCTCTGCGGTCCCAGTTTGAGAATGTCTCTCGGGTCCAGCAGGCTGAGGCTGAGGTACTGGTGCTGAGGCAACGAGGCCAGCCTGCGATGGAGTACATTCGTGACTTCCAGCGGGTGCTGGTAGACTGCGATCCTGGCAGGCCTAGACCGGGATCTGCACCAAGCATGTGTTTTCCGGGGTGTCCGAGCCGGCTCCAGGATTGGTTCTGGGTAGTGGTGGACCTGGATGCGGGATTGCAGAAGTTTTGGGAAAAAGGGGAGGACCCAGCCGTGCCGCGGAGGGCAGTAGAAAGACCACGGGATGAAGGACAGAGGGTCCAAGGTTCGGGCCCGGGTTCCTCTGGCCCTGCTCCCCGGGTGCCGTTCTGCTGTTTCCAGTGCAACCAGCCAGGGCATCGGGCAGTGGAGTGTCCAGGCCCTGTTCCACGTGGGTCTCCATCGACCCCCGGGAAAGCCGGTCCCACCCCCAAGAAGGCCCTGGAGAAGTTGCGAGGGGCACAGCAGCCGGAGGGGGTTGTCTCCCGGCAGATGCCTCCAGCGGAGGAGGAGGCAACAGCGGCCACCAGATACCAACTGGTGGCGTGTGACAGCGAGGACGACGCAGCCGAGGATCCCATGGTGAGTGAGCCGATACGCCCTTTTGCCATCCTTATCATACTGACAAGCCCTCAGACTGGTCATCGGGGGGAATACCGGGCTGATTGACTCTGGCTGCACCCGGTGCCTGATTAGTCAGGGCGTGGCGGCTGAGGCCGGAATCAGGGTGAGGCAGCTGGCCAACCCGATCCGGTTTGAGCAGGTGGATGGGTCTCTCCTGGGGGGAGCTCCGGCTACCCTCATAACGGAGCTCGTCAGACTGGAGATGGGTGCTCATTGGGAGATCCTCCATTTTATCGTGGTCCCTTCCATGACCGAGGCCGTGATCTTGGGTCTGGCATGGCTGGATAAGTGGGGGCCTACGATATAGTGGGAGGGGGGGTACCGAAAATTACGCCTCGGGGTCGGTCCCCAGCCACCTAATCAGAAGAGCAGGGTGTGGAGTGTAGGGAGGTAAAGATACACCAGAAAGGCACCGGGCGAGAGAACCCCTTCCCGGTTGTGTACGCTGACCTCGCCGAGGTGTTCGGCGAGAGGAAGTGCGACGTCCTGCCACCCCACCGGCCGACCGACTGCGCAATCGATGTGCCGGGCGCAAAACTACCCAAACCCCGGATGTACGCGATGACGCCCAGGGAGTTGGAGGAGCTGCGTCGCTACATCAACCAGAACATGGCCAGAGGTTTCATCCAGCCGGCTCGCTCACAGATCGCAGCATCAGTCCTGTTTAAGGAGAAAAAGGACGGCTCACTCCGCCTGTGTGTAGACTTCCACGGCATTAACAGGGTTTTTGTAGAACATATGTATCCCCTTCCGCTGATGAAGGACCTGCTGGCCCATTTGGCAAAGGGAAAGGTGTTTACCAAGCTGGACCTGCGGGAGGCGTATTATAGGGTCCGCATCAAGCAGGGGGATGAATGGAAGATGGCGTTCAACTGCCCGCTCGGTAGCTACCAGTTCAGGGTCATGCCTTTTGGCTTGCAGGCCCCCGAGTACACCCAAGGAAACCCCTCGCCCTGCCAACCCCAGGAGTGGATAGTGCATGTGGGGGAGTGTGGGGTGATGTTAAAAAGGCCCTAGTGAAGGCCGAGGAAGCCACAAAGGCACAGGCCGATAAGAAAAGGAGGCCCCAAAAGCCTTTTCAGGTGGGCGACTTGGTATACCTCTTGACCAAATATCTACGCCTGAGGGTGCCTTGTAAAAAACTAGGGCCGAAGTACCTAGGGCCCTTCCGGGTCACACAGGTCATCAACCCGGTAGCTGTGCGGTTACGGCTACCCCAGCTCCTGGGGAAGATACACCCGGTGTTTCACAGCAGTCTGCTGAAGCCGGTAGGGGAACCCCCAGGTAGGCCTGTGAACAAGGTACCAGGGCCCGTCTCGGGGGATTACTATGAGATACAGGAGGTCCTGGACTCTCGGATCCATCGAGGACGGTTACAATACCTGATCCATTGGAAGGGGTACCCCATCACGGAGGCATCATAGGTGGGGGAGGCTGACGTCCACGCCCCACGCCTGTTGCGAACATTCCACCGCCAGTGTCCTGGTAAGCTGGGCGGGGCCCAGGCTGAACTGTCCACCATGGTGGGCGAATGCTCATATGAGTCTCCTTGCCTTCCAGGTGGAGCCCTGGTAGAGGGAGCCGCCTGTCAAGCCCCGTGGGCTCGACGCATGACAGATTTCATTATCTGCATTGCATGTATTATATTTCTTTCATTAAAGCCACTGACTACTATGAACAGCCTAAGCAAGGAAGATTCAATTTGGTCAATAAATATTTCCTTTTCAAACAAACTGAAGTGGTTGAAGCTATAATTTTTTAATTACATTTATACGAAAGTGATAATGGGTAGTATAGGAGTATGTAAACAAAAATCTGTGCAAAGGGCAAACCAGGAAAGGACCCAGTCTGAAAATACTTTGGTGAACAATAAATTTTCTAGTTAAAGCGTAGCTAGCCAATATTCAGATTTATCTTCATAAGAAAAGAGATTTTTGTTATACATTAATATTAGCAATAAAAGATATTGAATACATGGAGAGAACTATTTATTACAAAAGTCTGAATGAGAGGGAAAACTCCCTCTATATACATCTAAATGGTTTCAAGTTCAACCTGCAATTGCTCAAGAATTTACTGAAGCAATCAGCTGTTCATTCCTCCACAATTTCCAATTTACACTGTACACTTTATTTTCATGTAGAAAGAAAACATAAGTTAGAATCCAAAGAACTATAGAATTGGTTTTGCAGAAACTGGAAAAAATTTCAGAATCAGGCTGTTGATGATAATGGGTAGGGGAACTGCTATCAAAGACACCAAAAGGTTATATGCTGTAATCGTGGGCCACTTTCACTTAACTATCCACATGATTTGTGGTACAACCATTACAACCATTTGTTTAGTGAACATTAAAAAAACGATTTAGGTCATTTTTCACACTTACAACCGTTGCAGAATCCCCATGATCACATGATCAAAATTCAGACTTTTGCAACTGGCATTTATTTATGACGGCTGCAGTGTTCCGGTGATTATGTGATCACTTTTACAATATTCTGACAAGTAAAGTCAATGGGGAAGTCAAATTCACTTAACAACCATGTTACTACCTTAACAAGTGCAGTGATTTGCTTAACAACTAGGGCAAGAAAAATAATAAAATGAAGCAAAACACCTAACATCTGCTTTACTTAGCAACAGAAATTTTGGGCTCAATTGTGGTCTTAAGTCCCTTCTTTGTTCGTAGCTTTAACTACAAATAACAAATGCCATAGCCAAAATATTTCTGATTGCAGACAAAATTACTAACAATACTATGTCCTCCTTCCCCGTTCTACCCCCTCCAGCACGAGCATATCTCAGGGTCACTAATCCAGATGCAAGACTAGAACAGTCGAGGTGGCGGTTCTATCATCCTCAGGATAACAGTCATTATGCTAAATCATCAGCGATGCTATATGAAAAATAGAGAAGAGGAAGCACAGAGCCATTGATGACATGCTCTCCTCCCCTCTTCCTTTTGTTCTCAAATTGTAGACTGCTCCTGCAGAAAGCTTTCTGACCCAGGTGGAACTCGCTCAGCTTCCGAAGCCAGAGCTGCCTCGCGCAGCACGCTCACGTGCTCCTCCGCCGCGGACAAAGATTGGTCGATCCAGTCCATGTGGCTGGGGAACTGGCAGGCATGCCGCGTGATCAGCACCAAGTGACTCACTGAGAGCAGCAGCGCCGTTGTCCTGCAAAAACAAACAAACCTGAAATAGGGGCGGGGCTCATGAGCTGAGCCTCGCCCTTCCTACTCAGTTGTCAAGAAGCCTCTTGGGTTTTTTTATATTTAAGGAGCGCATGTGCCTGTGTTAAATATGTTAAACTGAAAGATATTATAATACTAACATTTAATTACCGTATTTGTTTATTCAATTTGATGCTGCCTGATTCGAACAGACTAACATTAATATGATAATATTTTTAATGCAGTTCTAGCACTTTTGCACAGAGCCAGTTTGGTGTTAAGAAATTGAGAGGTTGAATTCTATTTCCACTTTAGATAGAAACCTGGATGATCTTGGGTTGATCAAGGACGCAACAGCAAACCACTTCTGAAAAAAACCTCATCAATAAATTACAGGAAAGCAAGCAAGATTGAACATGATAGGATTAAGTGAATGGTCTTTAAAATTTAATATTGAAAGAAAAATGTAAAATGGAATCTGCTGTGTAGTGGAACCTTACAGGGTGGAGAAACAAGCCTCTCAAAGAAACTATAATGGATGTGAGCAAGAAATGGTAGTATAAAGGCAGGATGTAAGAGAGATACATAGGCAAACATTAGCTGGGTCTTCAGAGTGGGAAAAGGAAGAATACATGCTGTAAAACAGCTGCAAGAGGAAATGGCTAGCCAGGGAAAATTAACTGGGATAACAGGAAAGATAACTAAATGGAATAACCGGAAAGGCAAACTGAACTGAAAAAGAGGAAAGACCTTATTGTTCTAAGGAGCCATAAAAAAAGGGCCCAGAACTCAAAACAGACAATTGAGCATGCCTAATAGCTGATGAATGTTATTTGATACACCTTGCATAAATTATCTCCTAATTTTAATGTAGATGTGATGTATGATTTAGTATGTAGCAGGAAATATGTGGGAGGCAGTCGGGAAGAGTCGGTACCTCATAGTACCTCAGTCAATGGGGAATGAGGAGGGATGTGGCAGCCAGGTTGTATAAAGAAGGGAATATTTTGGTTTGGAACTTTGGAGAGAACCAAGCTTTGATAGCTTCTCTCCCCGATTATTGCAATAAATGAAACAAAAGGCCTTCACTGTGTCTTGACTGGTTATTGGTCAGGCGAGCTTGTCTCTGTCACGAAGGAAAGTAGCCAGGAGCACATAACAAACAGAAGAAGAAAAAAAGCACATTTGCAGCGCAATCTCCACATGCCAGTCAAATGGGAGGAGCTCTCGGCTCAGTGAAAGGTGGATGGATAAAACTGACCTAAGGCTCATAAAGTAGGGATATCATGAAAGACTTTTACAGATCATAATAAAGTGATTTTTAAATGGAAATCCAGTTTTTTTCAGATGGAAATTAAATGAAATGCTGTTGTGGAAAGAAACAATAGTGGAGGATAGTAAAAAAATTAAAAGAGGTTTTTGAAAATAATCTTATAAAGGTACAGATAAGAATGGTTTGGGATACAAACAAAGCTTTTATGAATTATTACTTCATATGACTTAATAGTGAATTCTCTAATCCATGTGCAGGTCTTTCTATCTTGCAATGCCAAGCATGTATCTTTCTTTGTGCCACATGTAGCTTTTGTATCGATTGTGACAAACGAAAGTATACGATATCATCATGAGAGTAAAAGAATTGAAATGGAAATGGGCTGGTGACATAGCAAGAAGAAATGATGGCAGGTGGACCAAGGCGGTCATAGAATGGATCCCACTTGATAAAAAGTGTCCATGAAAGAGCCCTAAAACAAGATGGATCAATGACATCAGCAAGTATTGCGGGCCCAATTGGCAAAAGGAAGCTCAGGACCGCATAGGTTGGAAACATGAAGAAGAGGCCTTCATCATGCAGTGAACGGAGAATGGCTAAAATGATGATGAATAGTGAATTCAAAAAGAAAAGGCAAGAAAAAACACAAATTATTTTGGATGAGATAAAAAGATGAGGAATTAAAGAATTTTCCAGACAAGATAAATATTTCTCAACAAATTAAGCTTCTATACGTATAATTATCTATAATAACATTAAGAGAAATGGAATAAAAATAAATTATGCAAAAAAAAAAATGCAAATAAAGTTTGTAAATAAAGAAGTGATTGGTATACAATCTCGAAAAAGAACAAATGTTATTAAAAATACAAGAAGAGATGCTTAATAAAAGATAATCTGGTCGTGAAAAAGTATTTCATCAATATTATTCCAATTTATGTAAATTTCTGTGGAGAAAATAGTTGAATATTTAAAGAAACAAAATTTGCTGAAGACTACAGAGAAACAGAAAAAGATTACGAATGGAATAAGGAAAATTTGCAAAGCTATAAAAAAAGCTAAAAGAGGAAAGATGCCTGGACTAAATGGGTTACTGGTTTCTTATTATAAATGATTTGAGGATAAACTTTTACAATGTTGACAAAAAATGATTAATTCTATTTTACAGAGGAGAAAGATGCCAGAAAATTGAATAAATTATATTCCATTGATGTGTAAGGAGGAACAAGATTTGAAATTAACAAGAAACTGTCAGCTGAATCATTATTGAATAACAGCTATAAGTTGTATATAATGATTTTGGCTGAGAGGTTAAAAATAATTTTGCAATAATTTATTTATGAGGATTAAAAGTCATTTAGGATAAAATCATAAATGTTTTGAACATTTTGGAAGAATTGAATCAACATAATGAAAAGCAAACTGCATTGATTTTCTTAAATGCAAAAAAGTTGACAATTTAAACTGGGCTTTCCTATTTAAAGTTTTGAAAGATATGAATTTTGGAAAGAGTTTTATTAAAGGGGTAAGATTGTACTTCATAGAAAGTACAAATAATTGTCAATGAAGATCTAGCAAAACCCTGTGAGATACAAAAATGGACAAGACGAGAGGTGCCTATTGCCTCCTCCCCAGTTTATTTTAATTCTTGAAATATTGAATAGATATGATGAGAGGATTGTGGATGTAAAGATTAAAAAAGAAACTTTTAAGTTAAGGGCATTTACTGATGACTCAATATTGACTCTGGAGAATTTACTAAAGGTAATAGGCACACTGATGGGAAAATTAAAAGAATTTGGTACACCAGTAAGTTTAAGATTAATAATCAAAAGATGAAGTTGTTAACAAAAATATGAAAATAGATGATCAATCTTAACTGATGAAGAAAATAAGTTTTAACACTGAGAAAAAGTAAAATGTTTGGGTAGCACCATGACAAATATGAATTTTACGCTATTTCAACATATTAAAACATGGAATGAAGTTAAAAAAGATCAAGATAGAAGAAATTGCATTGTTGAAGAGAATTTCTGTGATAAAAATGTTTTGCCTACAATGATGTTTTTGTTACTGATGTACTATGATGTTTTTGTTACTGATGTACTATTTAAACAATGGCAAAAGGATACATATAAGTTTGTATGGCAAAGGAAAAAAAACAAGACTTCATTAAGTTGTTTCAAGATGCAAAGGAAAGAGGATTAGGTTTATGTAATTTGATATTATAATTTGCAGTTTATTATTTGGTTTGGATGAAACAGTGGGTGTATGAGAAATGGAAGACATTTAGAGTTAAAAGAACATGAACTAGATTTGAGTGGTGTGAATATTTGTCATATGATAAAAGTTAAGCTCAATGTAGGTTTTAAAAATCACTATGTTAGATGTTGAGAATATGGAATAGATACAAATCCAGGTTGTGTCCAATACACCTTCATGGCTCTCAGCATAATGTGTAAAATACTTATTATGTATTTATATATTTAAATAATAGTTAACATACTGTGAGATACTAAAATTCTGTCAAAGGAAATACAAAATAAAATTAAGAGAAAAATTGATGACACGGACATAATTGTCAATAGTTTTCCTATTTACTATTAATCAGAAAGATTCAAAGTAGACAAAATAATGTATAGTATTGAATGTTCTAAGACTGTTTGAACTAGAATTGTGTACAAAGGATGAAAATATGATTGTTAAAATGTATAAATTTTATTGGAATATGAAACAGAAGAAGAACAAGTGAAAGAATGTATGTTAAAATGGGCTGAAATTTTAGTTATAATATACAAATGGAACAATGGGAAAATGTGTGGTTGAAGGAATTAAAATTTACACTGTGTTATAATCTTAAAGAAAACTTTTATAACACCAGAAAAATGTCTAGAATGTATAAGACGCTTTATATTAGGAATGTGAATAGCAAGAAGGGTCATTTTATTATGCTTAATGGACATGTAAAAAGCTAAAAAAATTGGATTCACATACATACACACACTGATTCAGAGGATTTTGAAGATTAGTATATAATTGAGACCTGAAGTCTTTCTCTTGGATAACAGTTGGAAAAAAGTTATGAGCAAGATTTTGTATGTATAACAGTGGAAAGATTTGGCAATACCTACAATAAAAGAGTGGTTGGTGAAGATGATAGAACTTGCTGAGATGGCCAAATTGACCTGCTTGATTAGAGAAAAGACAATATCTGCATTTATTGCTGAACGGAAACCCTTTATCAACTTTTAGTGTAAAACAGAAAAAAATGAACTTGTGACTTGGTTTTGACGATTAGACAGGATACATTATAGAAAGAAGAGAATCACAAGCTAACTTTAGAGAAAGAGATAAATTTACAACTGTACTTATGATTGCTGTAAAGAAGATTGGAAGCCAATGCTTTATATCTTTTTTCCTTTTCTATTTTTCTTCTGCCTTTTTTATTTTTGTACCTTAGCTTTCTCTTTTATTTCCTTCTTTTTCTTTTTTCCTTATTTTAGTTTGTATTGATTTTTACTGTTGTTTTTAAAACTTAAAAACTTATACTTAAAATAAAATTATATTTAAAAAAAGATTGTACTGATCTATGGGAAGCCTTTCTAAAGGTGATGAGAAATGTTGAAATACATTGTAAAAGGAACTTGATGAAGAACTCCTGAAGGACCACATCTACAGACACCTTAAAATGTGGGAGTGAAAGCAAGATAATATTTTTCCAAGAAGTATACTGCTTTTTAGATTATATAGTTAGAAAGTAAGGCAGACATTTATCATCTTCCTTCCCAAGCAATGCCTACTCACCTGGCATCTAACAATTTGGGGTCCAGTGGTGGATACATAGATCGCACCACATCATCTACCCTATGAAGAAAACAAAGATGGCTAGTTGTAATTAAAAAATGTACAAATTAAGGAAGTGAAATAAAAACTGCTATGCATCTCTCTGTCCATCCATCCACTCATCTCTCCCTCCCTCTCTCCAGTATAAGGGGGATGGCAGGGGATCAGCACTGCTTGCTCCCTGTTGCTCCTATTGAATTGTCTGAACTATTCCTCAGCATATCTTTCTTTTGTTCCCTATATTAGCTTAGTGCGACAAAGTACACCAGAGGTTGTTATCCTACTGTTAGTGAGGACATATATTACCAGTATTACCTCTGTCTACTTTCATATAGAGGATAGACCTTATGTCTCAGGTTAAGGTGATGAAATTAAGGTGTTGTGAAGTTCCCAGCCAGGCAAGGGAGAGGGATTAAGTGGGGAATTAACCTTGAGTGGCTGCAAGAGATTTAGACCTAGTCCCCTCCCCTTGTTCCTTGAAATCTTATATGTTAATTCCCAAGGAAAAGCAGGCAGTCTGGGAAGATTCTTATACAGAACTTCTACAGTTCTTGTAGAACACAATAAAGTAGTCAACCTGAACCCTTCATATGTGGATCTGGTTGCTTGCACTTGACATAGAGAGATAGAAAGATAAATGTCTCACACTTGTGCTGCATCTTAGACTCATAGAAACAAGGTGTAGAAAAGGACTTGGAGGTCTTCTAGTCCAGCCCCCTACCCAAGGCAGAATCTTTAACCAGGAAAAATGATTGCCCAATCTTTCTGAAAACCTCCAGCAACCTCCACCCACAGAGTGGGTCACTCAGAGAGACAAACTGCTCCATTGCTTAATTTTCTGTCAGAAAATTCTTCCTTAGATCCGGGTTGAGTCACCTTCTGACAAGCTTCCACCCATTGGTTCTGCCTGAGGTGCTATGGAAAATAAAGTGCCCTACCCTCAGGTTCTATGGAGAATAAACGGACTCCCTCTTCCTTATGATAGCCCTTCAAGTATTGGAAGATGACTACCATGACATCCTTAAACCTTCTTTTTGTTAGGCTAAACATACTTAGTTCCCTTAGCTGTTCATTGTGTGATTTAGGCTCCAGACCCCTTATCATTTTTGTTACTCTTCTCTATACTCTTTCTGGAGTCTCAGCATAGTTTTTGTATTGTGATGAGCAGAATTAGGCACAGTATTCCAAGTGTGGCCTCACTAGTGCAGTATAGAGTACTATAACTTCCCGTGATTCCTGGCTCATACTTACAGTGCTCCATCAGGACACTTAGATCCTTTTCACAAGTACTACTGTTGAGCTAGGTACCTCCTATTCCAGTGATGGTGAACCTTTTAGAGACCGAGTGCCCAAACTGCAACCCAAAACCCACTTACTTATCGCTGGGTGCCAGGTGGGCATGGCTGGGGTGGTCATGGCAGACTGGGTGGGTGTGGCCAAGGTGGGCATGGTCACCTCGATGTTGCTCGTGGGGAGGGATGCCTGTGGGGGCTGGGCAGGGTTGGGGGAGATCAGGGGGTCTCTGGCAGGTGGGGCGGTGGGCAGGAGGCTCATCCTGCGGGGTGAGGCGAGGCAAGGTGAGGCAGGGCGGGGGTGCCATTGTTGCAGGGCAAGATGAGGCAGGGGCCGGGGCAGCTGCTGCCTGACACCATTGCCCCCCGTACACAGAGGCCAGCGAGCGCATGGGGGCCAACAGTGTCCGTCAGCAGCTACAGCCTGCTGGCCCTTTGACCGGTGCACTCTGGGGCTCTGCAGCCCACTGCCAGCAGTTTAGAGAAGCCGCCTCTAAGCTGGACAGCCGGCCGACAGCTAAGGAGGTGATACAGTGGGTCGTGCCCGGGAAAAGGAGAGCATGCGAGGCTAGGAGGGATAGGACGGGGGGGAGGGAACCCAGCCGTGCTGGGATGCATCCGGCCACGTGGGACCTCGGCGAGTTAGCGGGCGGCTGGTTGAAGAGGGATGGTTGCCATCTCCGGGGCATGGCACGCGTGCCTACAGAGAGGGCTCTGAGTGCTGCCTCTGGCACGCATGCAATAGGTTCGCCACCACTGTCCTATTCTATTCTGTGTGCATTTGGTTTTTCATGCCTAACTTTTCTCACCAATGAACTGCATCTTGTTGGATAGGGACCAATGCTCAAAGTCTTTAAAATCCTTCTGAATCTTGAGTCTGTGTTCCAAAATGTTAACATCTCCTTCCCCCCCAGCTTTTTGTCATCCACCCTTTTAATGCCCCCATCTAGATCATTTATGATGTTTGAGAGGATTGTACCCAAGACAGACACTTACAGTACCCCACTGCATTTCCTTCTTCTTATGCTCCTGTGATATATCCAGATACATTTGGCATCCTGAGCAGTATTGCAACCCAGTTAACATATCCCCTTCTGTAGAACCTTCCTATTCTATCCTGCAAATCCAGGGCATTAAAAAGAAAGAGGGCAAAGAGCAACAAGGACAACTGCCCCAATCATGGAAGAATCCCCATCTAAAGTATGACCAGCTGAAACAGTCCTTTTCATAAAGAAGTAAATTGCTTAAACAATAATCGCAGGATTATGTTTTGTATATCCTCCCCTCTATTTATTCATTTGGTTCATATCCCATCTTTTGTTCAGGCTAAAGTGGACTTTTTCTCCCCAGACTCATCCAGAATCCTGCTCCTCATAAGTTCTTGACAACTTTCACCTTGGGCTGATTCGTTTGGCCACCACAATAATGTCACTCAGGCTTGCTGGATACTTCATTTGGGCTCCTGACCCCATTGTCATGGCAACAAGCTTCTCAGTGAGAGTGTGGCAGATCTGTTCAAAAAATAAGATAAATCAGTGTTGCATGGGGTGGGAGTTTGACTGTTACTTAATGTACTTGATTTACATATGCACTTCTTATGGACTGTGCACCTTCTCTGGTGCAGGATATCTTCCCATTATGATTTTTGAAAAAAATAAGAAATGTACCTTTAGGATAGCAATGCAGTGAGAGACCAGGCCCCTAAGGAAAAAAAAACAGCAGCAAATTAGAGAAACACTTCACCAAAAGTCTTCTGCATTTGGACTTTTCCATGATTCAGTTTTCTGGTCTTCAGTTTCCCTGCTCAGACACAAGATCTTCTATTTCTAAGCGTTCTGTAGGACATTTTGTTCTCAGCTCACTTGATGAATTTGGCTTTTGTCACCCAAGTTGTTGACAAGTTTCTCTTCAAGAATTGATTAACCAGAACATCAATGCACATTCTGCAGCCAGTGATTTGAAGGGTGAAAAGAAATGGCATGATGGATTGATTTCTTCTCCTATAAGAATGCATTGATTAGTGGTGACACAGTGGTTAGAATGCTGTATTGCAGGCTAATTCTGCTGACTTGACTGGCAATTGCCAGCAGTTCGATTTTCACCAGCTCAAGGTTGACTATGCCTTCCATCCTTCAGAGGTTGGTAAAACGAAGACCCAGATTGTTGGGGGCAATATGCTGACTCTGTAAAACCGCTTAGAGAGGGCTGTAGAGCACTGTGAAGCGGTATATAAGTCTAAGTGCTATTACTATTGCTATTACACATGTGTAAAATCCACACATGTAAGGCTCAAATACCTGACTTTTTTTAACAATAATTAAATTCATATCAATAATTTGCACAAATGACTAATACGTTAGAATTAGATTTGTTTTAGCCTTTCCCCCAATACATTCTTTGTTATTCTATTTAAATTAGTATTGCAAAGATAAGATGCATTGGAAGTACGGGGTCTGCAACCGTCAGACAAGGAAGAAAGGGTATCAGATGAGATAAAGCCATGCAAAATGTTAGCATGGTAGGATGGAGATAGTAACCACTAGAGGCTTTTGAAGGGAAGCAAGAAACAACTTATGTGGCAGATGAGATTAAAAAACAGGGTCTGCCAACAAGGGTCTAGTACCGTGGTGGCGAACCTATGGCACGTGTGCCACAGGTGGCACGCAGAGCCCTCTCTGTGGGCACGCGTGCCGTCGCCCCAGTCCTAGGCCTTCAGCTGGGTTTTATAAAACCTTTTCGCTTTAGGCCTCCGTCGCCGTGTGCAAAAAAAAAAAAAAGGTTCAACCAATCAATTTCAACTTCTCGGGGGAAAAAAAAAGATCTTGCAAAGTTGGAATTGATTGATTGAATTTTTTAGTCCCACCCAGTCTGCCGTTACCACGCAGCCATGCCCACCCAATGGGCCACGCCCACCCAGTTGGCCACACCCACCCAATGGGCCACGCCCACCCGGCACCTGACGATACATAACTGGGTTTTGGGTTGCAGTTTGGGCACTTGGTCTCTAAAAGGTTTGCCATCACTGGTCTAGTAGTTCTAATATGGAGGAAAAATGGGTGTTTAAGTTTAAGTGTGGTCATAGTGAAAGGAATATCATTCAGCTAAAAATGAATATTATTGGATAATAAGGATATTTTCAAAAGCTAACTATTTATCCTATTCAGTTTCTTCTCCCCACCAACATTGGTTAAAAAAATGAGTGAAAAATTATGGGTTTGGTTCAGCTATATTTTTCAAATACTTGACTATCAATCCTTTTTCAATGTAGTACTTCTGTACTAAGCATTTAAAGAGAAGAATTTGAAGAGATTTTTGGGCTTTATTCTCTGGTCCCATTTTGTCCCAATTACATGCATTAGAAGAAAAACAATCCTTTTCAGATTATGCAGCCTGGAAGGCATTGCTGCCTAACTTACGAAGCGTCATCAATCCAGTCCTCATTTGCCAGGATTGCTTCAATATGTGGATTTGTTATTACCACATCATCCATCTCCAGTTCAGAGGGTTCAGACTGTGTCTCCATGGTGCCAATTAAATCAACAATAGGCCTAGGAGGAAGCACAAAAGAAATCTAAGGCATTGTTGGGTGTGTGTGTCAAAACACCCCTAATTAAGCTTACTTTTGACCATTAAAGTCAGTATGTTTTGAGATCAAAATTTAGTCATAGAATCCTTAATTGACTGTCATTTATTATTATTAACAAAAGTCATAGATTAGACATTCCCATTTTGGAATCTTTCAGATGTGCCTGCAGTGCCTAGACTCCTTAATTTTGGCAATCCTGGTTTCAAATTCTGAAAATTGCTGTCCCAAAACATTCCAGGTGAGTGAATGAATTACTAGAATCCATAATTGAAAAATCACCTCACCTGGTATCATAATGACTCAAGAAGTCCTTGGGTCGGCAGTAACGATGCCTACATACCACAACCAGAGCCACAAAAGAAGCCAGGAAGATGGTTGCCAATACCCCAATGGCTACAATCACAACAGTCTCCATTGATGCTCCTGGTGAACTTGGGAGATGAATGGACAGTTCAACAGCAAGATGTCTTCAGAAACACTTCTACCAGGATTTAAATTGAATAAAATGAAGTCTTGTTGGTTGAATATACCAGAAATAATGAAACATTTAGCTTTCAGGGTCTTCTTTTTTTAAAAAAAATTGAGACTCAATATAATTGAAAAGACACAGAAGAGTTCTGTGTCAAGCAATGTGAATAAGTATTGAACAGAGTTCACAGTCTTTTCAAAAAAACAACATGGATCATACTAACTTTTTTCTCAGGTGTTATAAGGTTGCTATTAGAACAGGAACTTAAATCCTTGCTAATATGTTGAAATGTTGGGTGATCTACTCATATATCCATATATCTACATTGTGCCCATCCTCACTTATTCTTGCTAGCATCTGTCAAATCTGCCCCCTTCTTTGACTATCTTTATGATTAATTGAAGTATTATATGCCTTTGCCAGATTTTTTTTCAACAATGAAAGTATAACTATTGTGCTGCAATTCATATTCAGCATTGGTCCTGAGTATGCAATCTTGAGTATATGCTTGGTAAAATGAAATCATGGCTCATCTGATCCGTCGTGTTTTAAAGTCAAAATGTCTTTTCAATCAAAGAGTTCTTTGGCAGATGGCAATTAATGTTTTCTTTCTGTATTGCTGTTTCTATTGCTTTAGGGCATTAAAGTGTTGGAATAATTAGGAAACAGCTTATGAGTATCTATATGGAGAACAAACCAAGATTGCCCCCAAACTGGTGGGATAACTTGGTGGGATAAAACTCATGACTGGAATGTACTGATGGAAGGATATAAACTGTTCAAAAGAAACAGACCTAACAAAACAGGAGGTGAAATTACATTATATGTAAGAGAACACTACATCTCTACAGAAATGGATGAACTAAGAATGAAAGCCTCCTAGAATGCATATAGTTCAATATAAAAGAAAAAAAAAGATAGCATTGCCATATACTAGAGGCCACCCAACCGAACAGAAGAAAGAGATGAACCTTTTGCTAATGAGTTAACAAATGTATGTGGGAAACACAGCACAGCAGTAATGGTGGATGCTAGCTACTTTGATATCAAATGGGAGACAAACTCTGAATCAAGTGGGAGATCAACCAATCTAGCTGACAACTTTGTCATATAAAAGGTAGAGGAGGAAACTAGAGGACAGCTATACTGGACCTAATTCTTATTAGCAGAGAAGAAATGATAAAGGAGGGAAGTGCTTTGCCAAGCTTGATTTGGCTCAAGCATATCAACAGCTACCTGTTGATGAGGCGACTGCTGAAGCCCAAACCATAGTCACGCACAGAGGTGCGTTCAAAGTAAAGAGGCTGCAGTTTGGGGTAAATGTAGCCCCTGGCATTTTCCAAGGGGTGATGGAGCGGACGCTCAGAGGGATTCCCGGGGTCTGCCCCTATTTTGATGACATCCTCATTGCAGGAGAATCATCAGGAAACTTAGCCGAAAGGCTGAGGGCTGTCTTGCTGCGTTTCCGCCAAGCTGGGCTGAAGCTACAGCAGGACAAGTGTAAAATCGGTGTGTCATCCGCCGAGTTCTTGGGGTTCCGCATCGATGCAGATGGCATCCACCCCGCAGAGTCCAAATTCAAGGCCATCCAATTGGCCCCTAGTCCCCAATCTAAAACTGAACTTCAGGCCTTTTTGGGGCTTTTAAACTTTTACCATTCCTTCCTCCCAAACAAAGCTGCTGTGGCTGAGCCGCTTCACAGGCTCTTAGACAAACAGGCTCCATGGGCATGGACAAAAGTCAATGAGGAGGCCTTTACAAGGGTCAAAGCCTTATTGTCCTCAAAATGCTGTACTGGCTCACTTCAATGAGCAGTTGCCAGTGTGCATCGCATGTGATGCTTCCCCTTATGGGGTAGGAGCAGTGCTAAGCCATCTCAAGGAAGATGGAACACAGGTCCCTGTGGGGCGATTGTTGTCAAAAAGTGAAAGAACGTGGATTGACTTGAATTCCACTGGAACCAGGGTACAAAGGGTACGGGGAATAGCCAGGGTGACATTTGGACTAAATGTTACGTGGTACTGGTTATTGGCCGGGATGGCGTTGTCCCAGCCTAGGGGGGAGGGGTGTTGTGTCCTGGGCCTTGCTGAGTTAATCAGCAAGGCTCAGGAAACCTGCAGGACGACTGCAGAGACCCGGGCAGACCACGTGTTTGCCCGGGACCGGTTGTATAGACCCGGGCAGCCCACATGTCTGCCCGGGACCCAGACAGGCTGTCTCCAGCCTCATGCACATGCGCAAGGCGGGAGAATGGCCTGCATTCATTGGTTGAGCCTCCCCTTGCAGGGGAAGTATAAAAGGGCATGTTGCCATTTTCTCCTTTGCTTCTGTTCAGTGCAAGTACACAATAAAGAACATCTTTTGCACCAACTGCCTCGTCTTCATGTCTGTGTTGCGAACAGAACAGACAGCATCACCACCAGATGGATTTGTAACTAACTGACAAACAGCACTCAATGTGCATGGAGGGAAGTAAACACTGGGGTACCCCAAGGTTCTGTTTTAGGCCCAGTACTTTTCAATACCTTCATAAACAATTTAGATGAGATAATAGAAAGGGAAATCATCAAATTTGCAGATGACACCTGGCTGGCAGGAATAGCCAATACCCCAGAAGATAGGCTCAAGATCCAGATGGATCTTGACAAGACTTGAACACTGGGTCAAGTCTGTGAACAACCGGTTCTCTGTGTGGATGCTGCTTCTGGAAGTCCGTTCTGGGCCTGGGCAACAAAAAATTAGCTACCAGTTCTGCCGAAGTGGTGCGAACTGGCTGAATCCCACCACTGGTCCTATCTAACAAAATGAAATTCAGTGTAGAGAAAAATAAGGTTTTACACTTAGGTAACAAAAACCAAATGTACAGGTACAGATTAGGTGAAACGTGGCTCAATAGCAGTAACTGCTATTGGAGTCCTAGTGCAGGGGTCCCCAACCGCGAGCCATGGTCCACTACTGGGCTGTGGCCTATTTGAAACCAGACTGCATATGTGAGTGCAGCTCATTTTGCAGTTGAGCTGCATATGTGTGTTCGCCAGCATGCCGCTTGCATGAGTTGAGCTGCCTGTGTGTGTGTATGCCCACTGACCCACTACTCACGTAGCCCAGTTCCTCTCTCTCCCCCAGCTGGGCTGTCAAGCCACAAAGGTTGGGGACTGCTGTCCTAGTGGACAATTACTTAAATATGAGCCAGCAGTGTGCTGCAACTGCCAAAAATGTTAATGCAATCCTAGGCTACATTAACAGAAGAATAGAATCAAGATCATGTGAAGTGTTAATATTGCTTTATAAGACCTCGGTAAGACCACACTGGAATACTGCATACAGTTTTGGTCACCATAACATAAAAAAGATGTTGAGACTCTGGAAAGAGTTCAGAGAAGAGCAACACAGATGATTAGGGGGAATAGAGGCTAATACATATGAAGAATGGTTGCAGGAATTAGGTACATGTAGTCTAGTGAAAAGAAGGACTGGGGGCGACATGATAGTAGTGTTCCAATATTTGAGGGGCTACCACAAAAAAGAAGGTGGTCAACCTATTTTCCAAAGTACCAGAAGGCAAGAAAAGAAGCAATGGATGAAAACTATTCAAGTAAAGAAGAACCTAAAACTGAGGAGAAATTTCCTGACAGCGAGACCAATAAACCAGTGGAATGGCTTCCCTTCAGAAGTTGTGGGTCCTCCATCACTGGAGGCTTTTAAAAAAAGACTGGACAACTATTTGTCTGAAATGTTATAGGGTCTCCTGCTTGAGCAGGGGATTGGACTACTAGAGGATCTTCAATGTCCCTTCAAACTCTGTTATTCTGTTATCTATTCTGTTAACTGTTCTATCCTTTGAACAAAATCCACTATCATGGTAGACTTGACTGAAGAAAGGTTTCAATGAAATGAATGATGTGTATGTGTCTCTCCAAGAATCTCTATCCTAAACCACTTTTTCCACATTCCTTTTCAGTAGATTTGAAAGCTATCACCTTCCCCAGTACCAACACTATGCCGACAAATATCTCTTAGCCCTTTACCATCACTGATTCTGCCTGGAAATAAAAGCCCAGTGAAGAGATTTCCTTTTTATGTTCTGGGATACAAAATACAACATCCGTCAATGGGAGATGCCAAAAGTGGAAATTGGGATCTCTGATGAGCACAACTAGTTTATGACAATGAATTTTGCCAAACTACCTCTAGTTCTTTCAAATTTCAAAGCAGACTATACCTGTTGCCACGGTTTCCACTTCACAAATTAGGCAGTTCTAGGAAGTTTATATATTTAAATACTTCTGACGGGTGAGAACTAGATCAGTATTTCAAGGGTGTATGGAATAACTTAGTCCTTCAAGGGCAAGCTGAAGAATCTTCTTTTACTGCATGTTTTATGGGTAATAAAGGATTGCCAAGTTCTGAAATACTTTAAGAATTGAATAATACTGATACTTCAGATATAGATTTACATATTGTACTAAGCAACTGTTGGAGATGATCAGGCTGAGCCCGATGCAGTGGTGAAACGTGTCATCAGTCATGAGTCCCTGCATGCCCACAAGAGATCTAAGTCCAGCCCACCTTGAATTCCTTTGACTCTTATCCATCACCAATTTGCTTTGACCATTATTGTAGAGACCTTAAACTTGCAATAAATTTTTATACTCAGTTGAACTGCCTAAATCTCCTGATTTCCCCTGGCGCTTGACATTTATCTGAGCTACTCCCTTCACCAAAATTTTTCTTGGGCTCCGGAATATCCTAGCCATGAGCTCAGATCCCAGAGCTGCAGCAATAGCAGATGAGCCAGACCTCCATTATATCAGCAGATGCCAAGATGGTATTGAAGATGAAATCAGGAATTTTGCAGCCAATTTTCAACTGATGATGCAGCAAATGCAAATCCTGACTCAACAAGGCATTCCTCTGCAACCACAACCACCTGCTCTATCACCCAGGCACAACTGCCAGTTCCTGCTGCTCTTATCTCCAAGTCTCCTGGCTGCCTATCACAGAGATTCACTGATGGTCTGATAAGATGTGCTCATCAGCACCTGACCTGGGGAGTTTCTGACAGCAGATCAATAGTCTCCTTTACCCTCATGCTTTTAATTGACTGCCCAATGGGTGCTTCCACTCATTGAGACCAACAACCCCATCCTGGATAGTTACTCAATTTTCCTCATTAGATTTAGGAAGCATTTTGGAGATGCTATTCAGATAAAAACTGCAAAACAGCACATCTTCCAACTCTGCCAAGGTAATAATTCTATGAGAGCATATCTTCAATGTACCTGGATTGGAATGAGCCAGCCCAAAGAGCACAATTCAAGAAGGGCCTCAACAAGGCCATAATCACACAACTGACATAAGGAAATCCACAGGATCTACAAGATCTCTACCTAGCTGCTATAACAGCTGAATCTCGACTTGTAGAACTAGCCTCTCTGCCCCTTTGGATTTGAACACTGAAGAGCTGATGCAAATTGGAGCAATCAGACAAACCCTGGGAGCAGAAGAACGGCAAAGGAACAGAGAGCTCACCCTGTGTTTCTATTGAGGAAAGCTTGGCTACATAGTCAAGAATTGCCCTACTAAACCTCCCAGGAGAAGCAACAGACAGCCCAGCAATGTCTCCACTACTCACTGCCTGGGCAACAAGCCCCAAGACCAGGGAAATGAGAAATGGCCCCCTTCCAAGAACTCACAGAGGTGCCCACCCAAACACTGAATGGAGCTCAATTACTTCCATGCTCAGGTATGTTAATAAAATTTGATTCCACCCTGATACTTCCGAGTGCTCAGGAAACCACCATCCTTGTTTTAATATATTCTGGTTCAATCTTTGAGTTCATAAGCCTAATAAAAGTTCTGAAAAGATACTTACAATGTCCCTGAAGTCTCCATTGCCAGTGATAACTATTGATGGCCGAATTATAAAAGCTGGCCCAATTACTCATGCCACAGTACCTTTGAAGTTAACAATAAATCAGCATTCTGAAGAGTTAACTCTCATCGATCTTCCACTAGCGCTGGGAATTGCTTGGTTACAACACCATGACCTCACTATTAAATGGAAAAAATAATTTATTGCCTTTGAAAATCCTGAATGCTTTTCTCACTGTGATCGGTCTTCCGACCCCCCCCCCACCAGCCCTCCCCCAATGGTTCGCAGAGAGATTCCCTATCTGACAAGTAAATATGCAGACTTTGCTGATGGTTCGGGAAGGAGGAAGCCTTGGCCCTCCCTCCACACAGACTGTGATTGCACCATAAACCTGGTCCCAAAATTCCTGTCAAGACATAATTCCAAATGTCTATTCCAGAATTAGAAACTTTAAAACAATATTTAGACTCTAAATTTGCAAAAGGGATTCATACGACCCTCCCAGTCTCAGCTGCCACCTGCTTTGTACCCAAGAAGCAAGACCCCAGTAGGCCTAATAATGGTGATAACCCCCCCCCCAACTGAGAGTGGTCCATGATTACAAGGCTTTAAATGCAGTCATAGTAAGAGACATTATCCACTGCCGTTAATTCCAGACATATTAGATAGACTACTGAAAGCAAGCATTTTTACAAGACTAGATCTCCACAATGCTTACAACCTTATTTGAATAAAAGAAGACCATGAATACTTAACCTTCATTGACACCAGATATGGCAAATTTGAATACACAGTGCTGCCTTTTGGTCTGTGCAATACCCTGGCCATATTTTCTAGATTCATGAACCAAATTTTTCAAGATTTAATAGATAATTGTGTGGTCTTATATTTGGATGATATTTTAATTTACTCTGAGAATGAGGCTCAGCACACGGACCACATGTGCACAGTCCTCAGTAGACTAAGAGATAACCACCTCTTTGCCAAGCCAGAAAAATGTGCCTTTGATTTACAACAACTAGAGGTATCTAAATGGACCTCCAGAAAGTCCAAGCTGTGCTAGACTGGCAACTGACTGCATAGCCAAAGATATCCAATGCTTCCTGGGCTTTGCTAATTTCTACAGGAAATTTATATCAGGTTGTGCTCATAAAGCCAAACCACTGACCCAGCTGACAAAGATGGGAATTAAATTCACTTGGATCTCTATACACTAATCAGCCCTCAAAGAGTTAAAGCAGATCTTTGCTAGTGAACCCCTCCTTCAGCATCCAGGCATATCAAAGAAATTTATTGTCCAGATCGATGTCTCAGATGTTGCCATTGGAACTGTTCTTTTATAGGTGGGAGAGACAAAAGACAGCCATGCCTCTTGCAATGCACATTCTTTTCCAGAGCTTTGTCTGCCCCACAACACAATTATGACATGTTTAACAAAGAATTCCGTGCTGTTAAATCAGCATTCCAACACTGGAAACACTTCCTAGAAGGTGCACATTTTCCTATAGAGGTCAACACTGACCACAGGAATCTACATACCCTGCAAAAAACCAAGCCACTTTCACCCAGACAAGTCAGATGTATTTCTACATTAAATGCATCCCAGGTTCCAAGAACTTAATGCCAGATGCGTTCTCTCACAAACCAGAATATTCTATTATTCAATAGATCCCATAATCAACAACAATCCTACAATCTTCCAATTTCCAGATTCATCAATCACTACCAACCATTGAGAGGTTGGGAGCTACCCAACTGCACCAGGACTTACTCATAAGAATAAAGACACAGCCCAACTTTTGCTAGACCACATCTTTTGCTATGGTCTCAGCACTTGTGTCAGACAGAGGCATGCAATTCCAATCTAAATTTTGGAAAGCACTTTTCAGCTACTAAATGTCAAGGTTAACTTCTCCTCAGCTCATCACCTTGCCATGAATGGAAAGGCCAGTATCTTACCAAGTATTACTTTCCAAAGATGCTGCCCTAAGCACAATAAGATCCCAGCAACACTGTCCAATGCCAGTCGTAGCAGACGGAGAACCAGAATATGAGGTGGAAGAAATCTTAGACTTTAGAAAAAGAGGAAAAGGCATCCAGTACTTAATTGGAAAGACTACATGGTTGCAGATCACTCCTGGGAAAATGCAGAGTTTGTTCATGCCCCTGATTTAATTTGTCAGTTCCTCCAGCACTTCCCTGACAAGCCATGCCCAACCAAATTACCAGCACTCTGCCAAATTTCACCAGAGGAACTTGTTGAGGAAGATGTTAACCAGTCCCTCTGCATTCCTCCAGGGGGAGGAGGGAGACTCGCCTATGATGTGCCTTCCACATCTGGCCTTCAATTCCTGAGAAAGGAAGGGGAGGGACCCTCTAACAATGTTTGTGTGTTACAACAACCACCACCTGGCTCACCAGGTCCTGGAGAAGAATGAGAGGAGAATTCCTTTGAAACTGCCTCCCTTCCACCTTTGCCAATTTTGCATGAGAACTCAGACTTTGAATGCTGGAAGGGAAAAGCAGCATAGATGAACCATGGAAGAGGAGAGGGGCCAATATGGAGGAATGGGTGATATAGCAGATGACCAGGCTGAGCCTGAGAGAGGGGGTCAAATGCCTCATCAGTCAAGAGTCCCTGCATGTACATAAGAGATCTTAGTCCAGCCCACCTTGAATTCCTTTGACTCTTATCTACCACCAATTCACTTTGACTGTTAGTAGCTCAGATTCTTGTAGAGAGCTTAAGCTTGCAATAAATCTTTATACTCATTTGAACTGCCTGAATCTCCTGATTTCTCCCGGCCCTTGACAGCAACTATGGTAAAGCATAATGTGTAAAGCCAGTCAATTTAGTTTGTATATCATAATTCATAATTCAGCATTATGTCTATACCAGGCCATTAAAGTTTGGAAACTTAACTATGGTTAAAATAGTCTTATCTTATTATTGGTTACATAACAATAATCAACTGTAAAAAGCAAGTTGCCACTGAAAGCTCAAGAGCAAAGGAAGTAATTTTAGCCTACTTAGTTATTATTATCAGTGTTGTTAAATTTATATACGGTAGTATCTTTAATAACTAGAAATCATATATAACTAAAAAAAAAACCTTCTGTATCTGAAGGGGAAACATCACATTTGAATGAAAACTGCTTTCCTTCCAGACTTATTTTTTTAAAGGTCAGGTAATAGTGCTAACAAGTGAAACTGGTATCTCAATTCTTTGGGAATTTTAAAAATTGGCAAATATGCAAATTATCAGTTAAAATCTGGCTGCATTTTATTACGTACTGTACCTAAACCCAAATAATAACCCTTAATTGAAGGACCTTCAGGTCTAAGTTGCTAAAGCAATCAGGCGAGAGAAATGGTTGTGTTTTGCTTGGTTATACTGTGCATACAGTGCAGAAGTTGGGACGTGAGGTTTTGCTATAAGAAGCCTAACAAATTTAACTTTGGAAACTACAGGCTTTACAAAATAAAAAATTCTCACCTGTACTCTGTAGAAATATAGGATCTGCCGCCATTACCGGAACTTTAACATGAAGAAAGCAACTGAGCAAATAACAACATTACTCATGCATGACCTTTACCCCCTTATCCCAACCCACAGCAAATAGCGGAAGAACGCATGGAAGACAAAGATAACTTCCTTGGAAACACTTTTGGCCTGGCAGACACTAGACACTGGCTCAATTAGTTTTTCATGGAAAAAACCGGATTGCATGTACATTCACTATGGAGCGGGAGGTTAGTAGAGTTTGCAGTTACCATGTAAAATAGAGGCGTGTGATATCCAGTGACCTTAAATTCTACTGCTTATATAGATCTTGCACTGTTAAACAACAAAGCAGATCTCATTATCATAATCAATTCATTCTTATAATGGATATAATGGGATAGTTTCTCATTGAAAATGTGACTTAGCCATACTTTCCTGAGTTTGTGGTATAATATAAAAATGTAGTTCCCCTGCCCTCTTGCACAACTTGGATCAACTTTTAAGGCATCTTAATCTTTATTTGATCCATATTTGAAAAGCTGAGGAACCTATTGCAATAGGACCAAAAAGTTGAGAAGGTTTTGGAAAATGAGTGGGTTAAGATCTTAGGGATTTTAAGATCCAAACAGATAGGCACCTTATTTGTAACATGCCTGATATAATAATTATTGAAAAGAAAAAAGTCTGCTTCATTGATGTTTCTGTTCCTGGTGATACTAGGATTGAGGAGAAGCAATTGTATAAAATTAAGAAATACCAGGGCTTGCAAATTGAAGTTGGGTGCTTATGGAAAAGAAATCTAATTGTGATTGGAACCCTCAGAGTGATACCTAAAGGACTATCTTGATATTTGAAAATATGGAATTTATCAATATTTCAGTACTGAACACCCTAATTTTACAAGAGTCACCCTGCCTGGAACTGCCTATATTCTTAGATGCTACCTAATAATTCTTAGGTTCTTGGTTAAGATCTGAATTATTAAGTTTCCATCAATTTTAGACTGTAATCTACAGTTAAACATAGAATATAACAATAGATTACACACACATAATAATAGCCCTTGCAATACCTAGAAACAGTGGAATAGAAAAAAAATTGTGGGACCAAAAAAAAGTTATGGTTCCCTGTTAATGGAATATCACTCCACCGGAGATAAGACTGTCTCCCATCTTCTTACTTTTCTGGAATGCCTTGAAAACATGGACTGTCAGCTGGCTTGGGGATCTCAAGCTGAAACAGCCAATCAAGTAGCTAGTGTGACTGCATCTGCTACCCCTGGCTTGGGTGGGTTTTTAGTTGCTTTAAGCGTCTCTGAATCACTGTGAGTGATCATATAAATTTTAAAAATGAAATAAGTAAGTAAGCAAATAAACAAATAAAAAGCTGGAGAAAATTACAAAATACGAAGATACAGTATATTGTAATAGAAATAGAATAACTACAAATAGAAATAGAACAACTGTGGCAAAAAAAATGCAAAAGTGATACCAAAATTAATAAGCGCATAGGATGCAATTCCAAAGCATCTGGAGCACCACTTGAACATCATCAATGTTGACACAATCACCATCAGTCAGTTGCAAAAGGCAAGTTGTTTGGAACAGCTTACATCCTTTGATGATACATTTATTATTATTAAACAGTATCTACCTATCCCAGGTCTTTGGGAAGGACTCAATAGGTGGGAAAAATGCCAAAGTCAGTGTAAACATCTGGTGGATTGTGCAATCTACCATGGCATGAATGTGTATATGCTGCTTCCAGACATTTTGGGTATCTTACAATTGTTAAAAACACCTAAAAAAAGAACAGTAGAAAGTCTTAATTTATTTTCAGTGTTTTTCCAACAGTTTCTGTTGTACTCCACTTTTTATGCAAGCACCACAACTTCACTATTATCATAGAAACTTCCTGGATATTACTAAGTCCACTGTCAACACAGCCCCTTTGTAAAATTCATAACGTTAAAAAAAGAGACATGAAATATGGCAGTGAGGAAGCTTAGGAATTTTGCCTTAGCAACAGCTCCCTCATAACAGCGGCCTTCTCTGAAGCAAAACATCTGCTTTTTAAAAGAGGATTAGTCGGTGAACTCTGATCATTTTTTACTCCTAAAACAAAAGAGGGACTAAAAAAAAACCTCTTGCCTCTTTTCAGATTTTTTAACAAAAGTAAATGGAAATGCACCCAAATGTAGCTGGAGAATCACCCCCCCCCAAGGAAAAGGCTTCACCTAGGGGCAATGGGGGCGCACACTAAAATAGTTCTTCCCTTTACCTGGGAATATTGTACTGGAGGAGGCCACACCGCTTCACTTGCCAAGAGCCCTTCCAAGCAAGTTCCTTCGAAGGTAAGACAGGCCTCTTGTCTGCTAGTACAACTCTTTCAGCCTTCTTGTTAAGTCCTGCCTACATTCCTGAGCAAGATAAAACTGAACAGATGCCAGATGGACAGAGGCGAGCTTTGAAAGTGGGCTGGCCATGCATGGAGGATTTGGGGTGGGTGCTTTCAGCTGAGATGTGTTCAACTTTCCTTGCAGAAGAAAATAACTGCAGTATGCCCAAGAATGAAATATACTGTGGTCTGTCTAATAAATATTATAAAGCAGCATTTCACAAACTTTTCTATATCACAGGCCCCCTAAAATGGTAAATGAATTTGTGTGACTCCTTCGCAAATAATGATTTTACTGATGATAGGGTTGGAAAAGAGATATAAACAACTTTTATTTAGTAAACTTTATATCTCAGAGGGCTCCCAAACTTTGTCATAAAACTGCCCATTGCAGTTTTGCAATGGCAAAATGAAGAGCAGAGACTAGAATGAAATTTGATTGTGCTCCCATTCTGCCTGCTCAAGTCTGATCTCTCTTCTTTTGTGCCCCCCACCCAAGATGGAGAACCTTGCCACTAGCAGTCCACAAGAAAAGATATGTTACAATTAGCAAGTTGATGAAGCCTCATTCCACTTTAATACCACTTCCTCATTTTGACTGTATCTTAGTGCTTTTCTTAGAGCTTGGCAACTTTGAGACCTGTGGACTACTACTCCCAGGATTCCCCAGCTAAGCATCCTTTATTGAAGGGTTATTATTGTATATCTGTTTACTGGATAGCTGTTTACTTTAGGAGAAGTTATAATGGAACAAAAACCTCCAGCTGTAATAACCATTTTAAAAACAAGTTTTGTATAGGAGATAAAAGAAGTACTATATTCACTAATTTTTATTATCTAATTAAGGCATCTGGGTCTCAAATTTAGCTTCCTAAGAAGTACTTAGGATTAAACTATATTAGGGAAAGAATCCAATTATATTTGATGATGTTTATCAGAGGCATAGTTGCTTGCATTATATCACAAATTACTACTTAAAACACACACACACACACACACACACACACATCCTTGCCACAGAATTAATTGTACCATCAATCCTAGGCTAAAGTAGAGCCTTCTAGGAAAGAATAATGAGTATAGACAGCTGTCTCATGGTTTTTCAAATTTTCCAATTTCTGTAAAAAAATGCTGGGTAGTTGTAGCCGGAGGTAAAAATTAATGCTAAAGATACTGAAGACCTGGACAACATACTAGATCTTCCAGCTTCATTACCCACTAAAAAGCCTGGATACAGTGCCTCCAGCTCTCTCCATCAAGAAGTATTGTTATAATAAAACAAGAGAGAGAAAAATTCTCTCCAAAATAGTTTATGGCTTTTTAAAAATGTATGTTTGCCATCCATTTGTCAGTAGAATAACTTTCTGCATGCATTTGCTACCTTGATTTTCTTTTCAGCCCAATGGAATGTTGAAAGAAATCATATAAAGGAAGAAGTTGGAATTCTTTCTGTCCCGGGCTGGCTTTAGGCTAAGGCTAAGTAGATACTGCCCTAGTTTAATGGGAAAAATGCTAACCCCTCCAAATAATTCTAAAAGAATGAATCTTCACATCAGCAGGTGGTGGTGCCATCAGTCAATGTGGCCTATATACCCTTGAACTATTACAGTCTTTGCCTTTTAGCAGAATAACTCTCTGAAAACTGATCAGAGTAAGAGGTACAAAAGAATGTCTGAAAATAGGTGAGCTTGGAGGTGTAGAGAAAAAAAGATCCAGCTAAAATTCCCATTGCATCCTTGCGGGAGAGGCACTAGGAAACAGCTGTAGGCATACCAAGCAGCTTCCAACCAGGGAGCATGCAGTGTTTGAGAGGTCAGGTGCTGCAACCTGACCTCTCAATCTTCTGAAGGGCTACAACTTTTGGGCATTTTGCCAACCATTCTTGATGATGTAACTGTTGGGTTCTACAGTTTATGGGATGCCCTCCTTCATTGTAAACATATATGTGATTATATTGAACTTGGTTTACCCAAGGATCAGATACACAGATAAGTTGAATTCCTCTTTATTCATCTCAAAGTGCAACTTATCTTACCTCAGATAATTTACACATATATTGGAACAAGCAACTGATACACAGCAATTAATACAACAAATCTGAATTCTGTATTACAATGCCAATACTGTGATCATGTATTAGTACTGTGACATTTTATGTCTTGCAATCAGTAAAGTGGGGTCAGAGTAACCAATGTTAACCAAATGAAAGTCTGACTCTCTTCAAGCCCATCTCACATTTTCAACAATATTTCATTAAAGAAAAGCCTCCTCAAGATTCAGAATATATTAATCGGTATACTATTTCCCTCAACTCCTTCGCAACTAGTGGTATTGCTTGAAAAATAATTACTTTGGTTGAAAAATAAATCTTTAGATTCACTCACAAAGCCTCCCCCTTTCCCCAAACTTTATACACACTAAATCACGTAGTCAACAAAAGTGTTGAAAATCACGGATGCAGAATACCGTGCCAGGCAATTAGCCCATTACTTGTCCAACAGGGTTTCCTCACCCATGTTTCCAACCTACAAAAACAAACTTTTTGAATCTAGCAGAGAAGATTTGATTGCTTGCCAAATGTTTCTCACCCAGCTTCATTGTCCCTATCTTTGGCTCTAGCCAGTGACACCTCTTTTCTTACAGCAACAGGAGTTGTTCTCACATTGAAGCCACTCCATTGTACAGCTCTATGTCTAGCTTTCTGGGAATATGTAACTGGTCTGGCTAAGGATCTGCTCCATAATCTGATTCTGGAAAAACATGTACATCGCTATATTTCCTTCTTCGTCTTGTGGCCTCAATAAAGTTGGCCCAAAAACAATTGCAATACTCTGCAGAGACATGCGGTTCTTCTCCCGGAACGCTATAACCCTGGGGGGAAAAAAAGGAAGAACACCTTGAAGCTATAAGAACAATTCTGCTATGCCACCAGAAATAAGTGGACTTAAGTTGCAATTTCTTTTGGCTGGATTTAATTTTATCACTTACAGTACTTTTATGAAGTACTAGTACTCTTCTATAAAGATGATTGCTACCCACTTGCCCTTTTGTGCCCATCGGGCTACTTAAGTTTCATTGAATATTATTTCTTTCAAGTAACACAGCACTGAAAGTGTCATCAACTAAATTTCTACAGTGGGGCAATCAGGCAGGCAGACAGGGAACCAGGTGGGATCTGCTTCCTAGTGGGAACTTAAAGAAAGGAAGACCAAAAGGCAAAGAAAACTGTCATAAGAGTCTAGTTGGAGGAGACTGTGGCTGAAGCAATACATTTACAAAAGATCTATGGTCACAGGGCTGCTTTTATTGTAAAGTTAGTATTTTAACAGCCTAAACCGACTAAAAGATCTGGAAAATGATGCTGCTCACCTGGAAAGATGCTGGAAGAGAACCCTCGTGGTATTGAAATTAGCAGGAGGTAGAGAATAGACAACCTCTTGTAAGCGATGGCTTCGCATGGCGGGGTCTATAGTTTCTGCAGTTCCCCCCCAAAAAGGAGATTTTACTCATTTTGTTCTTTATATATAAATAATTCTAAGAAGTAACAGCAGATTGTCTGGAGTTTTTCCACTGTTATTTTTCACTGCGATGGAACCACAGGACACCATACCATTTATGTACTTTCTTGCCGCCCTGCTCTTCCCAGCAGTCAAGAGTAAAAGGAGGGGTGGGAAAGGTGCATATCAGACCAGAAGTCACATTCTCCCAATATGATTTTTTTTTTAACAAGAAAGGCTGTGCCAAGCCTGGTTTGCTATGTGCCATGACTCCTCAGATTCCAAAAAAGAGTATATTATTCATATGTGGTCTCTATGTGTTTATGATAAAGTGCCCATTCTATTCTCTTTTTTGCTTTTGCTTGTGTCCATGTTTTTAACTCTGTATTTTTTTTCCTCACAACTTTCTTAGTTCAATAAAAACATTATTATGTGAAATCACAGCTGACAGTTCTTTAGCTGTGTTGGCCTTTATATGCATCAAGTTCTTTCTAAGAATCAAGTTCTTTCTAAGAACCTAGGAAGTTGTAATATATATCTGTGTGGGTCCCAGTAGAATGGCCTTTTGTAATTGGCAGATGGAAATTTTGTCAATGTGCAGATTTTTCATGTGCTGTCCAAGATTTTTTGGTATGGCATCCAATGTGACAATAACCAACTGGGACCATCAGATGTTGATATTTGTGGTTATCATTACCTGTATTGATATTAATTGTCACAAGGCAGAAAAAGGCAATCTGTGTTACTTTTCCCAAACAGAGCTCTAATGTGATCTTATTAACTCATTGCAATTTGTTGATAAAAAAGCACTTTTGATTTGTAACACTGTTATTTGAAGGAAGCTCCTTAAATTATTTATCATTTATTTATTTGTACCCTGCCTTTATTATTTTTACAAATAACTCAAGGCAGCAAACATACCCAACACATCTTCCTCCTCCTATTTTCTCCACAACAACAACCCTGTGAGGTGGGCTGGGCTGAGAGAGAGCCCAAAGTTACCCAGCTGATTTCATGGCTAAGGCAATAGTTGAACTCACTGTCTCCTGCTTTGTATCCTGTGGCTTAACCACTAGACAAAACTGGCTCTATATATTAAAAACCTAGCCTGGATTTAAATAAAAAAATAAACTGGATTTAAATACTATAATCCACAGAAATGTACTCAATTTATTTTTAATTCCTTTTGTTTTGACCTGGCCATGCCCAGGTTTAATGTTACTCTCTGTCTGCCAACTACCTAACCACAATTTAAAAAGAGTTAAGTGTGATCTTCAGTTGCTACAAGATTCTCTATCTCTGCTTTAAATGATAAATATGCAACGGGAAAGAATGGGCAGAATAAAAATAGACCTGTATCTTCTACTATCAATCTAGGTAATTTGCTAGATTGACACAATTTCTAACTTCCAATTGTTTCAACAAGAGAAACAACTGAAATGTAGATAACCTGGAGAAAGAATTTTTATATGCAGAATATTCAAATCACCTTTCTGAACTCAAAATTCTAGTTCTGGAAGTATTAGTTCAGCTTAGGCATGAAGCCAGCTGATAATTTTGAGGTAGTCACTAGGAAGAAAGAAGTAATAAGTCACTCTTGAAATTGTTGCCATGAAAATTTCATGTATTAATCCAGGCAGTCATCAGGAGTCAAGACTAACTCAATCCCTCCCCCTCCCCAAATTTTGTCCTGTTATGATTTCTGGATCTCAGATGTTCAGTAAAAAAATTCTATGTATATATTGAAGTCTGACCACACCTTAGTTATGGGAGATAATGTCTTACAGTCAGAAAATCTATGGCTTTGATATTGAAAGTTAGCCACTAAATAATTCTTTTATTCTTCCCAAGAGTAAAATATTGTCTTACTAGCAGCAGCAATTAATCTGTCAAAATAGCTGAAGGGGAAGAGTGGTTCAGGCAGTTCACGGAAGAAGAGTTTGAGTGCTCCAGTGATGACATGAACATCATCCCAACGGCCACCATCAAGATCCAGATGCTCATCTGCAAAATTAATGAAAATTACAATATACAGAATCCCATCCCATGCCCCATAGCACTGAAGATAAAGATAAAGCTAGCAATGCAGCTAGAGCTGATTTTTAGACCAACATTTATTCACAATCCTTGGACCAGAGAACAATGCAGTAATATTTGCTCCAGAACCATGCTGAAGAAGAAAAGGCGACTCCCTCAAAAGTGAATGCAGAGTGCACTTAGTTTCCAGAAGGGAGCTCAAATTCAGTTCTATCTGGAGACCAACTTGGATTAGGGTGGAACTCTTAAGCGTGAAACTCTTTAGTGTTAGAAAGTTCTGTTTAGATCAAAGTTATTCAACCTTGGCAACTTTACGATGTGTGGACTTCAACTTCCAGCATATGGAATTCTGGCAATTGAAGTCTACACATCTTAAAGTTGCTATGTTTCAAAAACACTGAGCTAGATATTCCTCACCTTGCTTTATCTAGTGTGTGCCATGACATGGGAAAATGGCTCCAAGAGAGCAGCTCAGTCAAATAAGGTTGATTCCCGACTCCTTGACTGCTCCTCCATGCATCCTAGTATGTCCATGTGGGTTCTGGACAGTAGGATGGGAAACATTTCTTTCATGCTAGAATATCATGCATGATATTCTATTAGGCATTCTGACAAAGATGTTGATACCAACATCCCTGGACAGTGTCCAGGTTTCAGGAAGCCTCTTATATACATCTCAAAATTATTCACAGACGTAAACAAACCTGGGATCTTCTACAGGCAATGGACATTATGCCTCACTAAGCAATCCCATTTACAAGTCACAGTAGCTTACCATGGTCAACTTTGTAGCGCAATTTTTGTATTGTAGCTAGGTTACCGCTTATTCGATAAAGTCCATCAATATCCAAGCCTGAGAGACAGAAAAATTACAGCTATTATCTGTATCTCCACAAGAGAAAAATAGATGCAAAATAAGGGCCTTTTCTCACACTTTTCATTTCTTTTTCTTCAGTACCAAAAACAACTTAACAGAGCTTTTTATGAGTCACAAAACAAAATGAAGGATTCAAAATGTAAATGTTATGGAAATTCTGATCAAGTTGCATAATGGATGCACATCACGGAATTGAAGATGTGGAGTGTTTGGGCTCAGATTTTCAATTTAGGTGAAATGTAGAGTATTGCATACCTCTTTTCTCCACGGTGGCAATGCACTGCCTGACGAAGTGAGGCACTGTACTCTTTTCACGGTCACAGAGAACTTGAAGAGCACATCCAAACACCTGATCTGAATTTAAACAACAACAACAACACAAAAAACCCCATATCAACTCAGGCAAGAAAGATGGATCACATTATTTTCTAAATTAATTTCCTTCCAATTAGAGGGCAGTACTGTCCTGGGAAATGGTGGTTGAACCCCTTATAACTTAAATGTTAAAAGTATTTAAAATGGCTACAATTATACAGCAAATGATGAGCCAACTGTGGGCCTAAGTGGCACTTCAAGGTCATTTTTTAAACAGCATTCTTTCTCTCCAGGGAATATACCTTTAATGTAGCCTCGGTCTCGCAGGTACTGTAGAGATGGACGCTTCAGCAGAAATTTCCTGAGCACATTGCGGATTTTGTTGGAATCACTGTCAGAACTGTGAGAGTGCCAGAAAGCTGCAAAGGGATAACTGGCATTAGAATACCCATATAGGGAATGGAGCATTGTTTTAAAGGTATGTGAAATTTTTCCTGATCTTTCAGAGGGAAAAAAAGCAGCAGAAAGAGAAAATATAAGTTTCTCCATCTAGGTTATTTTAGAGGCCTTTTACACAGGCTATTAGTTCACTTGTTTTGAAAATAAGTCTTTTGGGACGATGTGTAGTCTTTTAGCTGAAAGAATAAAATCAATTCACAAATGCCTTTCTACTGGTTTCTATTCTGTACTGCTACCAAGAATACTATGAAATACATTCATGAAATCAGTAGAAATGAAGCTCAACTTGAAGGAGAATTCACCTTTACAAATATTCAAACACCAATATATAAAGGAAAGAGAATATGAAAGGAAATAAAGGGTTTCTACTGTCAGGCATGGAAAACTATTATTTTAAAAAATATTATACAGTAATTACTATTATACTACAAATGCCATTAGTCATATTTATTTTAGTTATATGCCACTCTTCCTCCTAAACATCAGTATGGGGATCTTCTACGTAAATATCCTTCCTTTCCTGAGCAAGCAGAGCAATCAAAACTTGCAGGGATCCAGACTATCCAGAAGATAATGCTCGCAATCGGGTAAGGCACTCTTCCTTAAACTCTGTGCCCTTCAGGGGTATAGAGCTAGACCTTCTATACACCCCCACCCATTTAGAGGAAAATAGGTTGGAAATATAACAGAATTTGCTCTATTTTGTGTTTATTTTAATCTTCATGTTCCAGGATTGTTTCTTTTTTATTCATATACAAACCTCCTTCACAACTTGTAAAGAAACACAATCTTTTTCAATATGTGTGGCTTAGTGTGCTACAGTTTTAGCCTCCTTCTTAGCTTTTTCCACACTGCAGTCTTCAGCTGCTGATCTGTATATAAACTAGTTGGAAATTAAAGTGGCTTACAGAATTCCTTTCTGGATTTCAACCACATTTCCCCCCTTGGTCACATTAATAGTCAGGTGTTCTCTCTCTTACTTCTTTCCCCAGCCCATTCATGAAAGCAAATGCCAACTGCTTTAGTTTTTGTTGCCATGTCTTCTGTAGACTGAAGAAAATTTTACAACAGTTCTTCCTGTCACTTGGACTTGAAACAGAAATTTAGTTCAAATCTTTGTCAATTTGCCTAGTTAAAAGAAAAAATATTACAAAACAGGCCAGCGTTTTGCCATTTCTCCATCAAATCCCTTAAAAACAAGACAAAACAAAGAAACAGCCTGCTTTGGGGCTTTCATTGGTGAAACTTGAACATTGTTTGTCAGAACAAAAACAAAGGTCCGCTGTTGAAAAAAATATCCAACAAATTCTAATTCAGTAGCAACCTTTAATTTTATGGTGACTTGAAGTCCTAAAAAAAAAAAATCCTGGTTACTAAGTATTTTAGGTAAAAGAGGGATTAACAAATCCTAATCCTATTATGTATCTGTGGATAAGTATGACCATGGTATTGTTGAACTAGTTAATCTGCAAACATATGTGATGTTTCCATTTCCATTTTCATCACACATTGTATCACTGTTGTCAACTCAGATCACATACATTTGCCAGTGAACAGAGCACAAACCTGGATGCTTTTTTTCACTTTCTTTCTCTTTGTTCCCTCCTGTTTGTTCCTTGGATTTTACAGCTGCTGAATTATCATCATCCTCTTCCAAAGGGAAATCTATAGACTGAAAGAAAGAAATACAGAACAATTATTGTCATCCCTGCCAAAAAGCTAGAAGAACTATGAAATCCTAATATTGTCAGTTCCCCTGGCAATTGATAAATATTCCACCTTTCCCTCTGTTTTTCCTTTTTTTTTAACAGACAATAATGGTAGTAGTAACAACTATCGAAGGTTTACAAATGAAAATGAGCGTCATCTGGATGCTCCTATGAAATCCCATGAATGAGGCAGAGCAATGGCAGAAAAAAGCATCACTTTGTGTGCAAAAACCACAAAGAAAGTTTGAGTGCATGTTAAGTTCAATGACAAGTTTTGCATACATTTGTGTTATAGCAGTTTGCTCATTGCTGAAGAGAAAGGGAAACTCTCTACCAGTTGCCATCCCTTCTCCTTTTATCTGAGCTCATGAAGAAGAAAGCTTTTAAAACAGCATTACATTTGTAGGACTTAAAGCTCAGGAATTGCTGTATTTCCCCACCAGAATGCTCTTTTTTTAAAAAAGAATTTTCTAGCAGAAAGAAAATACTTGTACCGCATTGGAATAAGGAAACATTTTTTAAAAAAATCCTTCTTCTGATGCTCTTACATGCCCTTGATCTGCAAGAAATTTATTTACATTCAGGAACCACAACATAAAAAAATAATCCAGAGATTTTAACTCTACCATGTTGTATGTTAGGAATAATATGTATCCTTCCAGATTCTGCTGATAATCAACTCCCAGCAATGCCAGCTAGCACAGCCAATGATGAGAACTGCTGTAGTTTAGTAACCTCTGAAAAGGCTAAATATAGAACCATAACAAAGCATCTATATCTTTATGCTTTAAGAGTTTAAGTGAAGGTGGTTTGTACATACCATCCTGATGGCTCCCACCCTGTGCTATACAGTATATGAAAAAGATTCCTGGTTCATTTAGGATAGCATAGATTCAGCAACAAGGGACGTACCAGTCTGCCAATTCTATTATTAATTGCATTGTGCCACATGCTGGCAATGGATTCCGAATCATGTTGGATCAAATACTCTGAGCCATCTCGTGTCTTCAGCTACAACAGAGCAAGCATTTGTATGTGATACCTGGGTAAAAGTTGTTCTCCACAAACATTGAAAATTGCTCTAATTTACCAAACTGCACTTGCAAGTCTTCATTGGTTTTTAGAATTATTTTATGAGTGACTTAGAATAAAGCACATTGCATTCACATAATAGTAATCCATATCAAGAAATAACTAAACTGATTCTTTAACAGCAGGCTAGCTCTGACAAAAGATGGGGTGCTTTGGAGACCCTCCCCCATCATAACTATAGGTACAGGAGTTGGTTGCCTATTATCCCTTATCATTTTTCTCCAAACAGCATAAGATACATTTCCTAAAGCAACTGTGACAATAAGAGAAATACCTTTTAATTTTGCCACATATAGCAGAGATGGTCCAGGGAAGAGGGTCATTTCTTTCCTTCTCTCTAAACTCTAGTATACTTGGCAATAATGATCATTTTTTCTTACCTCCAAGACATTCTTCCTACTTGATCTGTCTTTGTTGGCCCAGGAAAGAGATGCTCCATGAAGATTCACTCTAAACTCTGGACTACTTAGCACAGAGGGATGTTTCTAAATGTGCAAAGAAGAAAAGTAGAAGTAACACAAATGTTCAGATTGGACCATTACTCACTGATCTCCCATCTTCCTTTATCACATTATATCTACCCAGTATACAAATTATAATACAAATTTCCATTTATTCTGCTATGACTAATATATCTTGCTTCCACAGAAATCCAGATTTTTGGCCAAAGTATGCTGTGTGAGTAAGATTTTAGTTATGCATACATATTCCTAATCAATTGGTGTGAATATAAATGAAAACAGAAAAGTTTCTAATTTAAAGTAAGGTCTACAGAGGCAACCATCTCCATCATTGTGTCCTTCATAAATGTTAAACTAATACTTCATCACACAGCTAACATTACCAATGGCAAGGCTGGGAATGATAAGGAAAAGTTGTATCCCAAATAACCTATTAATTTTTTAAGAGAGGAGCTATAGGCCAGTAACCTTTTTTGGCATAGTTTATGAAAAACATTTATCCTATTGTTCCAACAAAGTACTTAAGGAAGCAAGGAACAGACTTAAAGACAAAAACAGACATCATTTAAAAGATCAAATAAAGTTTAGCAAATAAGTAGCTGAGCATACTGCAGTAACAACTTGCAGGGCTTCCAAAAAAGAGAAAAAACAATGAACCAAATGCATAAAATAAGGGACGGGGGCAAAATGAAGGAAAGATTTCTTCTGAAATTCCACATAAGGATGACTCATATGAAATTTATCATCATCTAATTAAGTTTTATCCAGTAAAGAGGCAAGAAAGAGAACTTTAAAGCAATTTGGTATTTTTTTAAAAGTTATTTTATATACAGTGTAATTGTCCAAGTCTTCCTCATACTAATTTTGCTTTACTTTTAATGCTGTACCATATTATTAACATAGTTACAGATGTTTTTTCTGAGCAGACATATATATTTAAAAAATAATAATTTGTAAAAATTATAAGAGCCAAACAGAAATTTTATTCACATGCATAGGGAAACACGTATTTCAAAGTCTGCAAATGGATTTTTGCTAACCAAATGCAACCGTGAGATGAGAAGAAAAGACTTCTAAAGATACCTTAAGAATTTAACAGATTCATGTAAAGGAAGACAATTTTTAAATTAACTGTATTTATAAATTTGAATTTCTTCTCCAACTCTGTTCTATTGGAATATCAATTGGTTATCTCAGAACAGGAAGCTAAAGCTGAAGACTTACTACACCACTGGAAGCTGAATGCTTGGAGTCCTTGAAAAATATTAAGGCACCACCTTCCAAGACCGTCCATACACAGGTCCAGTTCTTCCTAAAAGAAGATAAAGAAAGGACACATCATTCACAGAATAACATTAACTGGGTAGGCATAGACTGAAGAGTAAGGGAGAGATTTCAGTTTGGAAAAAAATAGTATAACTATCCATAGACATCAATATTCTCACTTTCTCTCCCTCATCATTTTTCAACACACATTGCTCTTAATAATCAACACACAAAAGGAGTATGTCTCTATGAATGATCAACTCAGTCATGATGAGAAAATGGGTTCAAAATAGTATGCAGTACAGACAATATACTGTATAGCTGATGAATGAGAGGCACAATCAGGAGGCCAATAATTCAGTTCCAAATTGCTCACAAGTAAATAAAAAAGGAGTGGGCAGAATAGCTGAGAAGCAGGTAACTCTTCTGCAATGAGTGTCTTTATTCACAGTAATGTAGACCCATTTAGTTCCTGCAAATGTGCCAAAGAAGGCAATTGGCAATTGGCAAATACCTCCCCCTTCAACATGGCTTAAAGCAGCTTCTAATTTTACTGATTACTTACTTTATTTAAATTCAACCTTGCTTGCGTTTACCTAATTAGTAACAATTTATTAGTGAACTTATTAGTGATGCATTCCCTCCACAAAATATGCTTAAGTCTCTCAAACACTACCTTGCCTGAACCAGCATTTTCAAATAGTCTTACAGAATTATAATGCTCATTACACACTTTTGATTAGAGCCTTGCCTTTCATTTCAACGGTAACACTTATGTGTTTAAGGAGGATTTCTTTGGATGGGGTGGGGGGAACACAATGGCTACCACTACTTTCCTTGTAAGCAGTGGCTCAGGAATATGATTTCATTTCCATCAGTGGCTAAAGACCTATGCCAATCTAGAGGCAAGGAATTAAAATGCCTAAGAAGTCTCTGATATCTAGGCTGCTATTGACCAGAGATGAGATTTTATCTTGTGCCTTGAATGACTGAACAAGGAACAGGACTTTAGAAGGCAACATCAACTGATCTGTTCCACAACTGCAAGTGCTTATTGTTCTAGGAAAAAAACTATTTTTAATAGTCAGAGTAACTCCAGTTCCAGGCAAGAAAAAAAGTACTATTCCAAACTTCCTTCTTGCCTCTCCCTACATCAGAAAAACTGAAAGAAGTCCACAAAACATACAAAACAGGCTCCTCTTACCTCAGGCGTTTCCCTTTATCAGCAGTTCTTGTCCGATAGAGCATCCCAGCTTTCTCAAGAGATTTCAGCTGGGAAGATGGAGAAAAAGAAATGGTGATTTAATCTTGTCCAAGTTGCTGGGGAAAACCCCATCATCAGAGCAAAGGATGGCTATGCTATTAGATAGGGTCAGTAGCAACAACCTCATGTCATTGAGGATTGCTTTTAAACAAATCCAAAGTCACTGGGAGGAGGGGTAGGCTCTCCTCACTTCCCAAGCATGGTTGTCATCATTTGACTTAAGGCCACTGTAAGTTTAAGAAATAAATTTAGGAATCAAGACAATACAACACTTCAGATATTGCCTAATTTAATCCTGAGTACAGGAAAGATACTAAAAATTGGGAGCCTAGTCAGTAGACATTTTTGTATTATCAAACTGATTAAAATCGGAGCCCCTTTTCACCTTCCTTAGAGAGAAAATAATTCTAGAGTTTCTTCTACTGCTGTGAGGCTTGGTCTCTCAGTTACAATTTAAGAAAATAAGATCAGGAAATGGATAATGTGGAAATTGTAATTGCAGACACTAACTGGCTGTTTGAAAGTGGTAGCTTGTTTGGCCATCCTATTCTCATCATTCCCTCCATCTTTCCAAAAGGTCCTCCTGGTTTATATGCAAAGGATCAGGATACTAGTTGGCTTCTCCCTTTAATTTATTTATCAAAACCCCTCTTTAGATCTGCCATCAGCAAGCAGAGACCCTTTCTTCCATACCTGTTCATCTTTTGACCCAGGGTGAACTGACTGGTTGGGGGACCAACTTGCAAAAGGACTGCTGCCACGACTAGATCCACTACTGGTACTCTGGCGATCGCCAGAAGTGGTCATCTAAGTATAATAATTTTAGCAGCAGTAAACAACATATAGGCATGCATACAACAGTTCTCCAGGATTGTGATCTACTGTATTGCAACACTCAAGTTTGTATTTACGTCTATCAATAAGTAACCCATTTTACCTCCTCTTACTTTCAGCAGATGAATTTGTATGCCAATTGATTAAACTTTACAGGTTGGCATTTTTACTGTGTCCATCTCATTCAGTGACTGGGATCATAGAGGCAAATGGTGGTTTGCTTAACCATGGGTTTTTGAAGAAATTATGATGGCTGGGAATACATTATAGAGTAAATCCTTTGTTCTATGTGATTACATTTTTAATGTTTTAATTTAAAGAGCTCTGATTCTACCATTAGAATGTCTCAGCCTCATTGTAAAATTAATCTTGTACTCACAGAATCATAGGATTGGAATGACCTTGGAGGTCTTCTAATCCAACCTTTTGCCCAGGGCAGGTATCCTCAGATCTGCCCAACTGGGTTCCCAACTTTTGTTTGAAAATCTCTAGTGATGGAGGATCCACAATACCAGGAAGTAGGCCAGTCCATTGCTTAATAGTTCTCATGGTCTGGAAATTCCTCCTTGGATCTCCCTCTGTGCCCCCGCTCCCAGTCTTTCCAAGATATTCTTACCATCTGTGGGACATCAAACATTGATGTTTCTGGGGTGCCAGGTGAGGCACAACCCTGGTCTGCCGAAGGAATACCAGTATAGTCAAATTGCTTGTAGGATCCATCAGGAGAATAACCTTCCTCTGGAGAGAGTTCAAGTTCACGAGGAGAAAGTTTTGGGTAGTCAGTTTCTGGAGTTGGTGGCTGAAAAAAAATTTCAGAAAAGAGATCAATACACAAACAATTTTTCTTCCTCCCCAAATAGTTGAAGGGATTCTGGCTTAGAGGTTTCTTTCCCCAAGGCTTGAGAATTGTGGAACAACCTCTTCACCCCAAAATCCAGCCTTGCTGGACTCTAAAAAGGTCCCGAAGATCTGCTTCTTCTCCAGGTATTAGCCCAATTATAATTATGAGTTTTGGGCCTGATCCCCACCACAATATATTTTATTTTATTTTACTTTATTATTTTATCATTTTTCTTTGTATTTGATGTTTTTAATAGACCTCTCCTCCCGTCCACTTACCCTCTGATCCGGAGATCTCCTAGTAAGTGCAGGCCGCATCTCTGGAGGATTGAGAATTTCTTTTGGTGCCTCCCACGAAGTCTCACCTGTTGCTGCGTTATAGAAAAATATTTGCCCACTGGCCTCATCTACATACTGGTTCCACTCAGCAGATGAGACAGGGCTGGGACAGTGAGAGTGGGAAAGACTCACACTATTCAAGGAAGCCTCAAAGGGAGACTCCCAGGTTGTCTGACCAGACACAGAATTGTAATAGAAGAAATGACCACTTTTGGTGTCGGTGTGAATTTCCCAGTTGTTCAAGGGGTTGCTGAGGCACAGCTGGAATGGGGAGTGGGAATCGTTGGCAGTGGTAGTACTGTGCTCCAACTGAAGTTCTTGTATGTTCACATATACTGGATCTGTGGCCACATCTTCAAGCAACTATGAAAACAATAAAGAAAAGTAATCCAACCACATCTTTGTATGAAACCTGTCCCTTAACCAGTTCTCTGAATGGCTTCTATAATTCCTGGCTAGTTACTAAGGCGCCAGGATTATGAAATCACACTTAAACAATTAATAAGTAGCAATAGTCTAATAAAGTCCATTTAAAAAAAAACAAAAACCCCAATATAACAAACAGCAAAAGAAATCAGATAATATACAATTTAATTATTCCATACTCAGTATTTCTGCTCCAAAAGACATTTGTACAAATTAAAGAAATCTTCAAGACTCTTTGTGCATTAAGTGTGGAAAACAATCTTGGCAGAAATACCATGACTACAATTATTTTGAGATGTAATGCTGCTTGCTTGCAATGGACTGACTTTTTATATTAATAAGCAAACAATTCATTAAACACATCCAGTCCAATGTTTTGCTGTTTCACTCAAAAGTAAATCAAACCAAGCTTCCGGTTTTGATGTCTCGGCGGGGCAGATGCAGGAAGATGGGGCTCTGTCTTTCGTGTTCGATTTCGCCCCGCTGGGGACCCTGGAGAGGGTCGAAAGTCGCCCCATTCATGTAGCCAGTTAAAAGCAGCTGACAACGGAAGACAATAAGCACCAACAAGCAACATTACAGCAATGTGGATGAAACTGGGTGAGACCTGATCCTCTCTTTATGATTTTAAGACCTCTTCCTGAAAAACTGCCAAAAGCACTCCCCCTGATGAGAGAGGGAAGGGGAATTTCTGCCCCATTCCCTCAGGAAAAGAAAGCGGCGATTTAATTACTTGGGGGAAATGGAGAAAACTACAACTATATATATATATATATATATATATATATACACACACACATACATACTGTATATATATATATACACACATACATACTGTATATATATATATATATATATGGCTTGGAAATCTGGGGACTAAAAGTGCTTTTAATACCTTTTTTTTTTTAAAGGGACTTGAAAAGTTTACAATATAAGTTTTGGATTAAAAAAAAACCTGGAAAATGGCGACAATGACACCTAGTGGTGAATGTATGGCACTACAACCTATTATGACTAAAAGAAACCTGGCTCAAAGCCCAGATTTAGATAAGATTCTGGCTGGCCTTGGAAGCTTTTACTTTTGAAGATTGCAGCTGAGAAAAGGGAAAAGGTTTGGGGGCTGCTTATCTGTGTGGCAGAGATGATAAACTATTCTAAAATTGGCCTGAACTACGAACACAAATACTGACTTTCAGAACTGTATTGTGGAACTATTTTCCTTAGAAGAAATACACACTATTGCCTGATACGATGGAACATTTTGGATTATAAATCTTCATTGATAAACAACTTTTAATGGTTCTTTCTTCTCCCTGGACAGAAAGGATATATTTCTCATTGGACAGAAAAAAATGAATTTTATTTATATTTGCTTAGGGAAGGTTTAAGAAAGGATTGATAAATTGGTTGGACAATCTGGAGCTCCAATAATAATTAACTGAAACTTTCTAAATTATCAAACAGATTTTTATAAAGGCCATTTACAAAAAATAAAATGGATGTTCCATATTTAGCTCTAAATGGTAAAAAACCATCCTTAACATTTGTTTCCAGAAGCCTCAGTTTGACATACCACCAAGAAAATACTGATGAATCACAGAAAGAAATTCTCTCCATGTTGAAATTAAAACAAGAAACAATTGCCTTAGCTCGTGATGAGATTAAAAATAACACAAAGAAGATAAAAGAACAATTTTCTAATTTAAATCTACAAACTCAGAAAATAACCACAGAGAAGTAACTAGCAACCCAGAAAATAGAAGGAAAACCAGAGAAAGCTGACCCAAATATAGAGGATTTAAAGGAAAAAACTAATGGCCAGACAAATGAAGAATTAGAAGACATAATGATAATATTGGAAATGGAAAAGACATTTTATCAACCAAGATTTCAGAGCATACTGGAGGATAAGGAAGGAAAGCCGATGGAATGGAAGATAAAGCTGTTACCAGAACTGTGGGGAATTGGAGAAGGAGGGAGGCTGTTTAATAAAGATAAATGGGCTAGCTGTTCCAAAAATACTTTAACTAAATTGTTTCTTTTGCTCTAAATAATATACACAAAAATAGAGGAAGAATTATTTGATGATCCAAATGACTTGGAAAGTTAGTTGGCAAAGGAAGAAAGCTAGAATAAGACTGAAGAAAACAGAAGCTTTGCTATTAGAGGGGATGTTATATTATTAATTAGATGTTTGAATATGGTTAAGAATAGATTGCTAGAAACAGAAGTATTATTATAATTAGATAGATAAGATTGGTAATCAGAATATCATATTTTGGCATGAAAAGGGAAACAAGAAAATGCTAAGAAGTTTGAATAAGAGAAGTTTTTGGTTACCCAAATATAACTTGTTTTGAAATTATAAATGATTGGGATATTTTGAATATGGATGGGAAATTAAAACTGAAAAAAAAGAAAAGAAAATAGGATACTGACTGAATAAATGGATATTGACTGCAAATGCAATTAAGATATGTTTTGGTTAGAAAAGATATTTTAAACTGATATCATTGATACTATTAGAAAACTGTAATAAATGCTGATATTCAACTGTATATTTATTAATAACAATAAGAATTGTATTTGCTTAATGTGGAAAAATATTTTATTACCAGAAGAAGAGAGGATGTATTGGATGGTGTAATATTGGGTTTAGTTTGAAGAAGCTTATATGTACCATGGAATTACTAATGGACCCAGTCAACACGTTGTCTATTAAGCACTTGTTTGTAAAAATAGAAAATTAATGAAATATTTTTTTTTTAAAGTAAATCAAACCAGCAATGTACCCCTCAAATCTGTCACTGTTCCTTTTGATGACTCATTACATTTTTACTGACACCCTTCTAACATTTCAAAAGTAGAGTAGTATTTAAAGAACAGCTTATATCTTCCAGCTTCCCTTATTTTCACCATGACAATTGTCCTTGCCTTGGATGATCTTTAAACTGATAGTTAACATTCTATAACTTTGGAGTATTTTCCATCCAACCTCTCATCTTTGTACTTGTGTCTTTTAACAGTGCTTAGGTGTGTGGAACTTAGCAATGAATATGCATATTTTTTTGCCAAAGATGCAATGTTTTCTCACCTGCTGTCTTCAATAGTTTGACTATTAAATAGTCAAACTAACTTACTGACAAACTCCAGTAAATATTAGTTATACATTAAGCATATTGTAGATCTATAGCAAAGAAACAGTTTGAAATCCAAAATAAAAGTTGGACACAAGTATTTTCTCTGGATTCTGCTTTTTAACTCTGAACTTCAGTTATCCCTTTCAAATGATCTTAACTCAATTTTGATGCTCTAATTGGAATGTGTATTGCTCTATCTTGCATATGTATCTACTAAGTGTATATTTCTACATCAACTGCAGTGTTGTGGCAACCTTGCCAAATCCAGTTCTTAGATACCGAACTTTTGTTCCCATAATTGATAAGCCATTATGTAAGAGAAATTCAGAAGAGAAAATAGAAATTTAGATTATTTTCCTGGTCAGAAATGAGAAAGCCCTTAACTGACTACATGAAAAAGTCTTATTTTCCCAACCTTTTCCTTTCAATATTTTCCTACTATTTAGACTATGACAAGAAAAATAAACCACACTGCCCAGATGAGGTTTAATTGAAATCACAATTTAATGTTTGGTCTGGATTAGAATGAAGACTTAAAAAAAAGACCAGATTCAAGCCCCTGGAATTTAATTTAGTGAGAATTAATCTGATGATTATCAACTTCTAATGTGACTAAAATCATTGAGGGCTATGGTATAGATCAGTCCCTGCTTACAATCTTGAATAGTCTTTCTCAGCCTAATATATTCTTGATTTGGTGGACTCTTCTCCTAGCCATCTTTACTCAGTATGGCAATTTGTATTACTGGCAGAGAATGAGGAAAATTGTAATCTAGCAATTTAGAGAACACCGAGTAGAAGGAGACTATAGAAATAAAGATACTAAAGAGGATAGATTTTCAAGAAAAAGAAAGTGGTGAATCCAGATTAACAAAGATAGCCATGAAGTCATGGATATTAGAGAATTAAGGCTTAGAAATATTTGATAGGGACATTGGACAGAGAAATAACATGATTCTGCTATATACTGGCACATGGAGTGGACACACAAATTACTTTCAATAGCAATAAGCAAGCCAACAGACTCTGGACTATCTCTAAATGGGGAAGTTGCTGATTTATTCTTGGGCATGTTAAGTACTGGGGACAGGAGATAAAAACAGATCCAAGTTGCTCAACAATTCAGTGCTACCAAGATAGGGTTGCCTGACAAGTGAAAATCTGTCACAGTGAAGCAGAATGCTCAGCTCCGTGGCTCATTGGATCTTCATGATGCTGTGATTAATCACACACAGCCAAAGTTACAAGGAAGCGAACATAGAAACATTTTTCCAGATATAGTACTTACTTCTATGAAAATATGTCAGAGAGGATCACATTCCAGAGATGGACATGGACAGAAGAGGATATACTACATATAATGTGATTGTTGCATTTGTTTGATATGTGCAGACATCTACATTTATCCCCGGCTATGTACTGCATGAAAAGCCAGTTTAGTGCAGTGGTTAAGGCATCAGGCTAGAAATTGAGAAGCCACGAGTTCTATTCCTGCCTGAGGCAAAAGCTAACTGAATGGGCCACTTTCTCTCAACTCTAGAACGGAGATAACAACAAACTAGTTCTGAAGTTCTTGTCAAGAAAATTGCATTCATTCAATTCATTCAAAATTAGGCTGGATTTGTACAATATGGTAGACTAGACTATAATAAGAATGGCATAGTTTGTGGTGCAATTTGCTGTGGCAGGTCAATCATCATCGTAGCATAAAATATTTAGTAGCATCTTTTCCCCAAATACTATATGCTGTCTGATGCTTTTTTCTCCAGTTTCAGAGGATAGTTTTTCTTCCTGGTCTGAAAGAGCAGGTTAGGGCAGAAAGAGAATATCTTCAAAGAATTTTGGACACATGGCAACCCAACTGTTAATACATAATAAAATGGGTTGTGTGTTTTCAGCCACAGAGTGGGTGAGGCAGTATTTAGAAACTCTCCTGCTTAAACCAGCCAAGATCAGCTGTAATCTTCTGAGGAGTACATGTCTTATGAGTATTTTTGCAAACCTTTAGAGACCTGATAATGTGGTGAAAGGAGGAATTCCTACATTCTAATCTTATTCATTTCTCTCCTTTTCTTTCTGTACATGCTCACAGCCAGTATTCCTCTCCCCTAGAATTACCATCAAAAGCTGCGGAGGGGGGGGGACATTTACAGACAGAAAGACACGAAGACTCCACATTCTATACAGGAGAGGCAGACTTGAGATTGTTATATAATATCTGTTCAACAGTGTCCCCTTAAGTTCATTTTTCTTCATTTGTATAGAATGACAGCCCAAAATAACTAATCTTCTTCTCTTACTTCCTGTAAAGATAATCAGCCTCTTAAACTATTCTCTCTTCTTTACCTTTTGCATGCTAATTTCCTCCTTTTTGCCAATATTCTTCAAGAACAGAATGCAGTGATCAAGTAAGGGAGCACATAATCTGCCACCTTCTACATATTTTAAACTAATAATCTTTGACCTATGGTCACTCTAACTAGAAATCACAGATGCTTAGTTCAAAATATTTGCCTATCCCGTTCCAGCAATTTCTATTTTGGTTTGTTAGTTTCAAGTAGATTGTGGCAATAAGAACAAATCATAGTATATTCTAATTTGCACATTTTAGAAAGACAGAGTTAAAAACAGTCATTCCTACCTGAATGCCTTCTGGATATGGTGAAGACAAGAAATTGTGAAATTCTAACCCCAAACATCTGGAGATGTTAGCCCTTTGAGGCAGGATACCAAAACTATGAGCACTAAAGCTACCTTGATTGTAAGGTTATGGTAACAGAATCTTGCAAACCTGAAAGCACTCCACCCCCCCCCCACCTTTACTTTTCAGACAACTTTGGGGCGGGAGTCTCCTCTGAGATGCTTATTCCACCCCCATCCTCTTTATTTTTCAGGCAATTATCTAGGCTATGGCTCTTCCTCTTGTCTCCCAAGGTTATTCTCACAGCCCATCAGATGAGACCACCAATTTGTATGTTGCTCATCTATTCACAGCTCTTGTGAGCTACTGTATTTCCAAAGACTCCAGGATACCAAAGAAAATGCTTATTTACACAGTGCATAATTAGTATAAGGACTTTGCTGCCACCAAGATGTAGTGATAGCCATTTATTAGATTGGCTTTAAGAAGCAAAATACTTCTTTAACACTATTGCAATGAAAATAGGGAACCAAAATATTAAAAGGCAGCATGTAAATTCATCAACATTGTAATTACTATGTGGCACATTTAGTTGTAGTTAAGATTTCTCCCGTTTATAGAGCACTGGTTTTCTTACGACTATCTCACAAACAGAAATTCAGTGTGTAGACAATGAAGATTCAGTGATAGGCAGAAACTGAGTAGATACATTAGTACAGGATAGACAAACTTTCCTGGAAAGTTAAACTGAGAGCCACTCTTACAAGTTTTTGCTACACTCCTGCATTTTGAAAGCAGCATGATATTTCTTCACTAAGATTTGGCCTGAATTTATTCACCCATTTCTGGTCCAGCACTCTCAATAGGTTCTGGACTGTCTTCAAGCAAAGCTTAGTAGTCTCTTGACTTAAAGGACAATCTCCTACCCTTCCCATTGCCATACCTCAGATGAGTCTGATGTCCGGGATGATTTATGCCAGGAAGGTGAGGTAGGAATCCAGTCACCCATTGCTAATACAACCCAAGAAGATCGGTCTAAAGCTTAGAAGCAGTGCCTTAACGGAAGGAAAATGGCAGAGTGGAAAAAAAAGTGCTTTCTCAACCACAGGCCAATCAAGAGACAGAAAGCAACATAACATAAAGTGCAAAACAAGAACTCAGCCCTTTGCCTTTCACATGCTTCCTGTTGGGGTTTGTGGGATAAAATGGTTACTGTAGTAATGAGTTATATCTAATGTTCTTTTCTAGCATTTTGTTTTAACTCACTAAAATCCCTTCCTCTTTCTCTATCTTAATAGGAATAAAAGAAAGGCTTACCCATGTGTCAGAACACCAAAAACTCAACACTTTTTAAATGAGGGAGCCCTTTGCCTAAATTTTAATTGAATGAAGATTGGTTACAATTATTCAGTGAACCAGACAATGCAAGCTATATTAGGCTTTGAGATTATTATTTTTATTTCCAAAAACCAAAAAGGAAAATTATTTTGCAGAATAAAAAGAGGGGCAAGGCAGAGGACTAAGGGACAATTATGGATTGTATAGTTCTTAAGACCCAAGTACTGACAGAAATCCAGAGATGGTTTATCAGGCTAAATGTTGAGAAATGTTGGCTAAATGTACGTTTCTGTTGTGCTTAAACAACAAGACCAGTTCTTCTCACAGGCAAACTGGGGTCATTGCTTCAAGACACAGATGCTATAAAAAAGGAGAAAATTGTGATATATCAAATGTCAAATGTGACTTTGCTATTTTACTATTAGATTTCTCCTAAGATTAGCATTGAAGGAATGAGCCGGGAGAGAAGAAGTGCAATAGAGATGCCTGAATTAAGACATTTTTGTTCTTTGAACAATTGCTAAAATATCAGGTCTTCCCCAAAAGTGTGTTATTGTTTACCTGATATGGGTGTAGAAACTGCAGCAATATTCAAAACCATGGGTGTGGTTTACAAGGCAAAATGTGTAAGACATGAAATCATGAAACAAGGGCATCTTCCTAGAAACTCAGTTTTGGCTGGATGAGGTAAGTGAGGATCTACTTCACATACAGTTACATGAAAAAATAGGTACATCCCACTGTTTTTAAAGCTTTTTCAAGATATTTTAATGTACAAATATTTGATCTTCATTTCAACAAAACTGATTAAGGGAGATATAACACATATCACAACATGTAAATGTTGCATGATAATTGTATAAATAAACAATAAAATTTGCAGATGGAAAAGATACATTAACTATGTTTATCACTACAGATACCTCAAATACCTAAAATTAGAATCAGATGCACCAGATCAGGTGCAAATGATTAGAACACTGTTAGAAAGGATCTGGGAGGAACGTGTCTTATTTAAATCCCAGATATTTAGTTTGATTGCTGTTTGCTGTTATATTGGGTGGTATCGCCATACTTAGTTTGAAAATGCTTTTTGGAGTCTTCAGAAAGAAGATTGTAGATAGTTATGAACCTGGGTAGGAATTTAAAAAGATTACCAAACAACTAGACACCAATCATTCCACAAGTGGAAGAGATTTCTAACAACTGCCGATCTACTCAGGAAGGCCATTCCAACAAGTTCAGCTCAAGAGCAGAGTGCGAGATGCTGAAAGAGGTCTCCAAGGTCCCCAAAATTTCATTATATACACAGGTAGGTCTCAACACTATTGCTGTGAAGGTGAATGATTCTACCAATAGAGAGTAGCTGCACAAATTAAATCCATATGAGAAATATACCAGGAGGAAACCTTTGTTGTTCAGAAAAAACATCAGAGTAAGTCTAAAGTTTGCTCATGAAAACCTAGATAAAGACTTCTGGAACAATATAATCTGGATAAATAAGGCAAAAGATAATTGTTTGGCCATAGTACCAGAAGACATATTTGGGGGGAAAAACCCCAAAGACTACATTTCTTCATTTAAAATGCTGAGGGTGTTGGCCTAGAAACCAAGAGACTGAGTACTTAGGCCTCCTTTAGGCATGAAAGCTGGCTGGGTAACTGGGCCAGTCACAGGGCTGTTGCTGTGGGGAAAAATAGGAGGCAAGAGCTTTAGGCATGAGTTTTATATATAGCCAAAGCCTGGATACAGGCTTTGCCTTTCCAGACCCACCATTTCTTGCTTTTCAGCCATTTTTGATGGATTTACTATAATGCTTAGGGATATTGTCACATTGCAAGGTCCACATTTGGTTGAGTTTCAACCTTCTGACCCTGATGTGAGGATCTTGCATTATCCTCAAACACTCTGGGGTACTATGAAGAACTCATAGTGCATTCTATGATTGGGACCTGCCCTGATGCAGCAAAGCAACCCCAAACCATAACATGCCCACCACCTTGCTTTACAGTTTGCATCAGGTTCTTCTTGATATCAAAAGCAGAATAAAATAACCATACTTTCATCAGGTCCCAATCACAGAATGCACTGTGAGTTCTTCATAGTACCCCAGGGGGCTTGAGGATAATGCAAGATCCTCACATCAGGGTCAGAAGGTTGAAACTCAACCAAATGTGGATCTTGCAATGTGACAATGTCCCTAAGCATTATAGTAAATCCATCAAAAACAGCTGAAAAGCAAGAAATGGAGGGTCTGGAAAGGCCAAGTCAAAGCCTGTATCCAAAACCCACTAAGATGCTGGGGGTGATTTAAAATTGGCTTTGCATTAAAAAACAACTCTTTAAAGATTGCACAATTAAAAACGTATGCATGAAGGAATGGGGAAAAAAACTCCTAGACCATGGGTGTCAAACTCGATCGCATTACGTGATATATTATGACGTATCGTGACTTTTTTGCCTTTGTGGAGCCGGGGTGGGTGTGGCCTGCGCATGACGCATCCAGCCCATGGGTCGCCAGTTTGACACCCCTGCCCTAGACTTTACTAGAGACCGTTATAAGGAATGCCTAATAGTAAAACAAAAGGACAATAATGATGGTGATACATACTTTGTCAAAGAGAAGAGGAAAAAAAAACATAAGTGCTTTAACAAAAAAAGTGAAATAAATGAAAAGAAAAATGTTTCATGTTCCCATTTTCTGATTCTCATTCAGTGTCTATCATCAATTTCCCCACCTATTTCTTTTATTTGTCCCTTATTTCTGTTCTCAATCAATTTTCATCCATTTTGACCTTCTCTTTTCTAGTCTGACCTAAGTCTCACTCTCATATAGTGAAGTGGAAAGAAGCACAGTCTTATCCATACCAATTTTGACTTCTCCAGACCAACTTTTATTCCTCCTACCAAACCATATATCACTCTTTACTTTTTAATGTTTCTTAAATTTGTCCATTTCCGTTCTTCAGTCAGCATGCTATCAAAACAAATTGTTACACTTTTGCCACTACAGAGAGGAAGTCCTCACTTAAAGATACTAATTGGGACCAGAATTTCCATTGCTAAGTGGTGACATCATATGATTGTGCCACCTACTGACAAAAAATTACTTAACAGCACTTGGAAGTGCCAGAATGACCACAGTTCATTAAGCGAGGATATCACACATTTGCCATTTACAAACTCTTGGTGGGTTCCCCATTGGCTTTGCTCATAGGAAGCCAGTAAAGAAGGTTGTAAATGGCAATCATGTAACCACAATACACTGATGTCATAACTGTAAACCAGGCATCATGCCCAAGTACTACTGGTTCAGTGCCGTTTTAATTTCAAAATGGTTGCAGAACAAGAGTATTGTTAAGCAAGGACCATCTATATTCCTTTACTCTTAGGTTTTTAGGCAAATTACATTACATCACTTTGCATTTTGAGAATTGGTTATGGATAATGGCAAATTGTCCTACACCAGCCATTTTGTGCAAGTTCCCACAACACACAAGCAAACTCATTATTAGCTCAGAAAGGGCAAGGACTACTGTCTTATTTTAACAAACGTGTGAGAGGCAGACACTTGGCTTAATTGCCAAGGGTGTACTGTAGTGTTGTATACAAACTAGACTATTTGCTTAATGAACATTTAGCATTTCTGATTTTGCATAGTATGCAGCAATTAAATGCAGATGTACTGAGAGGAACACATCAAAGAATTACTTATAATTATTCCTAGATAAACACACAAGAAGGCTTTGAACAGACTCTCCCTATAAGAAGCTTCAATAGGCTTTCCTTGGATCACCATACAATGCAGATATAAACTGCAATGTGGAAAGTTTCACACTTTTATCATTCTGTTCCAACGTGAATAAAGTTCTTGCTAGCAAGATTGTCAGACATGAGCAATTATCCTATTTGATACTATCAAGTTTCTATCTTACCTGCTCTGACACAAACTACTGAACAGCCAAAAGTTTGTAAAGGATTTACCATACTTGCCAAAACTGAGATTGAATGTAAAGTTATTTTAAGTGTTATGTGAGAAAACTAAAAAATCCTGGAACATCTTACAAGGAATGCTATGTTACAAAGAGCATTAGGTGCAGTGAAACACCTCATTAGGACCTACCCCCAGACTCAGCAAGAAGAAAGTAACCACCTCTTCCCTTTCTCCCTCCCTGTTCAGCCTCTTATTCCAAACATTCACCAAGTATTTAACATTCAGACTTTTACTTACCTAAGGCGTAAAGATAAGTCACCAGAGGCTGCTCCCTCCTTGCTATCTCACTCAGTTGGCTTTTTTTTTTTTTCCCCTCTAGCCAACAGCTCCACCCTGCCCTTGAGCTTTCTTATCCCCCACCTCTTGGGACAGGTGAAGCAAATAGATCATTTGCATAAGGGAAGAAACTCACTGAGGCCTCCTTAGCTTAACCCGTTCAGCCCCTCATGCTTCATCAGCTCATGCTTCTTTTGCTAATGAATCATTTCGGTAAATTATGGCTAGGAGACTATTAAAAAAAAAAGAGGACATGGTTGGCTTTGGAGAGAAAAAGCAGAATGTGAGGCTCTAGCACAATGCCCTTATATGCCAACAACCAGAAAATCTAGGATTAAAGTTGTTGCCCGCCAGGCATGATCCCCAGAAATGTTCAATTACACTACAAATTAAAGACTAGTTGAAAGAATACTTAGAAGAAAATATGTTTTCGAAAAAGGTTTACTTTTTTTTTTATTTGGGGCTACTGAATCTGGCTTCAGAAATGCCAAAGGGGAAAGAGATATAATATTGTATTGTACAGGGGAAAAAAACCCTAACTTTGCTGCCATCTGATGGCCATATGGATTTTGGATCTGATACAGGTAGTTCTTAACTTACAAACACAATTAAGCCCAAATTTTCTGTTGCTAAGTGAATTAATTGTTAAATGAGTTTTGCTCCATTTTACAATCTTTCTTGCCACAGTTGTTAAGTGAATCACTCCATTTGTGAAGTTAATAACACAGTTGTTAAGTGAACCTTACTTCCCCACTGACTTTGCTTGTCAGAAGGTCACAAAAGATGATCACATGACCCAGGGACACTGCAACCGTCATCAATATGAGTCAGCTGCTGAGCGTCTGAATTCTGATCATGTGACCATAACAATGCTGTAATGATTGTGAGTATGCAAAACTGTCGTAAGTCACTTTTTTCAGTGCTGTTGTACCTTTGAATGGTCACTAAACAAACTATTGTAAGTCGAGGACAACCTGTAATGCTGGTACAATTTGTTATGATAAATAGTGGTTTGTTTGTTTATGGCTTAGTATTGCTTATTATGCAAATGGAGCCACTGTAGTTTGTGAATATAGTCTTCTGGTTTAGTTTGTTGTCTTAGCAAATTGTAGATTGTTAATCGTAGATTGTTCAGTAAACAAATTATGGTTTCATTGGTATAAACATTACATTTTTCTTCTGTTTCTGAGAAAACATGGTTACTGCTTAAGGCAACATTTTGAAAGGGTTTGCAATTAGCAGCTTGCCAACCTGATAAAAATTTGCATTTGCAAAACTTCATAGCAATATTGTTTGCCATATTGTGTTATTTTGCATATCTGTAAGTCTTGTTTTGAGGTTGTAAGATCCATAAGAATAAAGCATTACCATACTGGCTTAGGTCAGTCTTTCTCCACTTTCCACTTTCTACTCACTATAGCTTCCCAGTTGTTTAAAGGAGTGTGTAATAAACAGGAGTGTACTCTCATAAAAGTAGTTACCACTACTCCTATGCTGCTATGATTATTTTATAGGGAAAAAACAACACTATTCCTCCTTTATAGTTTCTCTCTACTACTGTTAAAATATCTGGCAGCAATTATTTTATAGGTTTATTAATTACACATAGATTTATTATATAAAACTGCAAATAGTTCTAATTAGGAACGACTTTTTGGTATAATTACAAAATGAAATATGAACCATCTTTAATTAAAAGTTCTTAAAACATCCTTGTGCTCTGTTTTATCTTTCAGCCAATGCTTTTTCCTTTACTTTTTAAATACCACTGAACCAAATAAATATGTATTTTACTTTCCTAGTTTTTTAAAAAATAAATCTTGTAGCTAGCAACAAAAGTTGAAGTGTTTCCCACCATTTTATATTACAATGAGAAAGGAGACAATAAAGCTATCATAAAGTTCATATTAAAAAAATTGTTTTCCCCAATATCATTAAAATCTTTCAACAGCAATGATTTATTAAAAAGAACATTGACACTACAAAAGTTAATATATGCCAATATAATTGCAACCCTGGAAATCTAGATAGATGATTATAATGCAATTTTAAGGAGTTGCAATAATCCATGACTTATTTTATAGTCTTGATGTTTTCCTGAAGTAGACTTTAAAATAATTGTATATAATAAAAAAGCCGAGTTCAAATTCCAAGTCCTCTTCCATTATTTTTTTTTGTCACCAGAGCTTGTTGAATTTGATGTAAGAATGTTGTACATTGAACAGCTTCTGTTCACTTTAAATAATGTTTGTGTGTTTATGTACGCACGCACGCACACATGTTTAATTGTTGGAGTAACATAGAGCCATGGAACCTCCCATGTATCGGAGCTACATTTATCACAGCTACATTTCAAAGAATGTGTATGTGTCTTGTTTCTGTTCTCCTTTATTTTTAACAATTGTAAAGCAACTCTTTAATTATTTGGGGTCTTCTATTAGTGAACATACATTCTCAAAACCATTTTTCATAAACATTTTATAGAAGACCTATGTAACCTTGGAATTCTTGCTCTTGATTTGTCTGGATGTGTAATAGTATGTAGGAAAGATCTTGCAACTAGGAAACAGGACCAAATTATGGCTGACTAAGGAACAGTCAGATGAGAGACTGCATAGCCCACAACTAGACAGTGGGCATAGTAAGAAGCTCAGAAGAGACTCTTCCTAGTTTCTCAGGCTGGAAAGAAAATGGTAGGAGAATTGTATTTTTAAATCTGCAAGATTGATTTTAACTTTATTAGGTAGTCCAGACAGGAAACATAACCAGATGAGCTAATTCTATTTATTTAAAGTTACATTGACAGAATCTTGCCAAATTATTGCTGAACAAATAGCATGTCTATCTTCAACCTTATTTTGGCTCTAACAGCCTCAAAATGATCCAGCAGAATTTCCATCACATCTGTGCAACATTAAGAAGTGATGTATCATTAGCATACTGACATTACTGCATTCCAACTAATAGTTAACTTGCTCAAGCAGCTTCATGCTAAATAATCTCTATTAATTGTTAAATAAAAAAGAAAGAAAGATGATCTCTCAGGCATCCCATGAATAGGCAGATGCTTGAATAACCTCCCCTCCTCTACTGTCATTGATTGGAACTACTTACTCAAGAGGATGCAGAACTACTGCCTTCAATTCCTAACTTGTTCAGATAGTAGAGGTATTTATTTATTTGGAAAATATATATTGCCACCTACTTGTTCACAGGCGATTCAAGGCAGCTTACAGGAAATAAAAACACAATATAAAAGAAATAAAAATAATAAAAAATAAAAATAATAAAATAATAAGCCCCTACCCCCTTTCCTGGTGACAACACTCACTCATACCAGCCATTTAATGGGCTCCATCCTGCTCTGGGTTACGTTGGCAGAACTATGTCTTCAGGGCCTTCTGAAAGAATGTCAGAGGGGGGCCAGTCTAATTTCAGAGGGATGATGTTCCAGATGTAGGGAGCCACCACGGAGAAGGCCATTCTTCTGGGTCCTGCCAGATGTATCTCCTTAGGGGATGGGATCCACAACATTCCTTGCCTCCCCATTCTAGCGGGTTGGGTGGATGTGACTGGCAAGAGATGGTCCCTCGAATAACCTGGTCCCAAGCCATGAAGAGCTTTAAAGGGGACAACCAACATCTTGAATTGCACCCAGAAGCAAATCGGCAACCAATGCAGCTCCCCCAGGAGAGGTGACACATGCACACAGTGAGATCTGCACAAAATCATGTGGGCCACTGCATTTTGAACCAGCTGGAGCTTCTGGATGCTTTTCAAGGGCAGCCCCATGTAGAGCATGTTGCAATAGTCAAGACGGCAGGTGACTAGGGAATGAATGACCGTGAGTAGGGATTGTTGGTCCAGGAAAGGGTGTAACTGGCGCACAACCCATAGTTGTACAAAGGCCCTCTTGGCCATGACTGCCATCTGCTCTTTGAGCAGGAGTCACGAATCCAGGACAATCCCAGATTACACACTGGGTCTGTTTGGGGCAGCGCCACCCCATCCAAGACCAAAAGTGGCAATTCTCCATGGGCCAACAAACTCCAAACCCAGAGCCACGTGGTCTTGCCAGGATTCATTTTCAACCTGTGCTCCCCATCCAGCCCCTAACAACCTTCAGGCACTGCGAGAGGGAGGCCATGGCATCTAACTCACCATGGGCTGAGATATACAACTGAGTATCATCAGCATATTGATATCTCAGTCCATGGTGATGGGTGATCTCGCCCAATGGCTTCATGTAGATGTTGAATAGGAGTGGAGAGAGTACTGAGCCCCATGGGTACCATAATTAATGGTATCAAAACTTATCTAAAAAGACAAGGATGGGAGTAGTTTTCCTATCCAGGTGTGGATCACAGATTATTCACCAAGATGACCATGCACAGATCTGAATCCTGGTCCTGGTAATCTAATAAGGAAGCTGGAGCTTCAAAACTGGGTAATAATTATCTGTATTGGGCATATTTAGGGAGGACCTTGTGATAATGGGGTACACCATCATCTCCTGTAAGGCAGAAGGAATCATGGAAGGCACATGAAATGCACAAATAGCACAAATCACTCTTGTAGCCTGCATGGTTTTCTGGAGCCGTTTTTCTGAAAGTAAGCCAAACTATCTCAGCTGCCATTTTTGGCTTTCATTGGCTATTGTTGGCTTATTGCAGTATTGTTGACAGATGGTTTCATTTCATACCCAATCTTTAAATATGTTGTCAATGGTCATATGGAGGCAGCAAATTTGGAAAGTTTCCATGTTTTTGATCCTTGGATATAGAAATGTCCATGATTCAATCCATGTAGTAGCACTGGTAGTATCAGTGTATTTTGTATTTTGGTGTAAAAGAGAATATTAGACTTCTGCCACAAGCATTAGATGGATGAACCAAACACCACAGTAGTGACAGCAATTCAGTATTCCATTCAGCTGTTAAAACAACCAGTTTTCCTGTACTATGGAGTTGAGTTATGTGAATTCTGTACTTGCGTCAGGCACAAGCAACCAGACTGACATGTGAAAAGTTTAAGCCTGCTACTTTATTATATTCTGTCTATTATATAGCCATCTCCCTAAACTGCCAACCTCAACCAGGGAATAGATAAGCCTCTATGGAGCTTAAGGGTAGGTGTGGGTCAGTTCTGGATCTCTTGCAGCTGTGCAAGAACTCAAGGCTAATTCCCTTGCCTCAAGGGTAATTTAGCAAGGATGGAAGAGACACCTGGAATTTCTGGCCTTGGAATATTAAGAGACACAGATGCACATCTATTACCATTTGCAGCACAAAATTGACTTATTATTGGAAATAGTATGTTCCAATTTCGACACAGTAGTGATTTACATGGTGAACTCTGTGGAAAGGATAGTGTGGACATGGATTACTTCATAATGCCCAACTGATTAAGAATTTCATTTAAAGGCATTAATGTACTGCAAGGAGCAGTCTTCGGGTCTCAACACTATCTTACATTATACATGCAATGGTGTAGGTTGAACTACACAGTTGCCTCAGAGCTACATTTACAAGGATAATTCTAACTTAAGAGAAGATCATTTGGCATTTATCAGTTGCTGCTAGTTATTTCAGCCCTGCCTACTGTCCTTTCAAGGTGTGGTCTTCTCCATCTTCCTATTTATAGTATAGGCAATCGATTAACCTGGAATCAGTGCACCTTAACAGAAATGTACCTACCTACCTTGGAATGTACCTACCCTACCCAAAGACATGTGGTTTGCTTCTGACAGGATCCCAGAGCAGTCTGAAAAGCCATATGACAGCAGAAGTGGGGAAAAAGAAAAGATAGTGCCACCTTCATTCCCCATAAGCATTTCCTTAGCAGAAGATATTGGTCCTGCTAAATTTCTGCCTAACATATTATTGTGTGTAATGTATACACAACATTGTTGTGTATAACACAAGATTTTTTCTAGAAGTTGAATGAATGAATGAATAAATGAATGAATGAATGAAGTGCATATATATATGGGTACACACACAGGTTCTAAATCAAAGTAAGGACCTATGCCTGAAGATCTTTGACTTTTGTTTTTATTGGTAGGGAAAAAACCCTAGAAACATCAGAACTGCTAGCACTGAGAAATCCCTTCTTTAAATGTTAATGCATCCAGTATGTGGCGTCTCTGAGCTTATCCAGTGCAGGAGGCAAGATATGAATGTTTAGAATTCTAATACTCTCTTCGGCAGGGTTCAAACGAAAATTTCAGGCTGCCAAGTTCAAATCAGATGAGGTTTGGCTTCCTTAATTACATATAGTATACACCTATGGCAATATCATTCCCCCCCCCCTTTTTTAAAAAATATATTTTTTATTGGATTTTTATGGGGGTGGAAGGGTTACATCAAGGTGCTTAGGAAACACCGTGGAGGTGGGTATATCAAACATCCAAAAGAACAATCACAGATATATAGCTCAAATTAATTCATTGAAAATTCCCTCTCTAATTTCCTCATATAGTCTTACATATTCAAATTAATACATTTCTAAATAAACTTCAAACAATCCTATCAAATATCAATCACATTTCAATTATAGAAATCCAAGTCCTGTTTTTAGGCTTTACTAATTTACAGTTACCATATTCCAATTAGCTTTAAATAGACATATTATTAACACTTCGGGTGTCCCTTTTTAACATAATAATTATATCTAAAATGAGTATATTATTCCCGCAGTAACATTCTTATATTTTCTTCATTAATACCATTTCTTCTCTTGTCACCAATCCCTCTTATTCTTCTTCTATTACAAAATAATTATCTTATTTAAAATAAAAATATCAAACCAACAAATAAGTTTCTATCTGACTTAAATATATATTCTATCAATTCATTTATGTCTATAAAAAATCTTTTTAACCCAGTAGATAAAGTTTACCTCTCCAGTAATTATCATATCTAAGACAAAGTATTATTACAAAGGATATCCTCTTAGAAAATTCACGTACTCCGTTAGTTATTAAATCAGTCAAAAACTCAAAAGCCTTTTTAAACCCATTAAGTAAAACTTTAAAATACATTTTTAAATCTAACTCTTGGTTTCTTTCTGTGCCATACTGGTTTCCATAATAAAATTCCTGCATCATCAAACCACAATATTAGAAAGTCAATATTCCTCAACGCTTCAAATTGGTCAAAGTTCTCTTTCCTTTCTTCTAGTAGCCTTTGGATGATAAAAGCCGTTTTATTCCATGTTATAGTTGCTAGTTGTTTGTCCACATTATCACAGTTTTCAATAACTTGTATCTGAGTGTCAGTCTCTGTTGATGTTGATGCTTCAGGCATCTCAGTTAAAGTTATTCTTTGATCATTAAGCTTCTCCATAGATTGCATTTGGGGTTGTATAAAGTTGATTTGTTCCTTAGTTTCCACAATTTCTCTTGGTGTAGTTTCATAGTTGAGTTGTAGACATGATTCCTCTTTAGGTTGTAAATATTGCTCACTAGTCTCTTTAGCGCCAATCTGCTCCTTCTCCACTGTTTTTCGGCCTATAATTTGATCCGTCAAAGTTTGGAAGTAAGAGTTCATATCCTCCGTGGCTTCCAAGATTTTTTCCAATATAAGCTCATAGTCCAGCTGTGTGTTAAGTTCCATGTCAGTGGTGAACAGATCTTTTAATCTTTTAGTGAAGGCTTTATTTCACCTCCAATTCTCAATAAACCAAATCACCACACAGCTGTTTCAGTTATCTTACTCTTATCATCTTTTGAAGGTCAGAGCCATCCTCTAGCAATGAAAAAAATATACAGTTGCAGTAACACTTTTCGTCACAAGATGTCCTCAGCAGGCTATAAGGTCTTTCTTTCTTTCTTTCTTTCTTTCTTTCTTTCTTTCTTTCTTTCTTTCTTTCTTTCTTTCTTTCTTTCTTTCTTTCTTTCTTTCTTTCTTTCTTTCTTTCTTTCTTTCTTTCTTTCTTTCTTTCTTTCTTTCTTTCTAAGTTAATAGATTTTTTGTTTTTCACGTTAAAAAGATGAAGAAAGGCCTCTCCAAAATAATAAACGCGTAGTTATGATAATAATGATCAAGTATAGAAATATTTTCAGGCCCCCTCAGTATTCCAGAAATTAAATAGTCAATAAAAAATTAACTGGTTTATTTTTTTTTTCAGTTCCCAAAGCTGTTTTTCCCAAGTGCCCAAACGCTGCTCCCTCACAGCAGGGAAGTAATTCAAATACAAAAGCTTTTTACAGGAGAGTAATTAGGGAAAGAAGGGGGAGGAAAGGTCTCACCCGGATTCTCCACGGGGGTTCTTTGTGCTTAGTTGTTCTTCTGGCTTTCGGCTGGTGCAGCAAAGTGATCGTCCATTTTACTGGCCGATCTTTTCTCCGACGGCCCTAAGGAGCTGGCTCGGACTGAGGAAGGAGCTGCCGTCCTTCCCCAGTCAAACGAGGGCCTCCTCAACGGTGGTCGCCTCTCCGGGGCGACTTTCGACCCGATTAAGGGTCTACCGGTGGAGGGAAAACAGCCGGTGGGAGAGATGGATCTCTCCGTGCGACTGCGTGTGCCGCGATACGGAACCGGAAGCCATTTTCCCCCCTTTTATATTGATCCAAATGCATTCAAGACAGTTTTCATCATTGTTGTGCTCTATTTCTGTAGAGATGTAGTTATTTCTTGTATATAGTGCAACTTCACCTCCTCTTTTATTTGGTCTTTTTCTTTTAAATAATTTAAATCCCTGTAGCTGTATATTCCATTTGTTGGTTTCATCCCACCAAGTTTCCATAATGGCAACAATATCATATCTACCCTCATTTACGTGAATTTCTAATTCACCCTGTTTATTTCTCATATTCTGTGCATTGGTTTATAGATATTTGAGTCCATTTTGACTGATCCTGTGTTTACTTTCTACATAGCCTGTTTTGTGCCTGAGTTCCCCTATTTCCTTACCACCTGAATTGTCTTAGTTGACAAAATTGAAATACAAATTCTATACAATACACTGACTAAAGTGAAGGATTTATGTATGGCTTACTCTTGTAAATTAATTTCCTATTTCTAATTCAGTTAAGAGCCTTTCTGATCTGATTTACTGTCATCCAAATAATTTAATAAATAAATCCCTCTAGCCTCTAATTCGCTTTTCTATTATAGCTTTTATTGATTTTTGGTGTCACTAAATATAAGCATGCATAAATTACAGTAGAATGATCTAGATTTTGATCCAGATGAACCTTGTGGGCTTATTTTAGATCATATTCCATATTATATAACTATGCAGAAAGGTAGCAGGCATACAGTACAGTATTTCTTTACCATAGGGAAGCATGTTGGATTGCCACAAACATTATTAGAAAAATATTGCTTAGAGAGCAACCTGGCATCTTCCAAATATGTTATAACTAAAATTCCCATGCAGCGGAATGAAAGTTCTAGAAAACACGGAGTACAGTACAAACTTAAAACACAGGTAGAATATTACTGTAGTTCCTACTGATTAACCCCCAGCAGGGTGTACTCTTTCCCTACGCTTGGTCTGTTAATGAGGCAGAAGGAAGTGATAAGAGAAGCTTTAAAAATCTGCATATATTTTCAAATGTACTCCTACATAAACATATGCAGTTCCCCACAAACAGAAACAGAACACAAACAGAACGCTAGCTCATTGCAAAAAATTTACTATCACTGTCAACTTCCTATTTCCAAGTTTAGCCTTTGGGCTTAGTTTTAGATTTATACTAGACAATCCATGACCAACTAGATCATTGTTTCAGAGATATTTTCTTACCAGATTCCTCAATGCCTTCGACAATGACAGAGCTTCCAATATACTGCCTTCACCATAAACGTTTTTAAAATTTCAAGGAGATATTCAGATATGTATCTACCTAGAAAGTAGCCCTTGTTGAACTGTATGGCAAAGTCAAACATAAGTAGTTGTCAACAGGAAATGTTTTATCACATTTTGTATCATGCTGAAATGATTTATGATAAAATGTTTTATAGAATTCCAAATTTCAATTCTATGGAAGTCATGGTCTTGGATTTTGGATGCATACTGTAAGTTAGCCTATTTGAGGTACCTTGTTTCAAAAATTGTTGCCTACAATGCACTGTTGTGCCCAGTTAAAGGTTACAGATACAAGAGTTTTAGTAATATATAGATGACTGTTTTCACTCAGTGATTTTTGTTCTTCCCATTTCCATTAATATATGAGGGAATCTCTCCTACTTTATTTATTAAATTTATAAACCACGCCAGTCTATATAAATCTGTGCAGCTTAGAGAATGCAATCATTAAAATAATAAAAAGCAGAATATATAGTCCAAAAGAGAAGGGGAAAAACCTCAATTAAACAAACAATAGATGCCACAAAGGGAGCTATTACCCATTCTAACCCAGGGCCTGGGGCAGAGGCAGGTTTAAGGACTTGCATAAACAAGGTGGGGGAGATTGTACAAATTTTGGCTGAGGTTGTGTTTCAAAGAATAGGCATCACGATGGAGAAGGCCCACTTTCTGGATATTGTTAGATGACACTGTTTAATCAGTGGAACTCAAATCATGGCAGTTATGTTAGACCATGCAGGACCATAAAGGAGATCAGTGGTCCTTCCCTTAACAGGCCCTATGCCACAAAAGGCTTTTTAGCTCCTTGAATTGCGCCTAGCAGTTTACTGATAACCAGTGCAGGTCACAGAGCAGAGGTTAATATGGGCATGCCATGGGTTGCTCATCACTGCTCATTCCACCACACTCTGGACCAGTATAACATCTAAGTGGTTTTCAAGAGTAGTCCTATGTGAAATATATTGCAGTAGTTTAATTGCAAGATGACCAAAGGCCTCCAGGGCTACATACGAGCATAATTGCAAAGGCCTTCTTGGCCACAGATGCCACTTGTTACTTAACAAACCTGTCCACTTTTGATTTGATTTAATCAAGGACTTAAGGTAGCATCAAAAAAAAAAAAAAGCACCAAGCCGGATTGATCGTTGACTAACCAGCAGGACTCTAACTTGACACTCTAGTACAGGGCTTTTCAAGCTTTTCACAGATTGTACCACTTTTAGGATATGGCAATATTCAAGTACCACCAGTCGCCTAGCAAGGTGTCAAAAACTTGATGACCAAAAAAAAGGAAAAAAGTGATAAAGTACAGGTAGTCCTTGACTTACAATAGTTCACTTAGTGACTGTTCAAAGTTACAATGACACTGAAAAAAGTGACTTATGACCATTTTTCACACTTATGACCATTGCAGCATCCCCAGGGTCATGTGATTTACGTTCAGATGCTTGGCAACTGATTCATATTTATGATGGTCACAGTATCCCAGGGTCATGTGATCCCCTTTTGTAACCTTTTGACAAGCAAAGTTGCTAATTTAACAACTGCAGTGATTCACTTAACAAATGTGGAAAAAAAGGCATAAAATGAGGCAAAACTCATTTAACAAATTTCTCACCCCTCCTCCTTTTATATCTTTTCCTCTCCTCTTCTTTTATATCCTCTCTTCGCTCTCCCCTTTATATCCTTTCCCCCTGCTTTTATATCTTTTCTCTCCCCTCCTTCTTGTATATCTTCTCTTCTCTCCCCCTTTATATCCTCCCTTCTCTCCCCCTTCTTTTATATCCTCTCTTCTCTCCCCCTTTTATATCCTCTTCTCTCCTCCCTTCTTTTATATTCTCTAGGAAGAGTACAGAGAAGAACAACAAAGATGATTAGGGGACTGGAGGCTAAAACATATAAGGAACGGCTGCTGGAATTGGGTATGTCTAGTTTAATGAAGAGAAGGACGAGGGGGGACATGATAGCAGTGTTCCAATATCTCAGGGGCTGCCACAAAGAAGAGGGAGTCAAGCTATTTCCAAGGCACCTGAAGGCAGGACAAGAAGCAACGGATGGAAACTAATCAAGGAGAGAAGCAACCTAGAACTAAGGAGAAACTCCTGACAGTTAGAACAATTAACCAGTGAAACAACCTGCCTCCAGAAGCGGTGAATGCTCCAACACTGGAAGTTTTTAAGAAGAGACTGGACAGCCATTTGTCCGAAATGGTATAGGGTTTCCTGCCTGAGCAGGGGGTTGGACTAGATGACCTCCCAGGTCCCTTCCAACTTTATAATAACAACAACAACAACAACAACAACAACAATAATAATAATTATCATTATAATTGTTGTTGTTATTATCTCCCCTTTCTTTTATATCTTCTTCTCTCCCCCTTTTATATCCCCTCCTCTCTCTCCCCTTTTATATCCTCTCTTCTCTCTTCCCCTTCTTTTATATCCTCTCTTCTCTCCCCCCCTTTTTCTCTTCGGTGCACCTCCAGCTGACTGCTCTCCTCAAGGCTGCGCTTCTCCATCTCTCTTTCATCGTCCACTTCTCTTTCCCCCATTGTCTTTTTTTCTCTCCCTCTCCTGCCAAAACCTGCTCCTTTTATAGCCTCTCCTCTCTCTCTCCCCTCCTCTTTTTCTCTTCCAGATGTGCTAGAAGCGCCGATCAGTTGTAGCTGCATGCGCTGATCCTGGGCTCTTAGCAGAACCCAGGGAACACCTCACGCAGCTCCAGCTGAATCTCTGCCCGAAGACTGCATGCGGCTGCCGACCACCCCCACGGCCGCCACTACTCAGCTGTAGCTACGCATGCCAATCCTGGGATCTCAGAAGAATGCAGGCAACACCTCACACAGCTTCAAGGCCGCTGTCGATCAGCTGTAGCTATGGTGTTGATCCTGGGTTCTCAGCAGAACCCAGACTACACCTCACGCAGCTCCAGTGAATCTCTGCCTGAAGACTGTGTGCAGCTGCCTGCCACCCCCGCGGCCACCGCCGATCAGCTGGAACTGTGCACGCCGATCCTGGGCTCTCAGCAGAACCCAGGCAACAGTTCATACAGCTCCAGCTAACTTTCCCAAGCCTATGCAGTGCTGCCACTGCTTCACCTCATCCAATTTTACACTTTTTTTACACTTTTTTTACAGTGCTTTTCAACCCGTCGTACGCGTACCACCTGCCAGGTGCCGACGTACCACCAGTGGTACACGTACCACCAGTTGAAAAGCCCTGCACTAGGACTCCAAGATACCTCTCACAGTTTCTACTATTGAGCCATGTACCACCTATACTGTATCTGTGCATTTGGTTTTTGTTGCCTAAATGTAGAACCTTACTTTTTTCACCATTGAATTTCATTTTGTTAGATAGCATCCAATGTTCAAGTCTGTCAAGACCCTCCTGTATCTTAAGCCTGTCTTCTGAAGTGCTGGCTATTCCTGCCAGCTTGGTGTGGTCTGCAAATTTGATGAGTTCCCCATCTATCCCCTCAGCCAAATCATTGATGAAGATGTTGAAGAGTACTGGGTCTAAAACAGAGCCTTGGGATACCCCTCTGCATACTTCCCTCCATGTAGATGCAGTTCTATTGAAGACTATGCAGTTGGTCAGCCAGTTATGAATCCATCTGATGGTGATGTTATCTAACACAGGGCTTTTCAACTGGTGATATGTGTACCACTGGTGGTATGTCGGCACCTGGCAGGTGGTATGTGTACAATGGGTTGAAAAGCACTGTAAAAAAAAAGGGTAAAAAAAAGTATAAAAGTGGATGAGGTGAAGCGGCAGCACCGCACAGGCTTGTGGCAAAGTCAGCTGGAGATGCGTGAGGTGTTGCTGGGGTTCTGCTGAGAGCCCAGGATCAACACGCGCAGCTACAGCTGATCGACGGCAGCCTTGAAGCTGCATGAGGTGTTGCCTGGGTTCTGCTGAGAGCCCAGGATCGGCGCGCACAGCTCCAACTAATCGGTGGTGGCCTTGGAGCTGTGTGAGGTGTTGCCTGGGTTCTGCTGAGAGCCCAGGATCAGTGCACACATCTACAACTGATCGGTGCTTCCAGCGCACCTGGAAGAGAAAAGAAGGAGGGGTGAGAGAGAGTAGAGGCTATAAAAGGAGCAGGTTTTGGTGGGAGAGGGAGAGAAAAAAAGACAAGGGGGGGGGAAAGAGAAGGGGACAGTAAATTAGAGATGGAGAAGTGCAGCCTTGAGGAGAGCAGTCAGCTGGAGGTGCACCGAAGAGAAAAAGGGGGAGAGAAGAGAGGATATAAAATGGGGGAGAGAAGAGAGGATATAAAAGGGGGAGAGAAGAGAAGATATAAAAGAAGGAGGGCAGAGAAGAGAGGATATAAAAGGGGGAGAGAAGAGAAGATATAAAAGAAAGGGAAGAGAGGCTTCCGGTTCCGGGTCACGGCGCAGGCGGTCGTGTGAAGAGATTGCTCTCTTCACCGGCCGGTTTCCCTCCGCCGGTAGACCCTCGATAGGGTCGAAAGTCGCCCTGGAGGGGCAACCACCATTGAGGAGGCCCCTCGTCAGACTGCGGAAGGGCGGCAGCTCCTTCTGCAGTCCGAGCCAGCTCCTTAGGGCCGACGGAGAAAAGATCGGCCAGTAAAATGGCTGATCACTTAGTCGCACCAGCCGAAAGCCAGAAGAACAGCTAAACATAAAGAACCACTGTGGAGGATCCAGGTGAGACCTCTCCTTCCCTCCTTTTGCCCTAACTACTCTCCTGTAAAAAGCTTTTGAATTACTTCCCTGTTTTAAAAGAGCAGTGTCTGCTTACTTGGGAAAAAGAGCTCTACAAAAGAAATAAATACCTAATTATATTGACTATTTGATTTTTGGGATACTTAGGGGTCCTGAAAAAAATCCCTATTATAGAACATTCTTATTATTTTACTTATCATGTTGGAGATATTTGCCTTCTATTCTCCTAACGAGAAAATAACTTATTAATTTGTAAAAAAAAAAAGATCTTACAGTCTACTGAGGACATCTTGTGGTGAACATTGTTACTGCAACAGTTTTTCATTTTGGTGCTTGAAGATGGATTTGACCTTCAAGTGAAAGGGAAAAAGATAAAGGACCTGAAACAGCTGGGTGGTGAATTTGTTTACTAGTGTGGAGGTGGATATCTGTTGTCTTTAGTAAATATAGCCCCCACTAAAGGATTAAAAGTATTTCACCATTGAAATGGAGGAATCTTACCCACAAATTGACTATGAGCTTATATTGGAAAAAATTCTGGAAGCTACAGAGTACATGAAATCTTGGAGAAAGATTAAAGAGAAAATTTCAGAACCACAAATTGAATTTCATACCTCAATGGATCATTCTATAAGCCAAGGAACAATAGAGGAGGCACAGATTAGCCCTAAAGAGGTCTCTACGCAACAAGATACACAACTTAAAGAGAATTACGCCACAAGTCAAGAAACAACTGAAAAGGAATTAACTAACACAGAAGAAGAGATTACACAACCTAATGCACAATTTATGGAGAATTTTGATGATCAAAGAATGACTTTAACTAAGATATCTGCAGTATCAAAAACAACAGGAATTGACATTCAGACATGTTTTACTGAAAACTTCAAAAACGTGGATAATCAACTAGTAACTACAACATGGAACAAAATTGACTACATCATCCAGATGATACTGGAAGAAGAGGAAGAGAATTTTGACCAGACAGAAGTGTCGATAAATACTCTTATGCAAATACTGAGATTCAACGATACAGAAGCTTTATTATGGAAACTGGTTTGGCACAGAAAGAAAGCCAGAGTTAGATTTAAAAATGCAATTTAAAATTTTACTTAATGGGTTAAAAAGGCATTATAGATCTGGACTGATTTATTAACCAATGGAGTATGTGAATTTAGTAAGAAAATGTTTTTCATAATAATGTGTTTGTCTACATGATAATTGTTTGGAGGGGATTTGAACTTTACTTAATGGGTTAAAAAGATTTTTTATGGATGTAGATTGAATAATAGAATTTATATTTAAAATAAAGTAGAAATGTGTTTTTTGAGTAATATTTTTACTTTAGGCAGGATAATTATTTGGTAATGGAAGGAGGATAAGAGAGATTTATGATGAGAGAAGAAATGGTATCAATAAGATTAAGAAATAAAATATATGGGGAAAATATAAGAATGTTATTGTTGGAATAATATATGCATTTTAGATATATCTATTATGTTAGATAAAAAAAAGAGAGAAATGAGGGATACCCGAAGTGTTAATAAGATGTTTATTTAAGGCTAACTGGAATATGGTAATTATAAATTGGTAAAGCTTAAAAACAGGACTTGGTTTTTAATAGATGAAATAATATTGATGAATGTTTTGATTGATTGAATTTCATTCAGGATTGTATTAAATTTGAATATGTTATATTATATGTGGGAAATAGAGAGGGAACTTTTAATGAATTAACCTGAGTTATATATGTATGATTTTGTATTTGGATGACTGGCTTCCCCACCACCACATTGTTTCTCAAGCACTTTGATGTAAAATTAAGAAAAACCAATAAAACTTGTTTAAAAAAAAAAGAAAGAAAGGGGAGAGAAAGGATATAAAAGAAGGGGGAGAGAAGAGAGGATATAAAAGAAGGAGGGAGAGGAGAAGATATAAAAGGAGGAGGGGTGATAAATTTGTTAAATGAGTTTTGCCTCATTTTATGACTTTTCTTGCCACATTTGTTAAGTGAATCACTGCAGTTGTTAAATTAGCAACACGGTTTGGCTTCCTCATTGACTTTGCTTGTCAAAAGGTTGCAAAAGGGGAATCACATGACTTTGGGACACTGTGACCATCATAAATATGAATCAGTTGCCAAGCATCTGAACGTAAATCACATGACCCTGGGGATGCTGCAATGGTCATAAGTGTGAAAAATGGTCATAAGTCACTTTTTTCAGTGCCATTGTAACTTTGAACAGTCACTAAGTGAACTATTGTAAGTCAAGGACTACCTGTACTTTATCACTTTTTTCCTTTTTTTTGGTCATCAAGTTTTTGACATCTTGCTAGGTGACTGGTGGTATTCGAATATTGCCATATCCTAAAAGTGGTATAATCGGTGAAAAGCTTGAAAAGCCCTGTCCTAGTGGATAATCACTTAAATATGAGCCAACAGTGTGCTGCAGCTGCCAAAAAAGCCAACACAGTTCTAGGCTGCATTAACAGAGGGATAGAATCAAGATCACATGAAATGTTAATACCACTTTATAGTAATGCCTTGGTAAGGCCACACTGAATACTGCATCCAGTTTTGGTCACCACAATGTAAAAAAGATGTTGAGACTCTAGAAAGAGTACAAAGAAGAGCAACAAAGATGATTAGGGGCCTGGAGGCTAAAACATATAAAGAATGGTTGCTGGAATTGGATATGTCTAGTTTAATGAACTGAAGGTCTAGGAGTGACATGATAGCAGTATCCCAGTATCTCAGGGGTTGCCCCAAAGAAGAGGGAGTCAAGCTATTCTCCAAAATATCTGAAGGCAGGACAAGAAGCAATGGATAGAAACTAATCAAGGACAGAAGCAACTTAGAACTAAGGAGAAATTTCAAGACAGTTAGAAGAATTTATCAGTGGAACAACTTGTCTCCAGAAGTTGTGAATACTCCAGTACTGGAAGTTTTAAAGAAGAGATTGGACAAGTATTTGTCTGAAATGGTTTCCTGCCTGAGCAGTGGTTGGACTAGAAGCCTCCAAGGTATCTTCCAACTCTGCTATTCTATTCTATTCTATTCTATTCTATTCTATTCTATTCTATTCTATTCTATTCTATTCTATTCTATTCTATTCTATTCTATTCTATTCTATTCTATTCTATTCTATTCTATTCTATTCTATTCTATTCTATTCTATTCTATTCTATTCTATTCTATTCTTTCAATCTTTTTTTTACTCTATGGCAGGGGTCCCCACCCCTGTGCAGCAACCATGGCCTGTTTGGAACTGGGCCATGCAAGCAGTGGGCGAGTATGTGTGAGCAGCTCCACTTGCCTGAGCATTGGGCACAACTCCACTTGCACAAGCGGTGGGTGAGCATGCACATGCAGGTCCATTCGCTCACACATGAAGCTCCATTTGTGCGAGTGATGGGCATGTGCACCTGCCAGTTATGCAAATGGAGCTGTGAACACTCATGCACCTGCCACTCACATGGAACCATTCCCTCCCCTCCTCCCACTGGGCTGCCAAGCTGGAAAGTTTGGGAACCACTGACCTACTGTATGAGTGGATGGACATTATTATCTTGTGTGGTGGGTTAAAAAGGTATTGTAAAAGCTCCCTCAAATTGAACTTAATTTTTAATGACTGTATGCATTGTAGGAATAATGCAGAAGGGGTTTGCCATCGCTTTCTCATAGGATTTTTATAACTTATTTATTACCTAGTGGTTCCCCCATCCAAGAACTAGGGAAGGTTGTAGGTATCAAAGGGAGATGTGCAGTGCTTTGCAAGTTGCTTAGGATTTTGTCAAGACACAATTTGTAGCACTTGTCTGATAGACATACTGATTCTTTGAATTGCATGACCATAGTTAGAAAAAGAGGTAACTGCTTTAAAGAATAAACAGTATCATTCATATTCTTAAATACCTTTCTGGAATTGTAACATGTAATGGAACGTATAGATGACCTTGGGGAATGAAGGAAGAGATGCTCCTAGAAAACAATCAGACAACAGAGGCAGAAGTCCAGAGGTCTTAGTGGTCAGAGAAAGAAATTTAGGAAGGACCTGCCCTAATGGATCAAGTAGTTAAAAGTGGTAGTGGAAAGTTTGGACCTGTAGGCTTGCAGGATTCTCTTAATGTAATCTTACAATAAAGTAGAATTAGTTCATCTAGTCATGCTTCCTATCTAATTTATCTGGGAGAGTTGAGCTGCATCTCAAAAATTTTATAGAAGTTGCACAGTCAATCTATTAAAATCCCTGTCATCTGAGGGACTTCCAGTCTTGCACCGTAGCATCCGGTTGCGGGATCGTGGACCTCCACACGCCATGGCTAGTTTCGCTCTGCCAGGGGACCCTAAATGGGTCTAAGTCGCCCCAGAGAAGTGGCAAAGAAAGAAAGGTGCCCGACGACTCTGGAACAATGGCGGTCATTTCATTCGGTTTGGGGAAAGCCTTCTAACCCGACAGGAGAAAGGCTGGCTGGCCAAACCTCACTGACCAGCCCAAGCTACTTGCAGCTGAAGTCCAAAGGCACTAACCAGCACAACAATGAACAGTGTGCTTGAAACTGGGTGAGGAATTTGATCTTCTCTCTCCTATTTTATATCTAATTTTCTGGAAAAGACCTCCAAGAAGCAAAAAGCTCCCAAAGTGATATGTATGTGTGTGTGTGTGTGTGTGTGTGTGTGTGTGTTTTCTGAGGTTTTCACGGGTGTTTGTATGCAGGTCTTTGGTAATTTGGGTTTTCTCCCGCGTAAAATTGGAAGTGTCTTGGCGACGTTTCGACGAAGTCTCATTCGTCATCTTCAGGCTGGTGTCTCTTCGGCCTCGTGCTTCTAGGAGCAATGTGTGATCGCAGCTGTTTCTTCCTTTTAACTGCCAGTGGGGGTATGAACTGATTGGGTGGGAGCTTGGCTGTGTTCTGATTGGGTGGAGGTGTGTTCTGATTGGTTAGGGGCTTGGCTGTGCTCTGATTGGATGGGGGGATGGCTGTGCTCTGATTGGATGGGGGTGTGTTCTGTTTGGGTGGGGGCTTTGTTGTGCTCGGATTAGTCTGAGTTGCAGGGGGATTTGAGATGGAGAGCTGCGTTGCTGTTGTTTGGCTTCGCGTTCGTGGCCCCTCTCACCTGTCATTACAAACCTCTACATGGAACACTTTGAAACCCAAGCTCTAGAAAAATCTGATCACAAACCCAAACTCTGGCTCAGATACGTAGACGACACCTTCATAATCTGGCCACATGGGAAAGAAAAACTAGACAACTTCCTCACACACCTCAACAGCCTACACCCCAAAATACAGTTCACCATGGAAACAGAAGCTAACAACCAACTTCCCTTCCTGGATGTCTTAGTCTACAAGAAATCCAATGGCTCCCTAGGACACACCATCTACCGGAAGAAAACACACACAAACCGCTATCTGCACGCACTCTCACACCACCACCCAGCACAGATCAACTCCGTAGCCAAGACACTCATCTCGAGAACAAAACGCTTTATACACAATGCTGCGACAGATTCAAACGATAATTGTTTCAAACCATGATGAGATTAGAAATCAGTTTGACAATATCTCTAACTTAAACCTACCACTAAATGACACTCAAAAAATGACAACAAAGAACGAACAAACAAATCAGACAACAGAATATAAATTAAATGAAAGTGACTTAAATAGAAAAGCTACAAATGAAGAAAACTACAATTTAATACAAAAAAAAAATCTGCAAAACCTTACTATAATAAAGAAGAGAAAAAAGATGCTTTATCCTCCAGGACTTCAAAAGAAATTTGAGGATAAAAAAAAGAACAAATAAAATGGATTAAAGAGCTGTCAGAAGAATCATCAAAACGTGGGAGACAAAAACCTGATACCTTACTTGCTTTGTCTTTTTTGTCCCCAATAACACTTACAAAAATACAATCTGGCAAGCCAAACTTACTGATCTGGAAAGTGACTTGGCAAAAGAAGAAGATCAAAGTTGGAGTCAAGAGATGTGATTCATCTTATCAGATGGAATATTATATGACTAAGCATTTGCTTGAATATGGTTTATATGTATGTATGTATGCAGGGCTTTTTTTCTCATAGAACGCTCAGAACGGAGTTCCGGCACCTTTTTTGGATGGAACCTTGTAGGGTAGGCAAAGTGGGTTGTATGAGATGTGTGAGTTCCGGCACCTTTTTTTTTTTTTACAAAAAAAGCACTGTATGTATATATGTATGTGTGTGTGTCTGTGTGTATATATATATATATATGTTTTCTGAGGTTTTCACGGGTGTTTGTATGTAGGTCTTTGGTAATTCGGGTTTTCTCCCGCGTAAAATTGGAAGTGTCTTGGCGACGTTTCGACGAAGTCTCATTCGTCATCTTCAGGCTGGTGTCTCTTCGGCTTCGTGCTTCTAGGAGCAATGTGTGATCACAGCTGTTTCTTCCTTTTAACTGCCAGTGGGGGTATGAACTGATTGGGTGGGAGCGTGGCTGTGTTCTGATTGGGTGGAGGTGTGTTCTGATTGGTTAGGGGCTTGACTGTGCTCTGATTGGCTGGGGGTGTGTTCTGTTTGGGTGGGGGCTTTGTTGTGCTCGGAATAGTCTGAGTTGCAGCGGGATTTGAGATGGAGAGCTGCATTGCTGTTGTTTGGCTTCGCGTTCGTGGTCGTGCCATATCATCAAGGTGGGTGTCAGTTTGCTTCATGTATGGATTGGAGGGGTTTGAAATGGCTAATGATGCAGCTGTGGTCTGGTTTCTGGTTTGTAGTCGTGCCTCATCATCGGTGTGGGTTTGGGTTTGCTTTTTGCGTGGATGTGTGGTGGTGACATCCTGTGTGGTTTTCGTGAGTGTGGGTCTAGTGTCATTCTTTGTGTTAGGGACTCGTTTGTCAATAAGGGTGGGTTTCCAAATGGCTGGTAGGCGGGAGGTATCATCTCGTTTATTCATGCTCTGTGGGCGTTTTTCTATCTCGATGGCTTCTCTGATTATTCTGTTGTTAAAGTGTTCAGTTTTGGCGATAGTTCTGGTATTTTTAAAGTCAATGTTATGTCCTGTGGCTTTAAGGTGTTGGACCAGGGAAGAAGTTGGTTCCTCTTTTCTGACTGAGTTCTTGTGTTCTTCAATGCGTGCACTTATTCTTCTGTTGGTTTGTCCGATGTATGTGGTGGGGCAGGCGGTGCATGGGATTTCATATACTCCTTGATTTTCTAACTCAATTTTGTCTTTGGGGTTTCTTAGGATGGTGGATATTTTTCGGTTTGTGCAGAATGCTGTCTTGATGTTGTGTTTGTGGAAATCTTGCTGATTCTGTCTGTGGTGCCTTTTATGTATGGGAGGAGGGCTTTGTCGTTTTCTTGTTCTCTGTCTTGGATTTTAGTGGGGGTTTCTTTTTGGATTAGGTTGGTAATCTTATTTCTTTGGAATCCGTTGGGTGTTAGTACGTTAGTGAGAGTGTGTAGTTCGGTTTTTAGGTGTTGTTCGTCAGCTAAGCGTTTTGTTCTCGAGATGAGTGTCTTGGCTACGGAGTTGATCTGTGCTGGGTGGTGGTGTAAGAGTGCGTGCAGATAGCGGTTTGTGTGTGTTTTCTTCTGGTAGATGGTGTGTCCTAGGGAGCCATTGGATTTCTTGTAGACTAAGACATCCAGGAAGGGAAGTTGGTTGTTAGCTTCTGTTTCCATGGTGAACTGTATTTTGGGGTGTAGGCTGTTGAGGTGTGTGAGGAAGTTGTCTAGTTTTTCTTTCCCATGTGGCCAGATTATGAAGGTGTCGTCTACGTATCTGAGCCAGAGTTTGAGTTTGTGATCAGATTTTTCTAGAGCTTGGGTTTCAAAGTGTTCCATGTAGAGGTTTGCAATGACAGGTGAGGGGGGTGATCCCATGGGTGCTCCTTCTATTTGTTTGTATTTTTGTCCGTTGTAGATGAAGTATGTGTTGGATAGGCAATGGTTGGTCAGATCTAGGATGTGCTTGGGGGGGTTATATTTGTTTTGGATAGCTGTATGTATATATGTATATATATACATATATACATACATACATAATATATGAAATGTTAAAACATTGAGAGGGTCTATTTAAATGAAAAGTTTGGACATTTAAAGGTAATGAATTTTGAGAAAACTATGACTGATAAGAGTGGTTTGAATACTGAGGGGAAACTAAGCTTCAATAAGAATCTTGAAAACAGGACATATAATGATTTAATAAGATGACTTTTATAAATACAATGGAAATAAACTGATTAAAAACATGTTATAGGTTGATGTTATTATTATATGCATAAATACTAAAAATGTTTATATTCAACTTGGTTTGTACTGAAAATATTAAGAATTATATTTGTTTAATGTAGACAAAAGAAGAATATTACAGGAAGAAGAGAGGATCAAGAAATATATTACCAACATATTGATTAATTGTAGAAATTAATTATCATTGATTGTTTTAAATATATGAACCCAGACAACACACTGTTCATGAAGCACTAAAGATTGTTATTGTAAAAAATTAATAAAATATACTTTAAAAAAATCCCTGTCATCTGGGTGTAAATGTTTTTGAAATTGACATCACAAGTGTCATGATGCAAGCCCAAGCTTTTTCTACATGTGCCATGACATCACAAGCATGTAACTTAGTGGCAAACTCCTGTGGATATCCACACATCTTCTCCAATGCTATAATGTGGTTCAGATGCTAAGCTAAGCATTTTTTAAGTATAGGCTATTGAATAAGGGAGCTTGGGCCATACGTCATAATAAATGCTAATAGTAAATACTAATATATTAAGCCAAGAAGAATCAAAACACAAACTAATGTAGCTTTAGAGAAAAGTTTCTTAATAGAAACTTTTAGGATTGGCGGCTAATTAGAGCCACAATATGATTAGCTCATGTGTCTTCAGACTGCAGTTTGATCAGCAGGAATATGCTATGCAAGGTATGTGTAGGCCAGGCAGAATTATAAGTCAAGATGCCAAGGGCTGGAAGTAAAGCAATGAAACTAAAGCTGGCAGGTGTTTCATTTGAAATTACACATCATGTATTATATGAACCTCAGTGATGCTGCTCAATTCTCTCTTACACTGTGCAGAACTGAGACATCTCTCCCATTTACTCTTTATTTGCTTATCTCTGCATAGTAAATGGGAATTGAAAGTTATTCAAATTACGCTCCCAAGACTATTAACTGTGAGAGCCAACTCCTTGATTAGGTAAACAGGTACTTGAGATACTTTCAGTATTTGTCCCAACGCAATAGGTTTATGTGGGAAAGTCTTTGTTTCTTCTGCCTGACAAGTTGTATCTTATTTTGAAAGAAGCAGATTTATTTGTCTGTACTATTGTACTAGGATTATTTCCAAAACTACTAAATTCTTCCTTGATATATTATTTCAATGGATTCATTAGGCTGAAATGTGGCCGCCTAGTATGTTGTTCAGTATATGTATATGTGTTCTCATACCGCACATCCATACGTGAGCTAGAGTTTGGATTGTGATGCTTGACACTCATTTTCTCATTCTGAGATTCCATTAGATTCTGAGGTATAGAATCCCTCCTTTTCATGTACCGTCATTAAGCAAAAGCTGTATTTTGCCCAAGATGTGGGCATCCATTTTATGGATTATTGAATTAACACAGTTGCTTGCCTATGTGCAACATTCTGAGCCACAAGCTAACCTACTTCACTTTCCCTTAGCTTACTATACTGTGTGGAGCCAGCTTGTGTGTATCAGAACAAAATTGAACTGCCATTTATGGTTGTGGAATAGATGTAAATAATCATATTCAGTTACTTTTTTCAGACAATACTGTAGTACTTTGGAGAATAAGTGAATGACTTTGTATCAGAATCTATGTGTGTAAACACATAATTGTATGCTTGTCATAAGAGTTCTAATATGATATTTCTCAGCCCTGGCACTAGGAGTTTTAACTTGAGAGTATTCTACTTTAAGATCTCCAGTCAGAAATGGCAGAATCTGAGACAAAGTATGCTAAGGTTTTATAGCAAATTGGGAATATCAACTGCAGAGAAATACTGTAATTAAGTTTGGCAAACTTATCTGGAACTGAACTGAGATCAGAATGTCTTTCAGCAAGGAAGAAGTGATTCTGAGGAGAGTGGCATCCAATCACTAATAAAGAAAACCGGGGATTTCAACAATTCCTTAGCAGGGATACTACAGACTGCAGAAGAATGAACTCTGAGGAGACCTGCAGGTGATGAGGTTAAATAATAGACCAGAAACAAAGCTAGAAATGGCTAACACCAATCCAATGTGATTTTTAAGCAACTGTTATTTCTAGTCTTTCATTTGGCCTTCTTCAATGTGACATGGTCAGATCTAATTAATCTAAAATTCCCATCACTCCACAGTGTCGGGAATTATGAATATTGTAGTCCAGTGAGTTCTGGAGGCAGACATAAAAGCCTTCCCCACACTAATATCCTCCAGAATCTACTGGATTATAATTCCCATAGCCCCCTGTATTCATATTCCATTAAAATGGAATAAGGGAATATGTAGACAAACACATCTGGGACCTAGGAAATGTAGTTTTTTAATAAGAAATTGTCAAGAGTACCTCTTTGACGCAGCATTCCTGCATGTCCTGTATCACTTGGTCCTTCAACAATTTACAGATGTTTTCAGAATTGTTCTTCAGAAATGGGTGAGGATGAGCCCATGAAGCAGCTTTGTACAATCCTGAGTTCCCCATACCTGCCTGGGTGGGCGGTATGAATCTTGTCAAGTCATCCAGAGATACAGCAGGCCTCATGTACTCAGCAGAACCGCCTTGGCAGGCCAGAGGATGATTAGAGTCTGTCAGGTGAAGTGGCTTATGAGAACTGTATGAGGCACTGAGAGGGGGCTGTGTGCCTCTCACTGCTCTAGAAGTGGGTAGATTTTTCCCATTATCTTCCAGAGACTTCACTGCTCCCATCTTTAAGTAGCTGGAATACTGCTGTGAGGTATCTGTTTTGCATTCTTGAACAGCTGTCACAAATCGATATTCATACTCTGGCAATTGATCACTGCCAACTCCAATGGAAGTCCCTAAATTGATAGCCTCCATCTGTGTTGTGTGACATGGCCTTTTAGAAGGCATGAAGGAGCTCAACTCTCTTACATACTTAGCTGGGATGTAAAAAGGCTGGGAATTTTTGCTTTTCCTAACATGCCACCAGTGGTCATTGGTTCGCCTTAAAAGCATGTATCTCTCATTGGGTTTGATTGTAATAAGTTGGCCATCCTTGGAGGTATATTCAAAGGCATATTCCACCAGCACGTATGTCTCCTCCTCTCTGCCTGGTGACTCCATCTTTAGTGTCCCAAAGTGGGTTATTTATTTCCCTCTGAAAGAAAAAAAAGTTTGTTAAACATGACTTTATACAGGCCTGTACATACTTAATTTGAGGAGGAAGGATAGAAGTTTTTTTTATGACAGAATTCTGCTGTCCAAATAAATGATACACATGTACTTATTTTTGCGTCATTATTCTTCTTATCCTTGACAAGGTAATCTAATGTTCTTCTACCACACGGGTGTCAAACTTAATCACGTCACGTGACATATCGTGATGTATTGTGACATTTTTTGCTTTTGCAGAGCCGGGGTGGGCGTGGCCTGCACGTAACACATCCGGCCCACGAGCTGCCAGTTTGACACCCCTGTTCTACCACTTCCCACTGGTAATTTGTTCTAACTTTCAGTTGCAAGCTACTGAAAGTGTATAGTGTGATAGTTAATTTTCAGCCATGGTAAAGGATGACTACACATTTGTAAAGCATCAGGTTGAGGGCAGCTTCTAAATCACATGACCTCCAAGGTCCCTTCCAACTTTATTATTATTATTATTATTATTATTATTATTATTATTATTATTATTATTATTATTATTATAATTGCAATTGCAATTAATCTGTAACCAACTGTTTGTTATTGTTCCATGAAACATGCTATACCACATTATGCTGCAAAACTAATTTTGTGTTCTCTTTTTCTGTGCAGGCTCAATGTAATCTCGGGATGCTTCCATTTATCATTTTGTTTTCTGCCAGGGTTGCTTTATTTTCCTGCCTCTTAATCAAGAAAACATTTTTGTCTGCAGATGCATAGGATGATCTCTGCAAAAAACTGCCAAGAATGATATAAATACCATTCTGACACATTTGTGTTTTCAGGGCAAGATTCAAACCACTTCCAACATTGTTGTAATGTGTATAGATAGACAATATAGGCTGAGATGATTCGCTCAGGCAGCAGGGGCTGAGAGGGATTGTGGGGATGGAGGGGAGGATTGCAAGGAAATACTATAGAGGAAATCTCTAATTGCTTCACAGACTGCTCTTTTCTCCTTTTGTTATTGACCTCAGATGTACATGAGTTAGGGCAGTGGTGGCGAACCTTTTAGAGACCGAGTGCCCAAACTGCAACCCAAAACCCACTTATTTATCATCGGGTGCCAGATGGGCATGACCCACTGGGTGGGCGTGGCCAGCTCGACGTCACTCGCGTCAGGGGCGACGTCACTCGGAGGGGGGATGGGACCGGGGCGAGCACCGGGTCATGGTCCACTGGAGGAGCCTCACTGATATTAAAGGGGGTGGGGGAAGACATGATATTAAAGGGGGTGGGGGAAGAGATATTAAAGGGGGTGGGGGAAGACATGATATTAAAGGGGGTGGGGGAAGAGATATTAAAGGGGGTGGGGGAAGAGATGCGCCGAAACCGGCCTTCTGCCGTGGTGCGCCAGGCGGCCATTCGCCTCCGGCCGGAGCCAAGCAACCGCGCTGCGCCAAACCGGACATTTGCCGCAATGCATTTGCCAGTTGGAGGCAAACAGCCGCCTCGTGTATTGCAGCAAATGTCCGGTTTTGGCCCAGCCCGGATCTTTGCCTCCAGCCGGAGGCAAACAGCCAGCAAGTGGGGTGGATCTTTGCCTCCTCTCGGCCCCAGCCGTGGTGGCACACTCACCTTCCGCGGCAGAAGGTCTGAGGCGGTGGCTGGGGGTGGCTCTGGGCAAGGCGGGTGGCACTTCAGCGCTGACAGGGCGGGGCTGCCGGGCAGGTTGCCAGCCAGGAGTTGGCAGCCTTTGGGGAGAGCAGAACCCCGTCCGCCCCCGTAGCCCAGGTGGCCGCCTCCTTCTGACTGGGGGCGAGGTGGTCACAGCTGGCCTTTAACTCCCGGGCGATGAGTAGCAGCCTGCCATGGTGGGGGGAGGGAAGATTGGTGCCCCAATCAGTCCCCCGAGCCCTGGCCGAGCCACTGCATGGATTGCCGTGCCGCCGCCGCTGTTCCCCCCCGTATGGATCGCCCTGCCGCTGCCACCGTTTCCACCCTCACCCCCTGTGTGCATCACCCTGCTGCTGCCGCCACTTGGAAAAGGCCTCTGCCCCACGGATCTAGGGCTGCACAGCGATTTCGTGCCCGCCTCCTGCCGATCCGGGCTGCTGAGGCCTTTTCGAATCCTCTGGAGCTCGCATCCATGGCTGTGGGGTGATTTTGCGGCACCTCAGTGGCCTGGATCGGCAGTGGGGAGGGCGCAAAATTGCTGTGCAGCCATAGATCCGTGGGGCAGAGGCCTTTTGCAGGCCTCCGGAGCCCGGATTGGGCCGCTGGTGCACCGCAAAATCACCCTGCAGCCATGGATGCCAGCTCCAGAGGCTTCGAAAAGGCCTCAGCGGCCCGGATTGGCAGTGAGGGGTGCGCGAAATCGCTCCGGAGGCTTACCTGGACTCGTGCTGGCAGCTGCCTCCACCATCCAGCCCGGATCTGCCCAGGTCTTGCAGCTGCTCCCTGACTCCCAGTGCAGAGAGAAAGAGAGAAAGAGCGCTGGCGCATGTGGAGAGGGGGCGGGGAGCAGCCTGGCCCCACCTCCCTCTGGGGCGATGGCTCGCATGCCCACAGGGATGGCTCCCCATGCCGTCTGTGGCACGTGTGCCATAAGTTCGCCACCACTGAGTTAGGGTGTTGGTGATATCATTTTGTCTTCTTCACATAAAATATTTCTGATCTGCCCTGAAATTCTGTTTCGTTTTTCCTTTAAAAACAGTGAAAGTAACCCAATCTGTTTCCTTCCCTGCTTGGCTTGTTCTTCGGCTCCTACTTTCTTTTGCCAAATTACATGATATTTAGAAAAACCTTTCTTTTCCTTTTCCAATTTATTCATTTATTGAAGCTGTTTTGGAACAGCCTTTCAGATCTCTACCTAGCTTGCAAAAGATAAACACTCCTTATGATAAAATATAAATTTTAATAGTGAAAATGTCAAATGTCAATGAGCAGGAACTGGAATTCCTTCCATATAGATTATCTTCCCATCTAGAAAATAATGTGTTTAAAATTATTTTCTTTTGGAAACTCTTTCACCACCAACTGGAAAAGAGGTTTCTAACATTAGCAGGACTGGGTCTTTCTCTATGGTTTTGCATACCAGACAAGAACTAAGTTCTATCTGACCCAGAAATTTGTTTTAAACTCTGGCTGAATAGATTCTGCTGGAAGTTTACAAGCAAAATATCATCCTTTTCCATTTCTTTTTAAACTAGAGTTTAGGATTGCATATCTATTATGCAGTTTTAACAATACAATTTACAGCTACCATATAGTTTTTCTTGTCACATCCATAGTACTAAATATGTCCAATTATAGCTAAGTATCAAAGAAGCCAAAGACTTATATAGTAAAATGCTAAATATTTTATTATACTTTGCATTTTGTTGACAATCATCATGAGCTACTAAACCAAAACTTAATTAAATATCCTGATCACTCTGATCTTTTTATTTAAACTTTTATTTTCAGATAGAAATTATTTTATTTCCTTAAGAATGCCCAAATTTTGTCAAGTAACATGCAAAATGTGCAGTAGTTTGATTGATTCATTTATCTAATTGGTTAATCAATATCAGTTTTATATATGTAAGTGCTTTTTAGTCATTGATTTAATATTCTTTTCATTCAGGAAAAACAAAATTGAAAGAACATAATATCCAAAAAAATATCCCCTCCCAGGTATTTATATTCTCAACTATGTAAAACAGTGAAATTACTATTTTAAACAAAAAGTTAATAAAATTTATTTTGCTATTGTATTTAGGTTACAAATCTGTGAACATCTTTCATTACTCTCTTAGAAAAACTTACCACTTCCCCATAGAGGAAGACTATTGATAGTAGACCCCACTTTCCTTGTATTGCTTTGTTTCATCAAACAATGAAGTAAAATTGGCTACTCTAATATGGAGACAGAAAACATATGTATTCAAATGGGGAATTTTTTTAAAAAAATAGATTCATGTTGCTAGGGTAAAAACATATTAGTAAACATACTCAGACTTAAAAGTTACAAAAAATGTACAGCTGTATACAAAAAGAACTCTTTTAGAAGTTTCCTTATAAATCTGGCTTTTGGACAAGTACATACAATGGATAGGTATGCATTGTTGCACACAAGGAATTTATTTCCTTCCTTTATTGTCTACATGATTCTTGATACAAAAATTGAGAACCTCCTGGGAGAAATGTTTTTCTTTCCCAACTGGATGCCTCACAACTTTTGTACCGAAAAATTCAGCTGCTATATATCCTGGAATCATTTATCTGGAAGAGAGATGGTCTTGATCCTCCACAGTAATATTTTCCCATTTATCTGCATGGTCCCATTATTTCCCAGGAAACTGCAAGAAATCTATTATATGTCTGGACAACTCCCTTATTCAGGAGGAAAATAATATCTGCACACGTATAAAGACACTCCCCTGGAAGGCTGGGATATTAAATATATATTAGGCCAACTGCTAGTGCAAATTCAGATTTAACAGAATAAAGTCAGTTACTCAGAATAAAGGAACACGTAGAGCAGACAGGCTATATCTGAGTACAACAAGATTTGGTGCTCAGGAACATGAGTTTGGGCAGTCACTCTCTCTCAGACTAACCCACCTCACAGGGTTGTTGTTGTGGGGAAAATAGGAGGAGAAAGATATGTTGGACATGTTTGTCACCTTGAGCTATTTATAAAAATGATAAAGGCAGGATATAACTAACAAATGAAATAAAAACACGCTTCTCCTGATATGATGAAAAGTAGGATGATACATTATGAAATGTATCTACACCACCAAGACAAACATATTATTTCATTCAGCAGTTCTCAACATACTTGGGGGCCATATGACTCCTCAAGGTCCCAGAAAATTTCAAGAGGTCACAGGTGAAAACATGTAAGCATGTGCCAAAGGGATCACAGAAAAACAAAGTGTATTATATTGCAAATATTGTATTTATTATAAATAAAAGCATATATTATATTTATAATTTGTAAATAACATTTTTTTTATTGGTAATGGGAACTGGATAGTGGCCCTAGCAGAAAAACAAGGTTGGAAGGGGACCAACAACAAAAACCACTGATTTAGTGGATCAAGTGCAAAACTATTGGTAGCCACTAAATAAGAGGGCTTGGAGAAGAATTTCCAAAATGTCTCTTCTTTCCAAACTTTGGGGAGAAATTTTATGGGAAGGTTTTTGATTTATTACACTTTTGTGGTTACAATTGTTGCCTCACTACAGAGTTTGAGGAACTGTGCTCTAATCAACAGATGCACCTACACTTTATTTAGTGCTTCCAAAGAGAAGATTGTTATTGATTGTATTTTCCACCTGCAGTAGGCACAGTCTCATTGTTCCTAATAGTTTAGAGACAGTGAAAATGGAAGCTTGGAAAATATCCCAAGGCCTCAGGGCAACCCAGTAGCTCAGATGGGATCTGAATCACAGTTTCATTGCCCTTAACCCCTCTGGGTGAATCCCTGACAATCTAGGGGATTATACGGAACTGGCTTGTAAGTCAGAGAGGACACCCTTCATCTACCGAATATCAGCTGAATGTGCCGAGGGCTGTCTTGATGGTGGCAATTAGCATAAAGCTGCCGGGTAGCAATTCCTAACCTTTTCAGTGCATTTCATGCACTGGGCAGAATCCCATTTCTCCACCCCACAAGAGAGGCCTATCCAGACAAGCACCGAAGCCTGGAACCAAACACTCAGTGGGCCAATCAAAAGCTTCCTCTCAAATTCCAGTTGTTAGGGCAATGTTTTGGAAAAGGAGAGTTCCTGGATCAGTTTCCCTACTCTTAGATTCCTGCCTCAGCTGCTCTCCCCCCCCCCCGCTTGCCTAATCTGGATCCCACCTGTATCCCTGGTTTTACCTGCTGGTTCACATCTCGCCAGTTTCTTCTCTTGTCTCCGTCCACACAATCTGTCCTGCCTCTTCAGGTGTGGCTTGGTTCTTCCTTGTTGATTGTGTCAGGAGTCACATCAACCCGCCTGGACTTGTGTGTTTGGTCTGAACCTGCCTTTGGTCCTCCCCCCCACGTTAAACTCTGTGACGATCGGTGGGGAGGAATATCTCAAACCAAATGTTTCTCTTGGCTTCTTCACAATAAGAGATTGGCAAGTTAAGAAAGCAGAAAAAGTTTTGTGGAAAAATGTTCAGGCAGGATGCTCTGTCCCCAGTTCTTCATTGTTGCAAGTATCCTGAGGTGCAGGGCCCTCGTGAGGATCAAAATTAGTCCATCCTGTTCGGAATATCAATCTGGACTCCAAGGGAAGCTTTGACATTAATGCAGAATGATAAAGTCAGAAAAATCCAGCTGAGGGAAAAGAAACATTAAGGCACCCTTATGAGCACACCACGCCCTGCTCTGGGCTGCCTGTTTCATTCAGGTAACATCCAGCAGACACAGGTGTTTACAACCTCATGGATTTAGACCCGTTACATTCGAGCCCAAAGTGAGCAATTGGTTTCTTCCACAAATATCTCAGCTTGTTCCTCTTCTCCCCGTGTCTCTCACAGTCACAAAGAGATTGAATGCCTGAGAAAGCATGCAGTGTGACTTGGGTGTTCCCATCAGACTGCATTGGATGGAGGAAGGAAACTTTCCTACTCAGAGGAAGTCTCCTTTAGGCAGTGGTGGGGCGGGATGAGGCACTGTTTAGAGGACAGTGACTCACACATGGAGATTGCCTATCTGGATGCATATGATTTTCCACCCGCCTCAATATTTCACCTTCCCTAACCTAGCCTGCTTCAAGTCATAGGATCCCAGCATGGAATGAACTGTACTAGAGTCATGCAGCTTTTCTACATCCAAATGATTGTGTTCACTTAGCAAGAAATAAAAGGAAGGCAACTGACTGCTTCTCATGGTTGTTGTTTTTCCCCCCATATATTTTATTGATTTTTTAAAACATAAATCACTTAATAGTTGATAAACAGTGTGTTTGCTGGGTTTACATTTGTAAAGACAAATCATTAACAATTGGTTTCTATAATCCATAATCCACATAGTACATTTAGTTGATTTCCCCTTTTTCCTAAAATGTCTTCTTTGCAAACCTTGAATTAATACAGTTCTTATTATTTTGATAAATAACAGTTACATATATGATTTCCCCCCAATATTCCTAGAAATAATGATCACATCAATATAATATTTCTTTTCTATCTAATCATTCTGGTTGCCTCATCTTATATCCTGTTACAGTCCTTATTTAAATTTGTTTCTCCCATAAAGTTCAAAGTATTCTTGCTGGTTAAGATCTTCTCAACAGTGAATTACATTTAAAGATTTAAATCCATTTTTCCCATATAAACCATCTCAACACTTTTACATTTCTTAAAGAATAGGTAAACACAGTAAACAAAAGGAAAAGAGAGCAAGAGTAAAGAAACATAAAAAGTAAAATACTACTTAAAATATATATTCCTTCTAAGCTAATATATATTTCATTCCCAAAATTTCTTATTCTTTTTAACCATAATTAAAAATATATTTAATCTTTAAATATTCCATTTAATGTGCCTAGTCATCTAATCCTTTAACTCTTATTCAAAACATTTTTTTCTTTTTTATACATTATAATTTTCCTAAATTCAGACACATTTAATTATCTAAAATATTTCCTTCATCTAAGCCATTTCAACAGTATTATATTACTTATATCAAAAAATAAAATAAAAAGGGGAAAAAAAGCATACAGTATTATTTAAGGAATTTAAGGAATCCCTCTTAGAATGACATATGTATTCAAAATCTTTTCTATTTCTTTAACCATATTCAAACAAATGTTTCTTTTTTAAATATTCTCTCTGGTAGATCCCATCATCTATTTTCTTAATATCACCTTAATCTTTTTTCCTTTGACCAGTATCTTTTTTGATCAATGTGCTTTGCTGAATCAAAAAGTTTTTCCATATATTCATGACTGTTGCTGTAGGTATAAGAAGTAAATTGAATAAAGTGTCTTTATATGAGGCTTTTGTCTTTCCATGTTTCTTGAAAATCTTTTTCTTTTTCTTCTTCTCTGCTTCTCTTATCACTTCCTTTCTCTCTGATGTTTTCAACATCTCTACATTCCATTTTATTCAATCTGTTTTTTTGTCCTCAGATTTATTTTGTAGTCTTAAGGGATGAGTTGTTTTTTCCATTTCTTGTGACTTTTCCCCCCACTAAGATTAAATCATGTTTTCTTGCTTTATTAAGTTCCATCTTTGAGTCTCTATTTTCAATTTTATGTCCACTTATTTATTTTGTCTGCTCCTTCTCTGTGGTTGTTTCCTGGAAGTTTTTTTTGTTGTAGAGTTAACTTAGAAATAGATTGATTTATATTTTCAAATTTATTTTGGATTCCTTTGTGATTTGAACTCGTTGTCTGAATTAATTGCAGTATACTATATATCTCCTCCTGAGAGGTATTTATGTTTTCTTGGTGTGTTCTATCTACATGTCTCTGATCCATGATAGCCAAAAGTTCAAGTTTTCCTTCTTTTCTGCAAATAGCTTTAGAATCCCGGTTAAATAGATATTTGTAATCCAAAGAGTTCAAAAAAGATTTTTTTTTCTAAAGTTTATAATTCTCTCTTTGTCTGCAGCCCAGATTGTTGTCTCTTTTTTGTCACAGCTGTTCTTTGTTATTAAAGCTTTGAAGGTCACAAACACAGATGAGCTTTCCCCAGGTTTTGGCAAGTTTTCTATGGAGATCATAACTGTCATAATCTTCATCCACCACTAGGTATCAGCATCTATTTAGTTTTCAATATGAACAATGGTCTTTAAAATGAGAGTCTTAACTATTCAACAATTTTAAACTTGTCCAAAATTAAATTTTAGCTTTCAGGTTTATAAATTTATTTCACTACCATATATTTTGATCCTCCATGGAAATTTTAGTTTGCCGCTTCCGTTAGTATAAGGATGGGGCAGAAGTCCCCCTCCTTCACTTTCGGAGATATTTTGCTTCTTGAGGATCTTTTCCAGGAAATAGAATAGAAAAGGGAAAATCAGATTCCTCACCCAGTTTCAAGCATGCTGTTTACTGTTGTGCTGGTTAGTTCTTTTGGACTTCAGTTGCAAGTAGCTTGGGCTGATCGGTGAAATACAGCCTTTCTCCTGTTGGGTTAGAAGGCTTTCCCCAAGATGAACGAAATAACCGCCATCATTCCAGAGTCGCCAGGGCACCCTTCTTTCTTCGCCGCCTCTCCAGAGCAGCTTGGACCCATTAGGGTCTTCAGGCAGGACAAAAATTAGCCATGGGGATGCGGCGGTCTGCAAGCCCGCAACCAGTTGCTACAACGCAGAACCAGAAGTCCCTCTGCTTCTCATGGTTGTTATTGTTACAGGACCATCCCTGGTATTTTGGGGAAAACAAGAGCATGTGCAGGGTAGATTTTTACATGTAACACAATAAATGATCACATTCTAGTAGCAAAGGCTAGAGATTTTTCCATCTCTGTTTTCTTAGCAGTGGTCAAGATTGTAGATATAAGGAACAGGCTGGGACTGCATCCTGGAAAGTGTACTTATTTGTTTATTTTTCAGCCTTTCCCCCTTTAATTGCTCCTCTCTGCTCCATGTATAAATCAATCTACATAGAAGAAGAATGAACTATATAAAATGTCTAACCTAGACTTCATGGCCATGCTGGGAGGGAAATATTGATAGAAACCATGAACAGTTCTAATCCAAACTGCCTAAATGCAATATTTCTACTATGCTTATTGAAAGAGAGAGTATTCCTGTATTACAATAGTTCTCAACTTTTCTTCACCATGGACCCCCTTTAAATACCTTTTGTGGCCATGGAGCGTGTCCATAGACCACCAAGACTAAATTCAAGATTTAAAGCAGATTGCATCAAATATTTATTTCAATTTTCTCATGAAGAGCTTTCAAATTTAGAGAGAAGGGGAAATCTGTTAATGCACACTCCTTTTATAATATCTTTATTGCAATGATTCCATATGAATTTAAAGTAATAGTATCAACACTCTTTTTACTCCAATGGACCTTTTTAGGGTATTTTGATGTGCTAATTCTGAATTTGAAGTCAATTTTTACACTAAAATTTGATGAAAAGATTTTACAATTCTGCTTACCTCCCCCCTTGATTGTCTGTGTTCAGTCACCATATATATTTTTTTCTGAGCCCAGGCCCACCACCTGGAGGAATTTCAGCCCCATTGTGGCCCTAAAGAAGGATGTTGGGTTAAGAAAATGTCTTTAAGACAAAACCCGCCCAATTAAAATGGATCCCACCAACCACACTAGCAGTGAAAGTACAAGCAATGGAACCATTACTATGACATACGCATACAAAAGCCAGATGAAAATGAAAGCTAGAAAATGATATGAATGTAATTTTACAAGTTGTATTTCACTTAATGCAAGCTGTTGGGAAACGGGAAACATATTCATGTAATTACAACTAACAAGAATACTGGTGTTGCATTTCACTCCCAAATCTTGTTATATCCAGCTTAATAAGTGAAACTTGTATTCTAAGTTCTGACTTTATGTTTTCAAACAGTTTCTATGCTCATTCTTAAAATAAATGAGAGCAGAGAGTGATTTTTTTGCACACGTATGTTGTTTCAAAAGACATCCATACTTTCATAGTTCTCTTGGATAGTTACAGAAAATCTATTATAGATGAGCCCAGAAATGTGAAAGGGACTGTTCTTTGAACTGCAGTTTTAGAGCACCAGCTCTGGATATTTCTGTGAACTTGTAACAATACAGTTCCAAGAAAGTTCCATACCCAATTGCACTATTCAGGTGACCTTGAGGGCACAGATAAACCTTCAAGTGGCCTCAACAACTCTCAGAAAGAGTGCTAATGACCAGATGATTGCAAGGAATATAAATCTTCCATTCTCCACCATTCAGTCAGAACTGAAGAGGCTTATTGGATGAGAATGAAATGTTTTCAAGGAAAAACAAAGTCCAGTTGTCTTTTGGGGGGAAAAAGCACCATGACCTGGATGACTGCGAATCTTCATAGACAATTAGCCTATAAGGGTTACCTTACCTCAGTAGCAAAAAGTTCTCCGTATCTCTTTGCTGCCATCTATTGGCTATCTAGATATTTGCAAATCCAGATATCCTGGCCCTACTCCAACAGTCCTTAGAAGCCTGCTGAGAAGGAGATATATAACACTAGAGGGGGGGAATACAAATTAAATAAATAGCATAGAATAATAAAACTGGAGGCAGTTTAGCTGAAATGTGAGGAAGAGATAAGTTCCAGAATCACCTACAAAAATCTAGTTAAAAGAAAAGCAAACAATTTGATATAAACAAGCAGCAGGATGAAAACAAGGATGAAAACAATTCTGTTTCAGATGATAAAATATTTTCTAACAGGGCTTTTATAGTACATTCAGCCTGCATTTGGTAATGTGTAAACTCTGCTACATCTCATAGCATCAAACTGTAATGCTGGCTGTGAAACGTCTCCAGGGACACCGACTTGGAATGGTTGGGTGAAGGGTACAATTATACTCAGGATTTCATTGGCAACCATTTCTGAAATCACAGAGGAAATCTCCCTTCTAGACAGTTTTGCTTGTGCCCTGAGAACAGGGCTGTCTTATCACCGAACAACCTGCTGGTTCTCTGCTATGTAGTAGTGCTCTTGCAGCTAGGACTCGATACCTTCTTCAACTTGATAGCCTCCAGATATTGCAGGTTCATTGATTTCCAGCTAGGAACACTAGCTACTGCTGAGGCACCTAATTTCTAGTTTTCAGTATCAGCCTTCTTATAACATTTTCAGTGCAGATTGCATTCAAATTTCACTTCCTGCTTATATGTTTGGCAAGCGTTGCCATTAAAACCACATCATCTTCCTATCTAACTCAATGCTGCATGAAGCCAATATTAATAAATGTTTCTTTGTGTTTCCTAAACTTTTAACATTATTTAATAGCTTTTCTGACATATTGGCAAAACTGTGGGATTTTCAAATGCTTATTTGGTTATCTCCCAGTGAAAATCAGACTTGCTCTAATAACAGTAATATGGAACTGCTAAAATTGAACTTGCCCTCAAACTGAGCTCCACTTCTCGTGCTGTCATGGATGCAGCCACATTGTTTTCAAGCAGTGCTGTGGAAATGGCTATCACTGCTGTTTTCTGAGTTTTCCTCTTCTCCCACCCCACAACTTCCCTGTCTAGTCTAAAACCCTGGTATTTTATCAGTCTCCCATCCAGATCAACTCTGCTTAGCTTTTCCAACTTAAAACTGAAAGTTGCAAGCTGATCAATCTTTTTGCAGATCAAAGGTGAAAGCTTTACTTTAAAGCAGGGGGGCAAGTTTTCGTATGGCAGGGACTACTTAGCTGTTGAGTGGTATTCTAGGGGATGAACTCAAGAAACAGATGTAGTCAAAAACAGAATTGTGGACAAGAGTAGATGGGAAAAAGTGAAAAGTCAAACCCCTTGCTCCAAACACACATCTCCTTCATCAAATCAAAACAAAATTACAGAATTGTGTTCCTATTTTGAGTGCCACTAGCGATAAAAATCACACATCCAAACAGTTTATAGCAAGTAGATTCACACAGGCAGGTTATGAAAACTTTTATTAACCAACAACTCAGTCTCATGAGTATTGCACAGATATGTCAAATGCATTTGAAGATATTGTTGTTATTATGTCATCAGTACATAATGATCAAAACAAGTGGCCAAGACTTCTGGTCTTGCATCGTAGTGATATGGCCAAGGGATTGTGGGGCTCCACACCCCACGGCTGGTTTTGCCCTGCCAGGGGATCCTAAATGGGTTTGAAGTCATCCCGGAGAGGCGATGAAGGAAGGAGGGGGGCCCCGCTGATTGCGGAATGACGGCGGTTGACCCTCTTGATCCAGGGGAAGCCCTCCAACCCGACAGAAGAAAGGCTAGCCATACCTCACTGACTAGCCCAAGCTACCAGCAGCCAAAGTCCCAAAGCACTAACCGGAACAATGGTGAACAGCGTGCTTGGAACTGGGTGAGAATATCGATCTTCTCTCTCCTATCTTGTAATTGATTTCCTGGAAAAGATCCCCAAGAAGCAAAAAATCCTCCAAAAGTGAGAAGAGATGGGACCACATCTTCCATAGACGGAAGCAGTGAATTAATGTTTATGAGGGACAGAAATATATTGAAATGAAGTTAATACTATAGTCTGGATAAATCTGAAAATTATAACTGTAGGATTTTACATCTGAAAGAGTATTGATGAAACTATAAGAAAATAATTCTTTGTCTTAAAAGTTGGAAAATGAATAGATACTGACACCTAGTGGAGGATCAGATCATAACTATAGCTGCATTGACTCAGAAATTGACAAAATGCCCAGAAATAGAAAAAACTTGTTCCTTTGAACCTCAATGATTGTTAACCAAATAAAGAACAGCTGGGAACAAAGGAAAGAAAATACAACAGGGCCATCTAATACACAGTGAAAACTACATTTGTTTTAAAAAACTGCTGACCTTCTGGAACTATAAATACTCACTGAGCTGTGATTTTTAAGCTTGAGAAGTGTTTACAGAGAAAGAAAAACCTTGAGTTTTGGCTAATTTTCTAGGGGGGAATTTACTGGAAAGCCTTTAGGTGGCTAAACATTCTGGACTGCAATTTTGGCTGGTTGATCATTCTAAGACCCCTGAATAGAAGAATCGTTATAAAACACTGCTTTCAAGGATGCTTTGACAATTGGAAACACATTAGATTACAAAAACCATATATAAAGATAAGAACTATATAAGATTTGGTTGTTTGGATTTTAAGATTGGCTGGTTTGATAAGGTTAATCACAGAGACTATGGTACTGATGAAAAACTATCTGGAGGCGGGAGACAAAATGGATGTTGCATACCTATCTAAAAGTGACAGGAAACCACACCTAATATTCCTTTCTGAAGGCCATATCCTGGAATATCAGAGATCTGCAGGAGCAATACTCCAAGGCAAGGCAAATACCTTCCAGGAGGAAATATATGCAATGCTGCGACAGATTCGAATGACAATGGTTTCAAATCACAATGAGATCAAAAACAACTTTGATGACATACATGAGCACATCTTCAACCTAAACTTAGAATTAAAAAACTCTCAGAAAATGACGATAAAGAATGCACAAACAAATCAGATAATAGAATACAAACCAGAAGAAAGTGACTTAAATAGGGAAGCTACAAATGAAGGAAACTACAACTTAACACAGAGAGAAAATCTACAAGATTTTGCCACAACAATTTTATCTTTCAGGACTTCAAAACAAATTTGAGGATAAGAAAGGAGACCCAACAAAATGGATTATAGAGCTGCCAGGAGAATCATTAGAGTCTGGGAGACAAAAAACAACTTGTTTTGCTTACTCCCAACAATACTCACAAAAATACAAGAATCTCCTGGCAAGAGGAATACACTGACTTAGAAAGCTACTTGGCAAAAGAAGAAGCCTAGAATTAGATTCAAGAGATTTGATTTAACTTACCAGATGGAGTACTATATGATTAAACACTTGTTTGAATATGATTAAAAGAATAGATAAGTTTTGGATATAAAGGGGCCCTAAAAACTTTTTTGGCAGGTAAAAAAGATAACAAGAGTCAAAACTTGGATGTGTGGATTATGTAATAATCCAGCCTGTGGATTATATACTGTTGCTTTAGAAAAATGATTCTTTTTGGAATATTGTATTATTTATTTATTTATTTATTTATTTATTTATTTATTTATTTATTTATTTATTTATTTATTTATTTATTTATTTATTTATTTATTTATTTATTTATTTATTTATTTATTTATTTATTTATTTATTTATCTTCTATGCAGCCCATCCCTAGGCCGCTTACATCATTAAAAGCAACAAGGTAAAGCATTGAAATATTTAAAAATCGACAAAGATGGTAAGGAAGGAAGGAAGATGGGAAGTGAGGTCTTATCTTAGTCCATTAACCGCCTCCACATCGGGGCCCAGTCAGTTGGCAGAGCCAGATCTTCAGGCCCTTTCAGAAGGCCAAAAGGATTGGCCTCAGGGGCATGATGTTCTAGAGAGCGGAAGCCTCAGAAAAAAAGACTGTTTTCCTGGATCCTGCCAGTTAGAATTCCTTGACCAAGGGGGATCTGCAGCAATATGATTGGAAACATATCCTAATACATTTTGAAATTCATACTTCATTTGAAAGTTTTTTTAATGGAATGTTAATTAAAATATGGACATAAAATTACACGCATGACTGTTCAATTCTTAATATATTTTCCTCTCTTTCCTGGAGGAATTTAAAAATCTGTTAGAACAATTCCACAATATAACTATATAAACAACTTTGGAAGTAAATTTAAACACGTGATCTAATTAAAGGGATGGAACAAGGAATTTATTTATCTGTGGACATATCTTTTTCTCTGTGTGTACTGTCTTTTTTACTCAAAGTTAAGATAGTTATATTAACATATATTAATTATATTATATTAACAGTTATATAAACACAAGTAAGATAGGCAAGAAAATGGTAAGTGAGCACTTGTCCACCATAGACAAATTCAAATCACCAGGACCAGATGGACTACACCCCAAGTTTCTGAAGGAACTGGCAGACGTGATCTCAGAACCACTGAACTATATCTTTCAAAGATCCTGGAGCATCAGGGAACTACTACAAGAATGGAAAAGAGCTGATGTAGTTCCCATCTTTAAGAAAGGAAAGAAAAATAGATCCAGGAAACTACAGACATATCATCCTGACCTCAATACCTGAGAAGATTCTGCAAAAGATAATCAAGCAACAAATCAGCGAACACCTAGAGGCAAAGTCATAACCAAAAACCAATATGGGTTTGTCAAAAAGAGATCATGCCAGACAAATCTTATTGCATTCTTTGACCATGTTACAAAATTAGTGGTCCAGAGGAATGCTGTGGATATAAATTACTTCGACTTCAATAAGGCATTTGATAAAGTAGACCACAACCTACTACTTGATAAGATAGAAACATGTGGGTTAGATAGCATCACCACCAGATGGATTTGTAGCTGGCTGACCAGCCATACTCAGCATATGGTCCTCAATGGAACTGCATCAACGAAGGCCATTTTTAAATAAACCTCTGTTTGAGCATGTGAGAGAAATAGGCGGGAATAGCGTCCTATGGTGCTGTGTGCAGTATTTCAGTAGGCAGTGAGGAGTGGAAGAAGAAGGTTGTGTTGCAGTTGACTCATCCATTAGATCAATTGATAATGAACCCTGCCATAGAAAATCCTGCCAGATGTGAAATGCGTGCAGTAATACAATTCCTGTATGCAAAAAAACTTTCGGCAGCTGCGATTCATCATGAACCGTGTAATGTTTACAGACCAAACATGATGAATGAAGGTGTCATACGTCAATGGTATCACATGTTTAAAGATGGATGAACTGACGTGCACAATGAGGCAAGAAGTGGCCGCCCATCTGTAGTTAGCGATGAACTCGTGCAGGAAATTGACAAAAAGGTCTGTGAATTCCATTGGTTCACAATATTTGCACTTTCTTTACATTTTTCCCAAATTTCTTGGACTGTTTTGTACAAGGTAGTGACAGAAAATTTGGGATACTGCAAGTTCTGTGCTCGTTGGGTACCAAAACTCCTTTCTGAGGAGCATAAAACACACCAAATGGGTTCTGCTTTGGACTTTCTCACATGTTATGCTGAGGAAGGAGAACAATTTCTTAACAGAATTGTGACTGGCAATGAGACCTGGGTGTCCTAAGTGAACCCCGAAAGCAAACAACAATCAATGGTGTGGTGTCATACGTACTCACCAAAGAAACCCCCAAAAGCTTGGCAAACATTGTTTACCAGAAAGGTTATGGCAACAGTATTCTGGGATGCCAAAGGAGTACTGCTAGTGAAGTTCATGGAGCGTGGTTCGACCATCAATTTAGAAGTCTACTGTGAAACATTATGAAAACTCAGACGAGCCATCCATAACAAGCGTTGGAGCATAATGACTTCCAGTGTGGTGTTGCTTTAAGATAATGCTCACCCGCACACCGCTGGACGCATCCAAGAACTTTTGAAGCAGTTCTGTTGGGATGTTTTTGATCACCCTCCCCCCATAGCCCAGATTTGGCACCAAGCGACTATCTCTTCAGGCACATGAAACAGTGGCTTGCATCACACAGCTTTGACAATGACAATGCATTTCACAATGCTGTTACAGGGTGGCTTTATTCCCAGGTGGGAGATTTTTTTGCAGAAGGAATTTCAAACCTTGTAAGACATTATGACAAGTGCCTCAATCTCTCCAAAGCAAGGTGCTGACACATGCAGAACTGGAACCCCAACTAATACCATGTATCATATGATGTTTCCTCTGTTTCTTGATTGAAGCTATGTAATTAGCTTTGCTCTATGGACTTCTTGTGAATCTTGTGAATCTTCATTTTTATTTAATCAGTTTGGTCCTGTACTTTTATTGGATTTAGAGAACCCTTGGAATGGACATGGCCAATATTTCAGGTTCTTCCAGTTTCATAGGTTTTTAAGAGGCAAAATACGTGCCCTACTCCTCTGGAAACCTTAGACCAAGCTTTTTACTACAATACCCTCTAAGAAAGCAAGTCCTTCCTATTCTGACTGTAACATCATCATCTACCTGGGGCCCAGCATGTGCAGGGACCTGTTTTTTGGTTGTTCTAGTGTTTATAGGATATATTTCTCAACTGCTATTATATATTTTAATTTTTGCATTCCTGCAATTGTTGGTATTTGAAGTATTTTAAATTTGCTCACTGCCCAGAATCACTTATAATTGAATGAATGAATGAATGAATGAATGAAAGAATCCAGTTTCTTCCAGCATCCAGGCTCCAACCTTTTCTCCTTAGTATTATTAGGATTCTCTGTGGCACATATTCCTGAATACAGGATGTTACTGATCTCTGTGTAAACATAAATCCACAAGAAGCGTATAGTCACTTTGCAAATAAGCTGTTGCACAGAAGTAATGGATTCATAAAACACATCTGTTGTTTATTAAATAAAGTTAATTATCTGCATAGGAGAATAAAAGAAAATATTAAAATCAAGTTTGGAATACACTGAGCGTTTTTTTTAAAAAGGAGAATAATAATAGCTTATTTATAAGAAGGTCACTTTGCTTGAGTAGGACACCAAGGATGGAGTGCCTTTCTAAAGAATTCAGCAGCTATTTTGGCACAAGATATTTTAAGAGCAGTCTGTAAAGTGTAGAAGGCATGAGAAATCTGTTGGAAAGTGCATTTGTTAAAAGTAAAATAAAATTCTGGCAATTTAAATCAAGACACGCGCACTAATTTCAGTCTTTTTAGGAGTTCTTGCTACATATCCCTTTAATATATCCAGTATTCACCAAATGTCAGGATAAGGATGAATTTGCCTGGGAAGGCAGGAATGCATGAAGATTAATGGCAATAATGAGTGAATTCAAAGAAGTATCTCTGTGGGCTCCTTTCCCAGAGCTGATGGCAAGGTGCACTGGTTGTTGTAGGGCTGTAATCCAGACAGAAAGTGTGCAGCTGGCAGTGGCCTTCCATTGCTCCTAAGCTTCTATTTCCCAATTGCCTTCTGGACAATTCCAGAATTTTTATCCAATTCCAGAATCTGATCCAAAGGACTGGCACAGTTGAGATCATTTCCAAAGGAATTCTTGCAGTTCCTGATATTTCTGCCGGCGGACACAACGAGGACAGAAATTGGCATTTGCCTGACAACTGTTGTGGAAGACAGTCTTGCACTCACTACACCTGCAAGGAAAAAGAAGTATATCAATTCTAGAAACAACTCATCATCTGTGAGCAGTTAGCTACTTGAGAAGGTCACATTAGAGCTCAACAGCCAAGTTGGAATTGTAGTCCAATAGACTGGAAGTTATTAGATATTCGCATTCTGTATTATTGGCTTCAAAGGCCAGCCTCCCTCTTATAATAGCTTTACATTTCAAGCATGAAAGTGGAATCACAAATAAAGTCAGGGTGTTCTTTCTACCAGTTCTCCTTAACTGAACTCTTGAAACAACTTTCCACTCAGAGATTCCAATTCTGTAAGAAAACATGGTTTTTCTCCCTTGGTACTCAGGTATCATTTCACGGGAGAGAACATCTGTTGCACATACTGGTCCCAGTTGCTGTCCCAATCGCTACCAGATGAAAAGGAACAAGGGGGCAGGTATAGAAAGAGGCCCTGGACAGCTGGTGAAAGGGCAAAAAGCAGAGTCTAGGGCTGCAGAGAGTCTGCCAAACCTTTGGGTATGCTATTGAAATCTCCAAAGTTATTAAATTGCATTTTTAATATCACTTAAGGGGAATATGTAACTAGAGATTCACCACATTACTTAAAATTCATTTCAATTACATTAGATGTGGAAATGAAATGTGATGAAATTTAATTTTGGTTAGTTTGGGGAATACAACCCGCAGAGAAATATGCACCCTCATGGGTTAGATTAAGTCAGTGTTTTTCAAACTTGGCAACTTTATGATGTGTGGACATCAGCTCTAGAATTTCCCAGCCACTATGCTGGGAGCTGAAGTACACACACTTTAAAGTTGGCACATTTGAAAAAAACTCTGTTAGATGGTTAAGTAATTTTACTAGCTATTAGGCAACTTTGAAGCTGCTTAACAGGTAGAGAGAGAAAATTAGATAGTCACATAGCTGCCTCTTTCTTCACACTTAGGCTTACACGTTGCTTTACCTTTTTGCCTCTTGGAACTCTCCCTCTGCCTGACAGCTAAGAAGGGATTCTGAGATTACTTCCTGTATCTAAGCTATGTTTATTAAAATAACAGATCATCACTGCCTATCATTCCAGAAGGGTCCCTCAAATGATGAATAGCATTGGTTGACTCTGCTGGCCACTGAGTGTGGGTGAGTGTGAGTGTGCCTCTGGCTGAGGAGGTGTGCATGAGAAAATTATCCCCAGCTGCCAGCTAGGCAGGGTGAAGATTAAGGAAGTTAAGGCAGGACATAAAACAAGACATAGGTCATAAAACAGGACATGAGTCTTAAATGCGTGTATTAGTTAGAAGAAGCAAAAAGGAAGTGGAAACTGTCAAACCACAAGTTCATCTGTCGGTCACATATGAGTGTCAAGCTTGAAGCTCTGTTACAAGTAACCACATATGTCTCGCTTCTATGTCTCGCTCTCGCTGGTAGCTAACCACAAATGAACTGCCGGAAACTTAGATGCTTTGGCAAGACACCTGTGACCTTGATCCATGAGAGGGGGACAAGATATTTAGCTACTTTAGCATAGCAACAGGGGGGCTAACGGGGCTGTAATTCAAGTAACCAATCAATGCTAACAAGTTACGTTTCCGTGTTTTGCTGCTTCTAAAAGAGTATATATGTACTTGTTATTCCATGAGAAGGTGTTCAGAGGTTGTTATGATTTTTGCTCTGAACCTTTGCACAAATAAACCAACTTCTTTTGATTCCATGGTCTGAGTCCTGTGATTTTCTGCAACATTTTTATGGCGACTCCGCTCGGGACTTGGAGCGATATTTCGCTGAGGACGGCACGGACCAACTGGTGCCCAATCGGGGCCGTCACACTAAACCTTCAGCCGGCACGGATAATTTCTCCGGAAGGAGGCGGACAGCACCGGAGGGGTATTTGGTGGACAACCGATCGATCCAAGAACCTGAACGGAATCAAAACAAGTCACGAAACAAAGCTGGTTGGAAAACAAGACGCCTGCAGGCAAGTATTGTGGAATTGTAGGCCCACTCGTTTTGAGAGTGGAAGAGGGGGCCTGATCACCCCCCTGGGTCCGGGATCGGCACATCCTAAAGAGGCCCAAGAGTTATTGTGTGGGTGGTTAAGCCATTGCAGTTCCTGTTGGTGACCGTTGGAACGTCCGGCATCACAGGTCAGTGGCAGTGTCTTAGAAAATGGGTGGTGAAGGAAGTGTCCCTTGGACACCTCTTCAGTGTACATTGAGGAATTTTAAGAAAGATTTTAGGATGCAATGTAAGGCTGAATTGCTGGCAGCTGCATTGTCAGGCAATTCCAGAACCCTAGGAAGGAATCAGTGTGTTTTGTGTAAGGAAGAGGGACATTGGCAACGTGAAGGTCCTAAAAGGTTTGAAATTGGAAGAATAGAACAGGGACGTGGACATTTAACTCGAGAAGTCAAAATATATGATTTCCAGGGAGAAGGAAGAGGAAAAATGTTTTGTCCATATGGATTCCAAGAAAGAGGTCGAGGCCAATTTCAAGAACAAGTGGAGGCCATAGGTTTGGCCGCAGCTGAACAATGGCCTGAGGACTGAAAGGGACCGGGTTTAAGTCAAGCCCCCCCCCGAACCCTTGGTCCGAATGAAGATAGGGGGCAATAATGTGACCTTTTTAGTAGATACGGGGGCATCTAGATCTGTAGTTACTAAGTTATTGGCTCCCTTCTCTGCTGATGTCATAAATGTACAGGGAGTTGATGGCTCAGTAAATTGTCACCCTTTTCTAAAGCCCCTGAGATGTTCCCTAAATGGAAGGGACATTGAACACCAATTCCTATATATGCCTGAGTGTCCCATTCCCTTATTGGGTCGAGACATGTTATGTAAAATGGGGGCAACTTTGTCATTTGAAAAAGACGAAATGGCACTAGTAATGAAGCATCCTCCAGATGAGATGTGGCGAATAATGGTGGCCCAAGAGGTTCAAGTCCTCGATACTTGGCAGGAGTTTGATGTGCACCAGTTATGGGCAGAAGATAATCCGCCAGGACATGCAGGTCACCATACACCACTAGTCATTCAAGTGAAGCCTCTGGCAGTGCCTATTCGTTTCCGGCAGAGAAATTATCCTCGCCCCATTACACAAGCAATTCAAGATCATATTACCAAATACTTAAAGGCAGGCATATTAACAACTATTCAATCTCCTTGGAACACCCCAATCTTACCCATCCCAAAGGCTGATGGCTCATTTCGACCAGTCCAAGATTTGTGTATTATCAATAATGCTACAGTTACTGTACATGCTGTAGTGCCTAACCCATATACCCTCCTGAGCTTGATTCCAGCATCAGCTCTTTGGTTCTCTGTGGTAGATTTGAAAGACGCTTTCTTTATGATCCCAATACATAAGGACAGTCAGAAGCTGTTTGCTTTTGAGTGGAAGACCCAGTAACAGGCCAGAGAAAACAATATGCTTGGACCAGACTTCCTCAGGAATTTAAAAATTCACCTACTCTTTTTGGCAATGCCTTGGCCTCAGACTTAGAAGACTTCCAGCCATGTGAGGAAGGAGATGTACTACTCCAATATGTTGATGATGTGTTAATAACTGGACAGACAAAAGAAACTTGTTGGGACAACACCAACCAACTACTTCATCTGTTGATGGACAAAGGATACCGTGCCTCAAGGAAGAAAGCCCAATTAATGAAACCCCAGGTTAAATACTTAGGTTATACTATAAGTCAAGGCCAGAGAGCAATAGGACATGAGAGAAAGGAAGCTTTGTGTTGAATTGCAGAGCCCACTAATAGGAGAGAATTACGGGGTTTTTTTTTAGGAGCAGCAGGATATTGTAGAATATGGATACCGAATTTTGCCCTGCTAGCCAAACCACTGTATGAGTCCACAAAGGGGGGAGAAAGAGAGCCCTTTGTTTGGACGCGTGAACAAAAACAGGCTTTTGAGGCTTTAAAATTGGCATTATCTCAAGCTCCTGTTATGGGACTTCCCAACCTCGAGAAACCTTTCAATTTGTATGTGGACTCAAAGAATAATATGGCTCTTGGAGTTCTGACTCAAGAAAAGGGAAGTTGGCAACAACCCATAGCTTACTTGTCAAAACAACTTGATGGAGTATCAAAGGGATGGCCACATTGTCTTAAAATTCTGGCAGCCACAGCTCTCCTGATAGAGGAAGCTAATAAATTGACTTTTGGACAACTAACTACAATCAATACCAGTCATGCAATTTGTGGAGTTTTGGAAACAAAGGGACATTTATGGATAACTAACTCCAGAATTTATAAGTATCAAGCTCTCTTCATTCAAAACCCTCAAGTGACATTAAAGCAGACAAATGGCCTAAACCCAGCCACCCTATTGCCTATACCAGGTCCTAAAGTTGAACATAACTGTATGCAAGTGATAGAAAGTCAATTCTCATGTAGACCTGATTTAACTGATGTGCCACTGAAAACAGTGGACTATAATTGGTTTACTGATGGGTCAAGTTTCATCTCAACAGAACAATATGCAGGCTATGCAGTTGTCTCACTTGATAAAGTCATAGAAAGTGGGCCACTCCCAAAAGGCACAAGTGCTCAAGCAGCAGAACTGTGGGCTCTAATAAGGGCACTGGAAAGAGCACGAGATGAAAGTATAAACATTTGGACTGATTCTAAATATGCATTCCTCACATTACATGTACATGCTGTGGTCTATAGAGAAAGAGGACTCTTAACAGTGGCAGGAAAAGAAATTAAACATCCTCTTCTGATTGAAAGACTTATAACAGCAGTCCTGGGACCAAAGAGGGTAGCTGTCATGCACCGCAAAGGACATCAAAAGGGACAAGATGAAGTAGCCCAAGGAAATAGAGCAGCTGATAGAGAAGCAAGGTTATTAGCAACCCGAGACAGCCAAGCTTACCCTGACATGACAGCTTATGTAGCATTGGAAATACCAAAAGGACTGAGCCCTAGATATTCTAAAGCAGAGGAACTACAGGCAAGTGTAGATTTGCAAGGACACAAGCAGGGAGAGTAGTATGTACTCCCAGATGGAAGGATTTTTGTACCTGAGAATTTAGCCTGGCCAGTGGTAAAGGAAACTCATTCAACTACTCACATGGGAAAGAGTGCACTAGCTGAAGCCCTCCACCGTATTGTGTATATTAATCATCTTCACTCGCTATGTGCCCATGTAACTGAGAGATGTAACATTTGTGCCCAGGTTAATCCAAGACAGGACCTATTCTTCCGCTAGGAAGTCAGCCTAAGGGATATTACCCTATGGATTCATTGGTTGTTGATTTTACAGAAATGCCAAAATGTGGACTATATAAAGCAATGTTAGTCCTAGTGTGCAATTATTCAGGATGGCCTGAATGTTTCCCAATCAAGACCAAGCAGGCACGAGAAGTGGCCAGAATCTTACTCAAGGAGATTATTCCCAGATATGGAGTACCCTCATTCATATCATCAGATAATGGACCTGAGTTTGTACATCAAGTAAATCAGATGCTGGCTAAATCCTTAGGGACCCACTGGAGGTTCCATTGTTCTTTTCATCCTCAATCCGGGGGAAGGGCAGAGAGAATGACCCGGACTATAAAGGAAAAGGTGACAAAGGTGTGCCTTGAAACTCACCTTAAGCGGGTGGATGCTTTGCCACTAGCACTTTGGTCTGTGAGGTGCACCCCTCGAAAAGGAATTAGGCTATCTCCTTTTGAAATGATGTTTGGAAGACCCCCTATCATAAGTTCTAACTTGAAAAATCATATAGGGGACTTAAGTCAATTAGGGACTACATGGGTGAGTCAAATGGTGGGAGAATTAAACAAGCAAATACAAGAAATCCAACAATATTGTGTGTCTCTCAGTCCACCATTTTTGAGTACCCCCAGTCATAATATTCAAGTGGGAGACAAAGTATGGGTAAAACACTGGAAAGGGGAAAACTTGAAACCTAAATGGAAGGGCCCGTATACTGTGGTCATGTGTTCTCCACTTGCAGTAAAGGTGTTAGAATCCAAGTCTTGGATTCACTGGACTCGAGTTAAGCCCGCAGTTGATGAATATTGGGAGGCAGAACAGGACGAGGCCCGCCCTTTAGCGGTACGATTGAAGAAGCACCCTCTATAACTGCCCTACTGGCAACGGGCAGGCAACATACGGGGCAGAAAAGGCCTTACTGGTGTCACTCCGGAAGCTGACCCTCTACGTACGGCTGAAGACAAGAATGAGGAAGACAGCTGTTAAAGTGTTAGGAGTGTGTGGTGTAGGTTAGATCTATTTCAAGGAATGGTAGCCCAACAATACATAGCCATAGGTACAGTGAGTCTGATCACCCTGGTTGTGACCTGTTGTATTGGACACCTTTTCTTCTGGAAACGTCCCAATCCCAAAGAAAGAGGTGTTGCGCCTAAAAAGCACTGACTGTGACCAAGGACAGTGTGTATCTCTTGGAGACACTTATGTTTGAAGCACCTTGGGAGTGGGTCCTCTGTAGTATACTAGGAGTCTTGGGAGTGTGGACATTATATTTAGCAAATAAGACTCGGCTGTGTGGCTCACCCAAGACTGACCCTGTCCTTTCCCAAATCACACCTAACCCCATCCATCTTCCTGATGTGGTAATTTCATAATTGCAATTGTTCCCCTTGGTGTGACTGTGAGTGTGAAACTGAGTGGGATATTGGGATTATAAGATAGAAAAAGAAAAGAAAGTTGACATTGATTGTCAAACATGAGTCTTCTATGGCTTTGGCTAATGTTTGCAAGTGGCATGTTGAGTAATAAGACCCTGAACGATAGTCCCAAATGTTGTGAGAATGGCCAATTAACTCTTCTCACACTTGAAGAAGGCTCCGGGGACATTGAGGAAACAAATCCTGTTTGTGTTGTTATGTGGAATAGCAGGACTAGCCTTCATCCCCTGTGTAATACCTTTAATCAGACAATTAGTTATGAGATCAGTGAAAGAAATCAGGGTTGAAAAGGAATTAGTTGTGATAGAAGGATCCTTGGAAAATAGGTTCACCTCAGACCCAGGAAGGGAAAGTGAGGATCCAGACAGTGGAGTGTATGTACGGCTTACACCCTGGGGATTGGAGGACGTGCCTGAGGAAGATGATTTTTGAGAATCACTTTATGGATTTTTCACTCTTTCTTATTATTGCTATCTGCCTCTAGGATGAACTGGCAGCAGGAAACAGAAAGATGTGTGCCAGTCTAAAGTGTTAATCATGCCATATGTTATGCCTATCCATATATGCGTAAATTCTGCTCAGCTATCTTCGCTTGCTGGGAAAAAGCTAATGCTCAAGTAGAAACTATAAAAGTGAGACTCAATTGTCACCTAAAATGGAGTCTCAAAGGGGGGAATAAGGCAGGACATAAAACAAGACATAGGTCATAAAACAGGACATGAGTCTTAAATGCGTGTATTAGTTAGAAGAAGCAAAAAGGAAGTGGAAACTGTCAAACCACAAGTTCATCTGTCGGTCACATATGAGTGTCAAGCTTGAAGCTCTGTTACAAGTAACCACATATGTCTCGCTTCTATGTCTCGCTCTCGCTGGTAGCTAACCACAAATGAACTGCCGGAAACTTAGATGCTTTGGCAAGACACCTGTGACCTCGATCCATGAGAGGGGGACAAGATATTTAGCTACTTTAGCATAGCAACAGGGGGGCTAACGGGGCTGTAATTCAAGTAACCAATCAATCCTAACAAGTTACATTTCTGTGTTTTGCTGCTTCTAAAAGAGTATATATGTACTTGTTATTCCATGAGAAGGTGTTCAGAGGTTGTTATGATTTTTGCTCTGAACCTTTGCGCAAATAAACCAACTTCTTTTGATTCCGTGGTCTGAGTCCTGTGATTTTCTGCAACAAAGTGACTATTGCTGTGCTGCTGCCAGAATAAAAAAACTCCCCAGAGGCTTCCAAGAACATCCTATTTCATAAGTAAATTATCTGGCTCAGGCAGCAGGAAGTAAATTTGTCTGAGCTTGGAGGCACTCTTCCTGCTCTAATACATAGCCAAAGGGAAAAATTGACATGTGTGTCATTGCATTGTTATAGTTTTGGGGGATGAGCAATTATATCTAAAGGCTACTAAAGGTGGATCTGATGAATGAAATCTTTTTAGGATTTTGACTGCCTCATTGAAGGTGGATCTCTATGGCACTGAGATCTGCCTTCCCCAACCTCTGGAGGCTCTCTGGTTGTGCTTTGTTACTGCACACACAATCTTCACCTAGTGGGCCAAAAACTTGCCAAGCTGGGGAAGGATGTCCTAGTCACAGATCTGGAAAAAAACATGGTGGGCTAAGGCTATTATTTTAATTTATTGTATCCTCTCAGTAATCTCTCAGTCAAAGGGTCTGACCCCCAACTCGAACAAATAAATGTTTTCTAAGAAGGACGTTTATATGTTTATAAGCATTCTGTTACTTATCATTATGATAAAGATTTAAGGATTTCATTAACATTAAATTAATTATCCTGACTCTTACCTGATCTAGTTCTGACTATGCTATGTAAATGAATGAAAGGATGGACTTATTTATTTATTTATTTACAAATATATATATGGCCGACCCACCTGAAAATGCCATTCTGGTCAGCTTATTAAAAAAAAAGAAAGAAGAAAGAACCAAAATAAAACTACAATGAACAACAATAATAGGTAATAGGCAACTTGGTTAACATTTGTACCCTCTTCCGGTGGGAACTTACACACCTTGGTCCAATGCTTGGGGAAATGACCATGTTTTTAAAATTTTCCTAAAGGCCAGCAGGATTGGGGCCAATTTAGCATCCTTTGTGTGTGTGTGGGGGGTAAGATCATCCCAAGGCACTGCTACTGAGAAGGAATGCAATCTAGCTCCTATCAGATGGCACTACTTCAAAGAGGGGACCCCAAATCTGCCTACCATATTAGAGCAAGTGGGACAGGCAGCTGTCTTTAGGGACTGTCATGGGCTGTTGTCCTAAGGGAGAGATAGTGCCACAAATAACCCAGTTTCCTGATGTGCTATCACAGTGAGTTCCAAGATGTGGTCAACATATACGGGAGAACTCAATTTTATTTTAGTTTCTTTAAAATGTGTATTCAATTCTAGAGGAAAGGACATGTGTAAAACCTACCTGCTGGTTGTATCAAATTCAAAGGGAAAGATGATGTCATTCTTGTTGCATATTTGGCAGATGAAGCCCCTCTGAGTACAAAGATCACAGCTATACACATGGTGGGAGGCAAATTGGATCAGCGACTGAAGAAAAGTTTCAAATATACTGTTATGTCCTGGGCCTTGCTGAGTCATTCAGCAAGGCTCAGAAAGGCTGCAGGAAGGTTGCAGAGACCCAGACAGACCACGTGTCTGCCCGGGACCCAGACAGGCTGTCTCCGGCCTTGCGCGCATGTGCAAGGCGGGAGAATGGCCTGCAATGATTGGCTGTGCATCCCCTTGCAAGGGGAGTATAAAAAAGCCAGTTGCCATTGTGTTCTTGCTTCTGTTCTGTGAATGTACTTAATAAAGAGATCCTTTGTTGTGAACCTGCCTCGTCTCGATGTCTGCTTTGCAAGAACAGAACATATACCATCTGCTATCTAAGAGGAGAGAAGGGCCATGAGCAGTTGGTGAGGAGCAGGGAAACCACTTCTACTTCTGTTTTCACAGGAATTCTCAAAATATGAAACAGCATAATAACACATGTTATTCAGCAAAAAATGGCCAAGGCCCTTATGATGCCAGTCTGATTTAAAACATTTGAAGGCATGAAACAGCTGGTTTTGGTTGGTCCATGTCAAAATCAGAATAGGTTGCGTTTCATATGTTTTGGCTCATGCATGAATTTAAACCAGCTTGCTTTGTAATATATTGTACATGGTCGTGTCCAGGTAGAAGTAGTTCAGAGGAGGTTAGGTAAGGGTTATGGAATGGACACAGGCAGCAGCTGATGGCTGGCAGGGAAGCAGTGGTGTTGAGAAGATCGGGGAGAGGGTGGCAAGATATGCCATGGTAGGATAAGAAACAGATGGAGAAATAAGTTACATTAGCAATGATAGCCAAGATGAGGGAGGTAAGGGAAAGCACATGAAGGATCATGGGGGAAGAGAGTAGGAGTGGGTCGGAATGGTACAACTCGCTGTGGCCATGTTGCCTCGGCCAAGTTGCTGTGGGACAACTCGCACAGGAAACTCACCTTGGGGCAGTTCCACACGGGATAACTCAATGCCTTGCTTCTGTTTGGCAAGTCTTCCTGGGTTTTTTGCATGGAAAAGGAGGCTTAAGGAATTTGGTCCTCCTTTTCATGGAGGTCCCAAGCCCTATGGGTATTTTGCCCCTGGAGAGCGGTTGTCAAAATCCCAAGGCTATGTCTGCCTTGGAATCCTTGCCCCTGCCCTACCAGATCACCCGGAGAGCCCTGGCCATGCTGAGGCTGCGGGAAAGGACCAAACCTTCTTCTCCTCTGCTGAAAGTCAGGTCAATCTCTTGATCCATGGGGACCCCCATCTTCCTCCGCTGTGATCTGGCTCGGAGAGGTGATGCCAGAGATGATAAAGTGCTGCTGCCATCAGTAGCTAAATGGGCAAATTAATCAAGGATCGAGCCCTCTAGCGAGCGTTCCCCAGAAATTGCACTTCACACACCCCGGGCAGCTAAACTGCCCTCACTCCCTGCTGGCGCCAGATGATCAACTTTCATCAGTTGATCCCCCAAATTACCTCACACAGAATTGGCAGAGCAATGCCTTCTTTTTCAGCTGGGCAAGGGCTGTCTGGATGGACAGGGTTGGACTTGGGGGGGGGCAGATCCATCCCCTCCTGGTCTCCTTTTCTGCTTGTAGCTGGGAGTTCCTCAGGCTCTGGGGAAGGGAGATCCAGTGTTGGCAGGAAGCAAGGGCAGTGCAGCCAGGTGAGCAAAGCACAATGCCCGGGGAGCGCTTGGGCAGGATGCAATTCTTGATTAATTTACCCATCTAGACAGTGGTGGCAGCCTATCGGCTCTGGCATCACCTCTCTGAGCCAGACTGCAGTGGGGGAAGATGGGGTAACCCCAAATCCAGGGATTGACCTACTCACAGTGGAGGAGGAGGAGGTTCAATGCTTTCCCACAGCCTCAGCGTGGCCAGGGCTCTCGGGGTGATCTGATAGGGCGTAGGCGAGGGGGATTCCAAGGTTGGGATGACCTTAGGGTCTTGATAGCCCCCTCCAGATGCACAAGGCCCCCATGAAAAGGAGGACCAAATTCTCCAAGCCTCTTTTCCATGCAAAAAAACCAGGAAGGCTTGCCAGGTAGAAGCAAGGCGTTGAGTTATCCTGCGTGGAATTGTCCCACAGCAAATTGTCCCGCAGGGAGTTGGCTGTAGTGGCATGGCTGCGGCAAATTGTCCTAGACCTGGAATGGGGAGTTTAGTGGGACATGCGGAGCTTGGACACTGCCAGCAGCAGCAGGGAAGGCAGGCTAGGGAAGGTGCTGGAAAGATGAGAGGGGCTGAGGGTATGCGACATACTATACAGAAAGTTAACGAAGAAAAAAAAGGAGTGAATGTACCCTTCTTGCCCTGTAAAAAGAATCTGGCATCCCTTCAGATTTTGTTTCATCCAAACCCCCCAAATGGTTTGGGGGGCAGTGCAGTGGCTCAGTGGTTACGACTGCAAATGTGAGTAAATAGGTTCACATTTGGTGGGAAGGTAACAGCGCTCTGTGATGTCATGCTAGCCACAAGACTGCGGAAACGTCTTCGGACAGTGCTGGTTTAACGGCTAGAAACAGAAATGAACAGTGCCCCCTATAGTGGGCAAGAGCTAGTGGAACTAGTGGAATAAAATCTGCAGGAACTCCTAAAGCCCCTCAAAAAACTGAAAAAAGTACCCTGGGTTTTGTTTTTGCTGAAATGAAGCTGATGCAAAATGGCTTGGCAGAACTTCTAGAACACAGCAATTTGTTCTAAAATTGTAACAACTTAGATTTTCCATTTTGTGCATACTTATGTTTAAAACCATTTCAGCAGCTGTTAATGCAGATCCAGTGCAGGTAACAAAAATTTTGCAACATACAGTACTAGGGGAAAAAAATTGGTAAGCAGAAGCAAATAGGCCAGAGAATTCCTGGAGAGCTTAGCTGTCTATCTGCTATACTCTTCAGATAGGACTAAGTTATGAGAGGAAAAGATTGCATCTGAACATGCACAGGCCAGCTCTGAAAGGTTTCTTGCTTCCTGCTCTACACTGAGTTAGGCAACAATTCATGGTGTGTCAAATAATTTGTAGGGAAGTCTACTAGGCTTTGATTTGGGGGAATCCAGCTTAGAGGATGAAGGAATGAGTAATATTTTCTTGAACTGAATTTCCACCTGCCTCTAGATTGAAACATTTCTTTTTTCCAGATCTCCTACCTGCCTCAGGTCAGCCACACTGTATTTATGGGGACATTCCAGGAGATAGTGCCGGTGGTCAAGCCTTCGAAAGAGCTTTTAAAGCAGTCAAATCACTGCTGTCATCAATCTCCGTACTAGCTCACTTGAATGAGAAATTGCCTGTCAGTTTAGCTTGTGATGCTTCGCCGTATGGCATAGGAGCCGTCTTTAGCCATCTAATGGCAGATGGGCGCCAAGCACCCATCACGTACTATTCCAGAACGTTAACCCCATGCAGAGAGAAACTACGCACAGATAGACAAGGAGGCTTTAGCCATTGTAGATGGAATTAAAAAATTCCACGATTTCCTATATGGGCACTCCTTCACTGGATCATAAGCCTCTCTTAGGTCTCTTCACTGCAGACAACAGACCCCGCAGATCCTTTCTCCTAGGATGCTGCAATGGTCAATATTCATGGCTGCCTATTTGTACAGGCTAGTCCATAAGCCAGGCAAGGAAATGGGCCATGCTGATGCACTCAGCCGACTGCCTTTGCCTCACACAGACCCTGACCCAGCGCCTGCAGCTCGCATCCTGGCAATCCAGGATCTCCCTGAGACTCCCCTTCATGCAGGAGATGTGGCTGCTGAAACTGCCACTGACAGAACACTCAGTCGTGTTCTGAACTGGGTGTTAAGGGGGTGGCCTGATAGCAGACCAGGTCCAGAATTTCATAGCTTCACTAGCAGAAAAGATGAGCTGTCAGCTCATAAAGGCTGCGTGCTTTGGGGAAGCAGGGTGATAGTCCCACCCACATTAAGAGCCAGAGTTTTAGAATCTCTGCATCAGGGCCATCCAGGCATAGTTAGGATGAAGGCACTTGCTAGGAGTTACTTGTGGTAGCCAGGTCTGGATAAGGACATAGAGGCTCATGTAAAGGGCTGCCAAGTCTGTCAGGAGACCCGACCTGAAATGCCTCAAGCGCTAGTGCATTGCTGGGAGACCACGCAAACTCCTTGGTCTTGCGTACACATAGACTTTGCAGGACCCTTCCAAGGACAGGTGTTCCTCATTGTGGTGGACAGCTATTCTAAATGGTTACAGGTAGCACCTGTCCCATCAATGATTACTGTCGGGACCATCCAGGAACTGCGCAGAATCTTTGCCATACACGGCCTGCCAGATGTGATTGTGTCCGATAATGGGGCACAGTTCACAGCAGCTGAGTTCCAGTCCTTTCTGATGACCAACATGATCTGACATACTACCTCAGCCCCCTTTCATTCTGCTTCAAATGGTCAAGCAGAATGAATGGTCAGAACGACCAAAGAAGTACTGAAGAAATTAACGACAGGTGACTGGCATCATCGCTTAGCGGATTTTCTACTCTGCCAACATACTACTCCTTGCACCACTATGGGCCGCAGTCCAGCGGAACTGAGATGGGGGCATCGGCTGACCACCAAGCTGGACCGTCTCTACCCTGAGAGGGCTGTTGCAGATGCATTGCAACCCAAGCCTCCAAGAAGTTTGCAGCTTGGTGAGAATGTATGGGCGAGAAACTACGGGCTGGGGGCACCTTGGGTGGCTGCTATGGTTTCAAAGGTGTCAGGGCCACTGTCTTACGAAGTGGCCCTGGATGAGGGTCGTGTGGTTCGATGCCACATAGACCAATTGCGGCAGCGTCAGGCTAGCCAGAGCCTGGCCGCTGACAGAGAGGAGATTAGTGGGTTGCCTGGTGACCGGGCCACGCCTGAGCCACCCAAAACTTGTGAGACTATGCCTGCAGAACAGGGGTCGCCAACAAACCCTGTCCCGAGTCCATCAGGCAGCATCACGAATGAAGACAGCGACACTAGTCTACCTGGCCACAATGGACATAACGGCACCGGTCTACCCAGCCAAAACGAGCAACGAGGTACCGGTCTACCCGAAGCGATTGGGCCTAGGGACCCTGGTCTACCTGGCCCAACAAGGAGGCGTGTAGATCGGGGACCTCCAACAACAGTGTGGCGCTCCGAACTGACACGAAACCCGCCTGCATATTTGAGTGATTATGTTCATAATTTGCAATGTGTTGACTTATCCAGGGGGAAGGGGTGTAATGTATTGGGTTAATTCATATATAGTTGTTATGATCTGTTGTTGTGAACGTTTGAAAAGAGTCTCCAACTGTCTTAGAGCAGACGGCTAGTCTGCAATTTAAGCGGGAAATTGTTCTTTAAAATGATTGGTCGCCGCCTAATGGCGGCAAGGTATAAATAGATGTCAAGTGGTTCTCAGAGCCACTTCTGTGTTTCAAACAATAAAAGAACTGTTATCTTACATCGGACTCATTAATACCTCAACAAACTCAATACTTAACAGATATAGATGGAGATCAGTCAATGCTATAAACAGGGACATCCTATTATGCAGGCAAGTAATTTAAAGTAGTCATTAAGTTAAGTCCTTAATTATTTATTTTTGTGCTGGCTCTTCCTTTTCTTTTTTTTTTAATCAAACTTTTTATTGGTTTATCAAAATATAAAATACAAAGAGAAATTCAAAAAATAGAAAACTAGTGGGAGGGGGAGGGAAAAGAAAAAAGATATGGTGTAAAGAGGGAAAAGGAAAGAAAAAGACACCAACTTCCGACTCTCTTTACAACAGGAGAAGATAGCAACATTACAACTGCAGCTTTTTATTTTTACACAACAATATGTACAAGCCATTTCTATAACAATAAACTTAGCAAAAACAAAATCAAAGTTCCATTTTTTTTCATTGCAGAAGCAATTTCAAAATGGAAACAAGGTTAGATATAGTCTCTTCTTTGGATAAAATAATCAATTGGATCGTCTCTGCTTCTCTTTGCTGTGGGGAATAATATATGCTTCTGTTAACTCATTAATCTTTATCATAATTGCTATTAAGAGAATCCTCTATTTTATTTCAATTTTTTTAACTCTAAAGGGAGAAAACACTTTTTCTAGTTTTGATATTTTACTAACTTTAAAAAATACTCAAGTATTATATATAAAGGGGGGGAAAAGAACCTCTTCATTTTAAACCCAGAACCCAAAACACAATACTGTATTAGAGCTTTCATCCAATTAACTCCAATTAGCTCAATGAATTCAAATCTCTCCCTCAAATTTATCCTCATGGAGTAAATCTTTTTCTTCTCTTATTTTCAAATTTAATCAATAGTATTTTACAGACTTCAGAGATTATTCAGCAAGACATGCATTTACAAACTCATTTTATACATACAAAACTACCTTAAAGCTTTCTTTCAATACATATATCAAACTTATTAAAATCTATCCTAACTAATTAAATCATTAAATTTAAGTCACTCCCTCCAACTTATCTTCATAGAATGAAATCTTTTTCTTCTCAAGAGTGTCTATCGGCCTATTTTCTTCAAGAAATTCTTAGCCTTATTTATATATATGAAAAAAATATCCCAAAGTTGTATTTTAGACATTGTAGATTAATCTGGAGTAAATCCTCATAGAATAAAGTTTCCTTCTCTAAGATGTCTATCGTATCTTTTTTTCTCATCGTATCCATGAAGAAAAAGTGCCAAATGTAACCTCTTAGGAGTTGTGAGTTTACTTGGCACTCTTCTTTCAGTTGCACTGGGAGGGTTATATTCAAACCATCATCATAATAAAAGCTGGTGTCAGATTTGTATTCCAAAGATACAGTTGATAAATATGTATCAATATGATGAATCTTCAGAGTCAGTTAAACCTACAATACAATGGAAACTAATTGAATAGAAAAATAAGTACAATTATGGGAATCAGGAAAAGATAACATAAAGGAAGTAAGATAAACACATAGGCAAAAATAGCTGGATCTTAGAGTGGGAAAAGGAAGAAGACAAACTATAAAAAAAATATAGCTGTAAGAGGAAATGGCTAGCCAGGAAAGACATGTTGAATTGGAAAACAGGAAAATAAGCTGAATAAGATAAGGAAAGAACCTATTGTTCTTAAAGGGGGACATAAATATCCACAGAGTTTAAAATAACCATTTAAATGTCTATTTTTTCTTATTATTATTGTATATGTGAATATGATTTAATACATTATCAGGAAATGTGTAAGAAGCGGATGGAAAGAGTGTAACCTCATACTACCTCAGCCAATGGGGAAAGAGGAGGGATGTAGCGGCCGGGGACAGGGATGCATAAAAGAAGGGAATATTTTGGATTAAAACTTTGAAGAGAACCAAGCTTTGAAAGCTTCTCTTCTGCTTATTGCAATAAACGAAACAAAAGGCCTTCACTGTGTCTTGGCTGGTTATTGGTCAGGCGAGCTTGCCTCTGGTCACGAAGGAAAGTAGCCAGGAGCACATAACACAGTGAAGTTATTTGCATTATACAGCATTTGTAGAGTTGGCACAGTAGGTTGGTGATTTTCTACACCTAATTGTGTCTCTTGTTCTTTTTTTAATATCCTCTGTATAATTAGTATCTTTGGCCCCTAACTGATTTATGATTTTCTGTATGGACTTTTCAAAGATTTGACCACAGACTCCAGCTCAGAGTTAAACATCTTCATAGCTCCCTCTTGTGGTCAAAGAATATTATTTATTTATTTCTTCATTTACCCCTTTTTCTAGCCAATCAGGGTTCATGAAAATCGGAAAATTTCAACCACTCACCACAACACAACACAGGGCTACAGATCATTTTAAAAGTAGTTAATTAAGACCACAACTTGTATCCTTACATTTCAAAAGAAAAAATACTCCATACTTCCTTATTTTAGCCTTATTAATATTAATATTCTAAAGAACAAGCTGTTCTGGAAAACATTTTAACTTATTTAGGGTCATATTTTGCTATTACTGCTTCTTTTTCCCGAGTAGTCATTTTTAATATTCTCAATGTTGATTTTAAGTTTTTAGATTTACTATGGGTCTTGTAAATTGTCCCAGAGATGGTACTCATATAAGCGAAATTCGGCTGCTTGCAATGTGACACAAGGACAATAAATAAATTTGAATGGAAGGAAGATAGCTGGATGTTGCACAGGGATTTCTGTTTATAATTCATCTGCTTCTTTTGTTTATCTTATATGCACTATTGCAGGCTAACTCTGCCCACATTCGGGAGTTTGATCCTGAACGGCTCAAAGGCCTTCCATCCTTCCAAGGTCAGTAAAGCGAGGAATCTGATTGTTGGGGGCAATATGCTGACATTGGAAACTACTCAGAGAGTACTGTAAAGCACTATGGGGTAGTATATAAGTCTAAGTGCTCCTACCCTCCTCCCTCTACCACATATCCCCCTTTTTTCTAGCTTTACGTAATTAACAATAATGTGTTTTAGTAGCTGGAGAATGATAGCCAGGTCTTACAATCTGATTTCCTGTTGAAATATATGATATTCCCCACTGTGACGCTGACCAAAAAATAATAATTGCAAATATCTGAATGATCTCATAAAATCAACTCATTATCTAAAAAAAGAGACCACTACCTATTTTGTTGCCATGGTTCTGGCAATTCTATGATATCAGCAATTATGGTAAAATGATGTCACAACCAAACAACCCTTGGAATGTCGTGGTCTTCTCCTGCAGCCTCCATATGGAATGGCATGTGGTTGCTTAGTAACCACAGAGAGTGACCGCTAATGTTGGCTGCCATACTCTAAGGCATCCATTTTGGGGTCAAATGAGCAAAAGGAGATGTGTAGAATGGGATGGGTTGCCATCTCTGCTACACAACTTTTCTTAGTTGGGATCCTATTGGTACCTCTTAAGAGGTTGGATGGAGTCACAGATCCATGCCCAGCTTCAAATATTAACTGCAGAAAGACTACGAATTCTGCCGATCTGGATAATATGCTTATTCTGGACACAGGAATTTCAGAAGCTTCTGGTGACATCAGCCTGAGGTTTAAAAGACATCTGGAAAGGTTAAAGAGCCATAAGAAAAAAGTACAGAGAGATAATTGGCTTGGAAAAAATCCAAGGGAAGAAGTCCTATTTTTTAGGTTATTAACAAAAAGGCAAGGATTTGCAACAACCACTGGAAATCTTGCAGGAGAGCAAGGGAAACCTGCTTTAGTTACAGTGGCTGAAAAATGGGGGAAGCGGGCAGGGGGACTAGTGCCTCCAAAGCATAAGAGGCAGCTACAGGTGGCTCCCAAAACAAAAATTACAGAATATGAAGAGAAAACTCACGAGTTGGCGATCCAAGAGGAATTGGCTAAAGAAATTTCAAAACCCTCTGGTGAAATCAGCTTGAAAACTAAAAGCCATCTGGAAAGGTTAAAGAGCCACTATAAAGCAGTACAGAAAGGTCAATGGCTTGGAAAACATCCAACAGGAGAAGACGTATTTCTTAGGCTCCTAACAAAAAGACGAGGATTTGCAAAAAACACTGGGAAAAATGCAAGAGAGCAAGTAAAACTTACTTCAAGTAAAAGCCCTCTGGAACGATTAAAGAGCAATCAGGAAACATTACAGAGAGACCATTGGCTTGGAAAAAATCCAGTGGAATTTGTTAGGCTCCTAAGAAAAAGGCGAGGATTTGCAAAAACCACTGGAAAACTTGCCGGAGCGCAAGTAAAATCTACTTCACATATTATGGCTGAAGAAATAGGGAAGCCTCGGCAGGTTTCTTCCCTTAACAGGCTTCATCGAGCATCAGGTCATTCCTTACAAAAGCGCTCCATTTTACATCTTCCAACAGAGCTCCCTCCTTTGACTTCTTCTATTGTAGTGGAGGATAGTGGTGAGGACTGGGCTGGTAAGGTGGTCTTTGTTCTGAAGTCCACCAACAGATCAGCAAGGCCCAGCCATGTAAAACATATTATAATCACAGAGCAGGTGAAAAAGGAAAATACTCCAAGTGAACAAAACACAGAGAAAGTTATCGAGAAAGAAGTTGAGCCTGAGGAATCCAGAAAGGAAAACCCGCTCAGCCACTTAATAATTGGAGGAAGCAACTCCCAAATTCCTACTGATGAACTCTCACCTGATATAATATTGTTTAATGAGACACATTGGGAGCATTATGGACAAACCACTTCTGCTCCCCCTTCATTTGATTTTTTGTCAACCACTAATAATTTTCTTCTTCGGCATTATGACTTTGAATCTGAGTGGCAAAAAAAGTTGGCAACTATCTTTCCAGAAGAGGTTTCCAAGAACATAATTGCCCAGTTTATGCATTTCATCAAAACACACTGCAAAGAACTCGCTATCCAGATTTGTCCTGAATTTATCTCTACAGTTGATCATATCATGAAAGAAATTATTAAATCAGCAGAAATTGAGAGGTTATCTGCTCTGCGGAAGTTCTACTTGTTGCCGGCTAAAAATGTAAACCATATGCCTACAGCAAGCTCCAGAAAAATGGAGAAGCCTTCTGATGAGGTAAAAGAGACCTAAATAAGTAGTCATAAGAAGCGCACTCTTAGGAGCTTTACCAAGATTTGATTACCTAGATGTGTCTCTCTTTTTTTCCCCAGGAGATCAAATTGGTGTAAATTATTTGCACATTCATTTCTGTAAAAGCAGTTACTCTTTTAGAGTAAAAGCCCTTTTAGATTGCTTATAATAATGTGCGAACACCATTTCTCTTATGATTCCCATGTCTGTACTCAAGCAAAAGTGACATGTGTATATATGTAAAGTTCTTACAGATGCTGATCAGCATCTGGGGAGAGTGGCATATAGCATAAAGGTAAACAAAGAAAAACAGAACGAGGTTCATCAGAATTAAATCAGAGATTTCAGATATAAAGATATGTTTTTTTAAAAACTGGATTGGTAGAACTGTTATTGCTTTTAAAGGGCAAGTGGGCCCAAATATACTTTTTTCCCCCCTGGAGAAGGGAGCTTTTTTATGGATTGGAAGAACCGCAAGAATCTGCCATATCTCTTGTGTAAAGATGATAACTGGTCTTTAAAGAAAATGGATTTACAGAATAATGGTAGAGTTAAATGTTTCCTGCACAAGATGATGACGATGACGATGACGATGATGAAGAATAATTGTCTCTGACTAATTTATCAACTTAATTTCTGCTTTTGAAATTTGACACACAATTTTAAAGGGACAAAATGGATATTGTAATAAATATCTAAAGAATTTTTTTAGTAATTTGGCAAAAGTTTCCTAAACAGTAGTAGAAAATGAAACTTGGACAATAATATACAGTAGATATCTATATTTAAAAAATAGCAAATAAGATTTACTTTAATTGAAATTTTTGTAATAATCCATACACAGTGTTGCACATAAAGAAATCATCATCGCTTGTTTACTTAATTGTTGAGTATTTTTAATAAATATTTTTTACCCTGACACATATGGTTTCTGCCATGTCCTAGCAGCAATAATACTTTTCCCATCTATATTTATAGGACTACATTTGGTCAGTGATTTATGAAGACTTTTGTTAATGTTTTGTAAACTTTTTTTATATAAAATATATGACTTGCGTATTCACTGTACTTTAATAATTCCAAAGTGGGTTTATTATGAACTTGCATTTATAAGACTCTGCCTACACGATTTTTTTCTGATATAATCCAATGGGTATTTTGTCAGGTTTTGTGGGAATAATAGATGATTTGGCAGACAGACTTCAGACTCTTCCATCTGTCTGGAATTCAGCAGACAAAACTGATGGGAAAAAGTTGCTAGGGAAAGTTACAAGACTGCGTGGAAGGGAACAAAAATTCTGAAACTTGCTTTTGTCTTGCCTTGAGTTTACCATGAATTGATAAGGGCCTCTGGTATAGCAAAGTATAAACCAATAATAAACCAGGGCTCTAAGTTCAAGATAATAAAACCTGATAAAAACATATTATGGATTAGTAAACTAACTTCAAGATATGGTTGTTGCTAAATTTTTATAGGTGTGATGATGTGGGCTAAAACATTCAAATTAAGCAAATTCTAGCTTAGCATTATCTGAGAACTAAGCTGTTACAGAACAGTCTGATATATACTGATGAGTACAAGTTGCCCACTATATCATTAGTCAGGATGAAGAAAATGTTGCAATACATGAAGGCTTTTGCTTCTCTTTGTTTAACCTTGCAGACAGCAAGGCAGGGAATTCCACAATATGGCAATGTCTACATTATTTACTTGCTGTTGGCTTTTTCGGTGACAACATTTATAATGATTATTATTCTAACAATTCTTTCAATTAAGGTAAGCTAAAGTATTTTACTAGAGATCCTTATAATAATTTATTAATCCACTATCTCTCAAAGCCGAATAATGAAAAAACAAACTTCTCCAACTCGCAATATATTGCTTTAGTGAAGAGCTAACATTTCCTTTTTTTATATACATATTTTATTAATTTTCTAATTTTACAATCATGAGTACTTAATAAACAATGTGTTGTCTGGGTCCATTGGTAATTCAGTGGTACATACTAACTTTCCCAGTCTAGTTCCAATACTACACCATCCAGTGCTTCCTTGATCCTCTCTTCTTCTGCATTTTTCCACACTGGGAAAATACAATTCTTGTTACTGTTAATACATATACAATTAAATATAGACATCTTCATCACATTTTTCTGGTATTATACATAGTGTCAGTTTATAATATCTTTTCTAGCCAGAACATATCTCAATTGCATTTGCACTTAAAATCCATTTGGTCAATCAATATCCTGTTTTTCCCGCTTTTTTTTTAAATTTTAATTTCCCATCAATGTTCAAAATATCTCTATCGCTTATAACAGTGGTGGCGAACCTATGGCACGCGTGCCAGAGGCGGCACTCAGAGCCCTCTCTGTGGGCACGCGCGCCATGCTCCAAAGATGGCAACTCTTCCTCTTCAACCAGCCGCCCGTTAACTCACTGAGGTCCCATGTGGCTGGATGCATCCCGGCACGGCTGGTTTCCCTCCCCCCCATCCCGTCCCTCCTGGCCTCGCATACTCTCCTTTTCCCGGGCACGACCCACTGCATCGCCTCCTCAGCTGTCGGTCGGCTATCCAGCTCAGAGGCGGTTTCTTTGAATTGCTGGCGGCGGGTTGCGGAGTCCCAGAGTGCACCAGTCAAGGGGCCAGCAGGCTGTGGCTGCTGACGGACACCGTTGGTCCCCATGCGCTCGCTGGCCTCTGTGTGCAAGGGCCGATGGTGTCAGGCAGCAGCTGCCCTGGCCCTTGCCTTGCCCCATAGCAATGGCACCCCCACCCTGCCTCACCTTACCCCGCAGGATGAGCCTCCTGCCTACCACCGCACCTGCCAGAGACTGCCTGGATGTCCCCCAACCCTGCCCATCCCCCACAGACATCCCTCCCCCCGAACAACATTGAGGTGACCATGTCCACCTTGGCTACACCCACCAATCTGCCATGACCACAGCCACGCCCATCCAGTGGGCCATGCCCATCTGGCACCCGGCGATAAATAAATGGGTTTTGGGTTGCAGTTTGGGCACTCGGTCTCTAAAAGGTTCGCCATCACTGGCTTATAATTTTCTCATAATAAATTATATTTGGGTAACCAAAAGCTTCCCTTATTCAAACCCTTTTAGAATTTTCATATTTCCCGTCTCATAACAAAGTATAATATTCTAGTTACAAATCCTATCCTTCTAATTATAATTTTTTTTTTTTGTATATATTGTTTGGAATGAGGAAGAAAATTTGATTGAAGTATTTTTGGAAGAACGCTCAACCCATTTATATTCATTAAATAGCCTCCATCCTTCTCCTTCAGTTTTTCTTTTCCTTTCTTGTTTGTGAATATTCAGCATTTCTCCTAACAGCTTTATCATCCATTCGATCAGCTCTTCTTCCTTATCCTCAAATGTGTTCTGAGATCTTGACAAGTAAGATATCTTTTCCATTACCGGTTTTATCACTGCATCTTCTAATTTTTCATTTGTATCTGTCTGTTAATTCCTTCCTTTAGGTCCTCCATCTTTAAATCTGTTTTTTCTAATTTTCCTTCTGTTTTCTGAGTTACTAGTTCCTTCTTTGTAGTCATTGTCTGGATTTATAAGTTTAGGTTAGATTAGAAAATTGTTCTTTTATCTCATTTGCATTATTTTAAGTCTCATCATGAAATGAAACAATTGTCTCTTGGATTGATTTCAACATGAAAGAATTTCTTTCTGAGATTCATTAACATTTTCTTGTTGGTATATCGCTGGGGGCTTCGGAGACAAGTGTTAAAGATTGTTTTTTACCATTTGAGGCTAAGTATGAAACACCCATTTTGTTTTCGTATGTAGTCTTTATAGTCCAACACAGATAAACAGCCCAAGAGGTTTTTTTTCCTTTTCCCAGCTGCAGTCTGCAAAAGTGAAAGTTTCCAGGAACAACAAAGAGTCTTATCTAAGTCCGGGCTTCAAGCCAAGTTTCCTTTAAGCATAATAAATTGTGGTGCCGTGATTCGCCACTAGATGTCGTTGACACCACCTTCCAGCTTTCCAAATCCAAGCCTATTTTACAGACTTTCAAATATCTTTTCTAAAAAAAAGTCTCAAAGGTATTTTTAGTCCCCAAATTTCAAAGCTTTATATCTGTATTAATTCCAAATTGATCTTGGAGTTTTCTCTATTTTTCCCCAAAGCAATTAATTTGCTGCTTTTCTTTTCCTGAGGGAGCGGGGCAAAAACTTCCCTTCCCTCTCTCATTGGGGAGGATTCTTTGCTTTGGGCATTCTTTTTTCCAGGAGAGTAGTATTAAGGTCATAAAAAGAGGATAAAGTCTCACCCAGTTCCATCCACGTTGCTCAAATATTGCAAGTTAGTGCTTATCGTCGGTTGTCAGGAGCTTCTGACTGCCACACAAATGTAGCCAATCTTTCCCCCGCTGGTTTGGAGGGCTTCCTCGGATCCAGTGGAAGGGCTGCCCCTCCTTGATCGACAAGGGTCCTCTCCTTTTTCATCACCTTTCTGGAGTGACTTTTGACCCTTTTTAGGGTTCCCAGCGGGGCGAAATCAAACATGGAAGATGGAACCCCGTCTTCCTGCACCCGTCACACCATGATGCCTAACTGGACGTCCCCCAGAGTTAACATTTCTTTAAACACTGACTCAGGGAGACCACATTACTGCAGCTAGGATTTAATATAATACAGGGGTTTTCAACCTCTTCACCGATTGTACTACTTTTAGGATATGGCAATATTTAAGTACTACCTAGCAAGGTGTTAAAAACTTGATGACCAAAAAAAAAACCTGTTCAAAGTTGAAATTGCACTGAAATGACTTATGACCATTTTTCACACTTATGACCATTGCAGTATGCCCAGGGTCATGTGATTTATATTTGGATGCTTGGCAACTGATTCATATTTATGATGGTCAGTGTCCCAGGGTCATGTGATCCCCTTTTGCAACCTTTTGACAAACAAAGTCAATGGCAGGGCTGCTGGTGGCCAAGTGCTAAGGCGGGACTTCTTTCCCTCCCTCCCTCCTTCCCTGCCTCCCTCTTTCTCATTCCCATCTCCTTCTGAAGGAAGAATTTGAACCCCCCCCCCCATATTTTCCCTCTTCCATATATTCATCAAACAAGGAAAAGCCTCTAGAGACAGAAAAGAGAAGCCATTGAGGGAACTAGCTTAAAAAGGCACATTCCCCTTTAAGAATTAGCTACTGGCTAGAAAGGAAAGTTAAGGAGCGCAGCCAGCACTTAAGGAAGAAAAAAAATGTAGTTAAGTACTGGCTGCCGGCTAAGGCAGCCTCCCCAAATGGCTCCATTCATAAGTAAAGGAATGCTGCAGGCAAAATCCATTCAGGAGAAAAATACTTCAAAATCTCTTGCAGCAAAACTTACAGCTAACAATAGCAGAGCAATAGAAGCTAACACGAGCCATCAGCCAAATAGAAATTGCCAAACACTCCTTAAGAACACAAAGCCCACATTGCACAAATCCCAGAACTTCAAAGTCACAAAAGCACATAAGAATCCTTCCACTCTCCATCTCCCTCCCTCGTGCCTCACCTCCAGCCATTGCTGCCTTTTTTCATTCCTCGTGGAGGGCGACCCCTCCCCTGCTGCATTTCTTGCCTGTTTGCTGCTGCCAGCACCGGTGGCTGCCCCAGCAGTTGTAGATCGGCTCATGGCCGGCCTGCTTGATCTCCTCTCCTCTCCCCCCACCCTCCTTCTCCTCCTCCTCCTCCTTCTTCTTTCCCTTCGGTGCAGCTAGAGCTGACCCCCGCCTCCTCTCAAGGCTGCTGCTTTTTTCTCTCTCCCTCTCTCCACCCAAACTGCCTCCTTTTATAGCCTCTTCTGTCTCCGCCCCCTCCTCCCCCTTTCTCATGGGGGAAGGTGAGCCAGAAGTGAGCCTGGGGCTTTGCCTTGCCCCAGCCACTCTACAGCTCCAGAGGATTCTCTCACAGTAAGTCCTTGTCTGTGCTGGCTCGTTCCCTCCCCCACTACACTTGGCTAGGCAGGGCTGCATACCACCTGCCACTCGTTAATGTATCACAAGTGGTACGTGTACCACCAGTTGAAAAGCCCTGATATAATATATTCAGCCTCAAAGAGCCACAGCAGATGTGGCAGTGATATAGCAACATCACAAGAAAGGGTGGCACTGATTTTTGTAAAATTATTGGTGAGGGGGTCAAATAGAGATAACTAAATGGGTGTATTGAGTGGGATTCTTTCCAACTCCAGTTCTGATAGGCTGGTAGGCTTGATTTGGTCCATAAGACCTTCTTACAAGCCTTATCAAAACCAGGTTGAAGGCCGCAGACCTTTTCACACACAGAAGATGGAGAAAAGGAAAAGATTCTCATTGAGAAACAGAGAAAAAGACATTGTTCTCTGTGCCAGTCATTGATTCTTTTTCCTCACTGTGAAAAATCTTTACATTTATCCCTCATAACCACAGCTCTCTTTTTGGATTAAACAGAGCCGTTCCCATCAAACTGTCAAAGGAATGGAAGGGACTGCTCTGGAAAAACGGTAACTCTTGCCTGGAGATACTTAGTTATTTGCAACTCTCTACTCTGAAAATCCTCTTTATGAGGACCAGTCTCAAGATTCTTTTGGCAATGCACATATGAGTTTCACTTTCGAAAAGCAAATTTTAGTGCACAGGATGCTGCATGTAAAAGTTGAAAACACTGAGAGCATTGCTGAATAATCTGCATTTTTGCCTGCTGAATTTGTATGTATAGCGTTGGCTTCCTGCTACATTCCCCAACTGGTCCCATATGTCCCCCTCTCCTCTTGACAACTTTAAACTATTTTCAGTGCCGAACTAATGCTAAATTTGAGATTGCCAAGGCGAGCATGCGTGCTAACGAAGCCAAAAATCCCCAAAGAAATATGTGGTTACCTGCAACATGCACTCTTAAAGCTTTGGAGATAATTGCCAGTGTGTGTTTCAGCATAAGAGGCAATTAAGCTTTCTATTACCTGCACACTGCTTCTACGTGCACAGAAGTGTCTTGTGACTGAAAAGGCCTTTTGAGTCCATTTTGAGAAACAGAAATATATACCGTGTTTCCCCAAAAATAATTTTTGCTCCAAAAGAAGCATTAGGGCTTATTTTCCACTTAGATCTTATTTTGGGGGAAATATGGTACTAAATGCGTCCGTCTGGCTGATGATCTTAACTGGGGCTTATTTTGGGGGTAGGGCTTATAATATTATGAGCATCTTGAAAAAGGATGCTAGGGCTTATTTTCCGGGTAGGTCTTATTTTAGGGAAACACGGTATACATCTTTCATATAAATGATAAGAGTTTGTGTAATCTTCCAATACAGAAATGTATGCCACATTTTGTTTGAATATTGTCAAAACAGTTTTATCCAGGCTAAGATCTCACCACTTTCCTTTTTAATTGTTTGTTTAAGGACACTTCTGGATAGAATGGAGAGGGGTACACTTGAAAAACAGGTGTGTAAATGCAGAAGCGACCACTGGTGATCTGCTACTTAGTTATTGGATCTGAAAAACATGGCCCCACAAGTATTACAGATGTGGCTTAGGCAAGCCTGAATTTAATAATAATAATAATAATAATAATAATAATAATAATAATAATAATAATAATAATAATAATAATAATAATAATAATAATAATAATAATAATAATAATAATAACAACAACAACAACAACAACAACAACAACAACAACGATAATAATAATAATAATAATAATAATAATAATAATAATAATAATAATAATAATAATAATAATAATAATAATAATAATAATAATAATAATAATAATAATAATAATAATAATAATAATAATAAAAGTGTGACTGGATGGTGGATTGTTTTTAGATTTTGCAAGCTGCCTGGAATACTTATGTGTGAATTAGACAGTTACATAAATTTGTTTAAATAAATAAATAAAAATATAATCCTGTCATTTTGGGAGTGTATTAAACTCAATGAGGCTTAGTTCTGAGTACATCTACTTTGGGATTGGGTTGCAGTGTTTAACATAGGTTGGCTTTTACTTGGCAATTGATGTCTAGAGCCATCTGTTGTACTCTCTCTAAATGTAACTGTTCCTGTTTTAAAGTCACTCATTGAATTTTAAAGTCATCTAAGCCAACACTCCATGTTGACAGTAGTGTGGATAAAGATGGCAGCTTCCCAGCCATTCCTCCTGAATTTGCCAGTTTCCCTCGCTTCTCTCCATTTCTTCTGGATCCTGTAAGCCAATCCGTTGTCTTCAGGAACAGGAGACACCCTTATTTTCTGCCCGCATAGAAGTAATTCAGAACCACTCTGGCTTCTCTGTGTAGAGGGAGAAGGCGGCTGTTGTAATAGCCAATGGCCTTGATCCCAGCCTGTCCTATACCTGTGATTTCTAGAGGACTGACAACTTGAAATGCCCAAATATATGCTATAGTATTTAGAAAAAAGCAGTATTTTGAACCTTTTTGGTAGACATTTTTATGACATACTGTAGTTCCCACATTGTGCCAAACTGTGGATGACCAGAAAATTGTTTCTGGAATAAATCACAATGGCTGGATTCACAAAACCTGAAGGGAAAATATGGCTTGTTTATAACTTAATGTGTGAAATGTATTGAGTCAGGTGCGCAAACCATGTCGTACAGTTTTATGTATTTTGTCTATTATTCCTATGGGATCTTTTCAGAAGAAAAGTTTTGCTACAACCAGTTGTGACTTATCAAATATACCAATATTAACAAACATGGTTTGTGGAGGTTTTGTATACTGCAAGTATATTTGTATCAGCCAGATGAATTGATAAAAGCCACATTCCCAAACAACATTAAAGCATGCATTTATTTCATAGATCATAACTAAACCCAAATTAAATGACATATATTAAGGCCAACACCACTTGCAAAATTTAGGAATATTAGGACTGGAGAATTTTTTTTAATTACAGCTACTAACTACTAAGGTTACTGGCTACTAACACTAATTGGCAGAAGTACAAAATATGTTCCATGATTCTCTATCATAGATAAAGAGGGAGCTGAAACTGGTGACCTAATTAGGAGTTCACAATTAAGTTTGTTCTAATTTGCTAGTCACATATTCCTTCAGGAAGAACCTCCATTCCAGGAATTGGAATTTGAGATACAAATAAAATGATAATGCAACATGTAAATTAAAATCTTAGAATGAAGTTTTATGATCATTTTTAACATCCTTTCCTCATGCTCAGACGTCAGCATCGTCATTTGAAAAGCCTCTTTGGTTTAAAGATATGTATCAACCTCTAGAGGAAATAAGGAAAAAAGACATGATTGATAAATTACATGATGAAGAGTCCTCAGAAGAGGAAAACATATACAATTGGGCTAGCGCAAGGTATTGTTTCTTCTCTTCTCTTCTCTTCTCTTCTCTTCTCTTCTCTTCTCTTCTCTTCTCTTCTCTTCTCTTCTCTTCTCTTCTCTTCTCTTCTCTTCTCTTCTCTTCTCTTCCCCTTTCCTTTCCTTTCTCTTTTCTTTTCTTTTCTTTTTCCCTTTGGCACATATTTCAAGAAAGAAACTGAAAAAAATCTGATGATGGTGGTGGTGATGCATTCAGTCGTGTCCAACTCTTGGTGATTCTATGGGCCAAGTCTCTCCACGTCTTCCGATCTTGCAATAACTTCTTTTGAGTTTTTGTTTGCTCTGGCTAATGTCAGATTTGATGGTGTCCAGCCACCATGTTCTTTGACGGCCTGGCCTCCTTTTACCACTAACTCTTCCAAATATCTTTGCTTTCTCCACTGAATTCCCCTGCATGACATGGCCAAAGTAAAATTATAGAGGGAATAGTCCCATTTTATAAGTTAGAGGACATCTTTGTTTTTTTCATTTCAAAATTCTTGCGACAAATTTGGATTTGTCCAAATTTATATTACTGCAATGCACTTTACATGGGGCTGTCCTTGAAGATCATTTCAAGTGCCCTTGAAGGCAACTCAGAAGCTACAACTGGTCCAAAAAACAGTGGGTGTATTGGGTGTTCCTGTGTTTGCCCATGTTACACCTTGTGGTAGGAGCTGTGCTGCCCCCAGTTTCCTTTAAATCCCTACATGGCAGGGACCAGGATATTTGCAGGATCTCTCCTCCCTGACAGTATCTGCCCATCCTACCAGATCAGATGGGGTAGGTATGCTCCAGGTCCCTTACCTGAAGTCTTGCCCTCTAGTGGGAGCTTGGAAGTGTGCCTTCGCCTGTGGCTGTGCCTACCTTATGGAATACTCTTCCCCAAATGATTCAGCAAGCCCTCACTTTTTTAGCCTTTTGGAAGGCTGTCAATACCTGAGCTTTTACCTGAGTGCAGGGATGGAAGAAAGAATGTCTGAAGCTGATAGTGATACATCCCAAGGGGATGACTGAGAAGACGGATTTTTGTTCTCATTTTATGGTCTTATAGTTACTGGTTTCATTGTTATGAGCCACCCAGAACTATGGGCAGCCACGCAAATATTGAGAAGAATAGAATAGAATAGAATAGAATAGAATAGAATAGAATAGAATAGAATAGAATAGAATAGAATAGAATAGAATAGAATAGAATAGAATAGAATAGAGCTGGAAGGGACATTGGAGGTCTTCTAGTCCAGCCCCCTGCTCAAGCAGGAGACCCTATATCATTTCAGACAAGTGGCTGTCCAGTCTCTTCTTAAAAACCCACAACGTCTGAAGGCAAGCTGTTCCACTGGTTAATTGTCCTCACTGTTAGGAAGTTTCTCCTTAATTCCAGGTTACTTCTCTCCTTGATTAGTTTCCATCCATTGGCGCTTTGTCTTGCCTTCTGGTGCTTTGGAAAATAAATTGACCTCTTCCTCTTGTGGCAGCCTCTCAAATACTGGAATACTGCTATCATGCCCCGCCCCCAGTCCTTCCTTTCTCTTCTTCCATTCTCAAATTCTGCAATTGTTCTTCATATGTTTTACTCTCCAGGCCTTTAATAGTTGCTTTTCTTTGCAAATAAACTGAATAGAGGTAAAAGTGTGGCATTCTATAGAACTTTTTGTTCCATAGAAAAAAGCCACAACAATTCTGCAAGAATTAATAATGTGTGAAACTGTAGATGTTGCCTTTGCAGACTGCAAACTTTGGTTGTTCTATTCATATACTGCTTCTATAGTTTGCTGGGGATACTAATTTGCTTTTCTGGCTGTGGCTGTTTTCTCTGAACATAGGCAGAGGAAATGTATGTAATATTGTTTTGAAAATAAGTTTGTTTACAATCTTCATGTACAAAAACTGTACATTAAAACAAACCATACAAGTTGCAAAAAAAATATCTTACACCTTATTGTTCTACAACAAACTCTGTAATTTCTGCTCTTCTTTACTTATCAGACCTCCAGAAATCCCTGAGTTTATTCCTGTGGAAAAACTGTAAGTAACTACATGTGCTACAAAAGAGTTACTAATATTTGTATGTTAAATTTAAATTTACTGACAAAGAATTAAAGGGAGATTACTAATATTGTTTTCCTGTTTAAAATTTCAAGCACCACAGCAATTCTTCTGCATTTTTGTTGAAATGAAATTATTAGAAGAGTTGTTTCCAACATAATTGAGTAATTAAGCAGAGTTAAAGGTATTGTAAGAATAGTTATGATACTTCATTGAATTTTTTTAATTTTGAGTATATTAGGTATTTTATACTATGTATATAGGAGCTTATGACCTGCAATAAAGTACTTTATTTTTCAAATGTAACTATTTGTTGTTGTTAGTTGCGAAGTCGTGTCCGACCCATCGCGACCCCATGGACAACATTCCTCCAGGCCTTCCTGTCCTCTACCATCTTCTGAAGTCCATTTAAGCTCACGCCTACTGCTTCAGTGACTCCATCCAGCCACCTCATTCTCTGTCGTCCCCTTCTTCTACTGCCCTCAATCTTTCCCAGCATTAGGCTCTTCTCCAGTGAGTCCTTCCTTCTCATTAGGTGGCCAAAGTACTTGAGTTTCAACTTCAGGATCTGGCCTCTAAGGAGCATTCGGGGTTGATCTCCTCTAGGAACTACTGGTTATCGCCTTGCAGTCCAAGGGAACTTCGCAGGAGTTTCTCCTGCACCATAGTTTTCAGAGCTCTGCAATTCTTTTGCTTTCAGCCTTTCTTATGGTTCAACTTTCACCGCCATGCATTGCACTGGAATACCCATGCTTGACTATACGTACTTTTGTTGGCAGGGTGATGTCCTGCTTTTTAGAATGCTGTTCTAAATTTTGCCAAGCTTTCCTCCCCAGGAGCAGCGTCGTTTAATTTCTTGGATGCGTCCCCATCTGGGTGATCTTAGAGCCCAGGAAGATAAAATCTGTCACTACCTCCATTTCTTCCCCATCTATTTGCCAGGAATTGAGAGGGCCGGATGCCATGATTTTGGTTTTCTTAATGTTGAGTTTCAAGCAAACTTTTGCACTCTCCTTCTTCACCCGCATCAAGAAGCTCTTTAGTTCCTCTTCACTTTCTGCCATTAGAGTGGTATCATCTGCATATCTTAGGTTGTTGATATTTCTCCCGGCAATCTTAATTCCAACTTTTGATTCATCTAACCCTGCCTTTCTC